>WEIV01017443.1:882-73407 GCA_013390005.1 Calyptomena viridis
GTTAAAAAAATTAATTATGAAGGAAATAATCAAAGTCAAAGGTGCCATAAGTGAAGAAAGGGCATTGAAAAATCCATTGTGATTGATCTTGAAAGTTCTTTCAAATACTTAATAGCTTCTATTATAGTTAGTTCAGGTTTTGTACATCACCAGTATAATATCATGGCCTTTCATATGAACTCATAATTCTGCCATATCTTCCTAATTGGTACTTTTACTATACTCTGGATGTTCTTATTTTCTGTTGCACAAATGCAAACAGTTTATTTGCTCACCTTTATCAGGAGCCCACAATCTTTCTCCATTGTGTTTTTTTTCCAAAAACTTTTACAAAGTGCTGAATTACTTTATCTTAAAAAAAAAAAAAGTACTGGAATAATGGTAAGTGTGTGTTTCGTGAAATTATCAGTCAGTACAATGAAATTTATCGCTTTATTTTTCAGTTTAGTCAACTGGTATCCAGTGATTTGAAAGTACTTGGAAGGAGCTCTTACACACTCTGCAGTGATGGCCAGTTACTCATTCGACAAGTCCTCCACCCAGAAACGTCTAAGAAGGTATGAGACCAGAACTGGTGAGGGACAGTCCTGTGTTTTAAGGACATCAAAGACAATGGCTTTAGTGAGTTTGAGGGGACTGACTTAATTCAACCCTGGGAACTGTGGTGTTCCAAGACTATTTGGGATGATCCCCTCCCTGTCTCAACCACGAGTAGCAGAGTAGTCACCTACAGCACTTGGACTCCTAGACAAGCATAATGAAGAGGAAAATTGGGAAAGACAGGATAGAGACAGCAACAATACAAGTACTTTGAATTCTGTGTCTCAAGGAGTGGAAACAAAGGTACTGATCTAACCTCAGCAGAAGTGATGGAGAAATTGCTTTGCTTAGGCTTGTGTTAAACCACAGATTCTGTGCAGAGCCGTGGGTTTCTACCAAGATCTGAGATCAGTAGGAGCAACATGCAACTGTGTGATTTTTTTTGAGACTGCCTCATTCAGTCCAGAAGTATTGGTTGAAATTTAAAGGAATAGCATGCACAAAACAAACTAAACTGTTTGCCTTTCTTGCAGAACTTGCTGCTGTCAGACTGCTTCTATTCCTTTTATGATCTGCGCAAGGAATTTCACACTTGCTACCCTAGTTCAGCCCCCGTGAAAGATCAGACTATCAAGACCATGGCAGAATGTATCCTTTTGCTGCAGCTTTCACATCAGAATCAATTATGCTTCCTTAAGTTTTATCTCTGTGATCATTACAGGTTTTATTCTTCTAAACTAAGATGTGGGTTTTAAAAACTCACATATAAAGTGAAAGGAATATCTGGTCAAGTGTGTGTTGGGGGAGCTCTGTTTGTAATTTCCCCCCCCCCAGTTTGAGTTTAGCACTGATTTCTAGACCATATTTAGTNGACCATGTTTAGTTAATCCACTAAAGAAAAACAACACTTGCATTGATACTTGATCTTAAAGGAAAAGCTGAGCTGTCAGTGGGCCTTTTCAGCACCATTTGACCTGCAAGCTTCTACTGTTTGCATATAATAGTAGTTCTTTTGCATGACCCTGACTGAGTTGAGTTTAAAACAAAAAAAACCCAAACTCAATACTCTACATCTAATTTCAAATTAGGAGGATTCTTGTGGCCCATCTGAATGTGGTTAAAGTTATGTTTGAAACGATAGGAACTTATTCAGCTTTTTTTCAAAACTGTTACACTGAAAACTGGAAGTTGTCAATAGCAGTCAGGCTGTTGATCATTAAAGTGAATATTAACCAGTTTATGACCATTAGACATGTTACTCTGCTCATGTGTCCCTGCTAAGACAAGTAAATTTGATTACCAGTTCTGTATTAATATCAGGAAAGCCTTATGACTTGTTTACAAATGATTGTGCAAGCTATTTTCTATAATCACCTGTTTAGATCTAGGCCTAGGGACAGATGAAGCAGAGGAGGACTTTGGCGTGTGGCAAGTGAAAACCATGGTGGCTGTCATTTTCAGCATGCTATCTGAAGGTTGTAGTAAGTGAACTATTTATACAGAAAGAAAATTTTTCTTTTCTGAAAGAATTGGCAGTGGTACTGTCACTCTTAGTCTCTGACCCTGGCCATATCTAAACTTTGTTTTGTTGCAGATCACATATTTACTGAGCCTGAAACTGTGAAACACAAGTATGAAACAGGTCCTTGGTAAGTGTCATGGTTATTTACAAGCAAAGATGAGTCTTGTCTATAGCCAGGAAAGCTTTTGAATATTTCCCCATGGTCACAGGTTGGCTTCTGAGAACAGTAACAGTGCACTCAGCAGTCAGTCTAGTGTGGACAGACTACAGCTGGCACATTCAATGCTGTACTTTAGTCTCTCTTTAAAGTCACTGCATGTTAAATGCTCTTTGTTCTCTTGGTTCAGTTTTGCATGGCAGCAAGGCTGGCTTATCTTACCCAGGGGGAAGAAATATTTGTGGACTTTCCCTAAGTCAACAGGGTAATGGCCAGTGCACCCTATAGGCAGCTGAGCTGTGTGGTGCTCCTGAGAGTGGTCTCCTATAGTGTATTGTGTGTTGGGTTTAGGGAGAGTAGAAACAGGGTGTTGTTTTTTTCAAATACATTGCAGTGACCAGAGAATGAAACATCTTAGGTATAAGTAATTTGTATTCATATTTAGGACTGTCTTGTATTCATCTATCTTGAATTGTTAAATTTTTCAAATAAAATTAATCTGGATCCTTATTACTTTAAGACAGTTTTCCTATTTTTTTAAGGAACTGCACTGTGGTGACAAAATAGTGCATCTTCAGCGTTGTGTATATAAAAGTATCATGCCAGTTATCTTTCTTTATTGAAATAAACAATGGAACAAGAAGCGTCTCAACAGGAAATATACTCTCAATTTACAGTTAAATTAGTTTCAATCTGAAATTTGGTAAGATAATGGAAAACGTAGATTAAAGCTTACTTTTTTTCCCTGTGTAGTAGTAAATCTGAAACTGTGGACAGTGAGACAGTAATACGTGCCAGAGGTTTGCCATGGCAGTCTTCAGATCAAGATATTGCTCGATTTTTCAAAGGACTCAACATTGCCAAGTAAGATAATAAGAATTTGCCTTGCTTTGTCACTAACAGCAAATTCTTGTAATATTTGTTTGACTCATCCCTTCACAATTCCCACTAGAGTCCTCACTTTTTCTGTCTTTCCCCACTTGTCCCCTTCCCACATTGTGGTCATGATAGCTGAGCAGGTTTACTGATCTTAGTGTGCAAGAGTTTTGAAAGAGACTTAACAATTGAAAGCCAATATATGTTCATTTATTGCTAGTATCTAGAGGGAGAAACTCCTATTGCATCAATGAAAGCAGACCCCAAGATACAATACAAGCTTTAATTCTGTGTCAACTCTTCAGTGTTCTGCTATACCTTCTAAACAAGCCAGATTCACATCTCAGTGGAGTGGATTTCAAAGTATAATCATGTTGCATCAAAGTGAAATTGAATTGTGGATAGTAGCCATTTCTTTTTCAATCTGTAACCTTTGTGTTAAAGTCTGGGGTTTTTTTACTATTCTTACACAGCTGATTGTATTGCATTACAGGTATTAAAGATTCAAACTATTTTTTTTGGCTTTACCTTCCAGAGGTGGTGTGGCTCTTTGTCTGAATTCTCAAGGAAGAAGAAATGGGGAGGCATTAGTTCGGTTTGTCAATTCTGAGCAGAGAGACCTCGCACTGGAAAGACATAAGCATCACATGGGTAGCAGATACATTGAGGTAAAAAGTTGTGATTTGAAATAAATCTTTGGAGAGCAACCTGAATATTTTAGGCCATGGTTTTAAATGAGAACAAACTGCACTTCTATTTTGTTCGAAGTACCAAAATACAATTGTCTGGTTTGTGAAAGAGTTGGTGTGGTTTAGAATTGAACATTGTGATTTTCATGTGGGTTTTTTGTTCTTTCTTTTTAAGGTTTATAAAGCAACTGGGGAAGAATTCTTAAAAATTGCAGGAGGTAAGTGGTACTGGAGTTCAGTGGGATTACTTAGGTTCATAGGAATGTTGTTTCGGTTCTGATTTTTTTTTTCTTGACTGAGGATACAAATGGATACTGAAGTAGCTTTTCCTGTTTTGCCTTCCAAGAATACTTGACCCTGTCAAGTTCTGTTTTCATGTGGTTGAAATTGAGCTGGGAGCATTTGGGCTGTGATGTTCACAGACAGGTCTTGCTGTTTGGGAGGAAGATGAGCCCTTGCAGTGGAGGCATCCGTGTGAACTTGTGAGAGTTCACTACTCTCATCTTTGTTGCAACTTCATTAAAATACAAAACACTTGCAGAGTAGGATATCTTAACTTCAAAATAGATTGCTGGGAGTTAGTAGTGTCTCAGATTTTCTGTGGGTTTGTTGCTAGCTACTTACCTCCTGTGTATTTCCTTAATGCTTTGCTGCTTCTGTGTCTTATGGAATTGATGACCAGTGTGACCATATGCTGTTACCTTTCTACCAGGCACCTCCAATGAAGTGGCCCAGTTCTTATCCAAGGAGAATCAAGTTATCATCCGGATGAGAGGCCTTCCATTCACTGCTACTCAGGAGGATGTCTTGGGATTCCTGGGGCCAGAGTGCCCAGTCACAGGAGGGAAAGAGGGACTTCTCTTTGTCAAGTACCCAGATGGCAGGCCCACAGGAGATGCATTTGTGTTATTTTCCTGTGAAGAATATGCACAAAATGCACTTAAAAAGCACAAAGAAATACTTGGAAAACGTTACATTGAACTCTTCAGGAGCACAGCAGCAGAAGTGCAACAGGTTGTAACTATTGGCTGTGAGACTCAAAAGTTAAAGTGTTTCTTCTGACACTTGCATGCAAATATGATGTAGACAGCCATGAACATCTGTTATATGAAAAATGTCAAGTTCTAGAAAGGGCTTTCCTGATTGGCATGGAAAGTTGTGCAGCACTGTTTTTGTTTGGGGTGGTTTTGGGGTGGTTTGGTTTTTTGTTTTTACCACTACTTCTTAGACATCACTTTTGACATCACTCGGACTGTAAAGTAGAAGTTATTGCATGGTTTTCTTCTCTGTCTTAAATGTCGACTGAAATCACAAAAATAATTCTGAAAATACAGCAGATTGATAGTATTGTAGTAATGTTTCTTGGAAATCTGCAGTATTATCTTTAAATTCTGGTCCCCTGGTATAGAATTTCTAACACTAAATCCAAACCTAAATGCATGAAATGAGCTATTTCTGCAACTGCTTCATTGGACACTACAAATTAACAGGATGCATTAGATTTTTGATGAAAGGAAGTGAAATATATTTCACTTTTTTCCCTATCCTTCACCCGTTCCTATCACCACCTTCTTAAACTGGTAAAACCATTTTATTTTGGCACCAGCAGCTTGTTCCTGTGAAAAAACATCACATACTGCATGTTTCTTCCTGACACAGAATACTTCTAGACTGATGGCTCCAAAGGGAGTTCTGGCTATAAAAATGTAATACAGCTACTGTTTCAATGTATGTGACATATGAAGTCTGTTCCACAGAAGGGGCTGGGCAAGAGAATGAACTAAAGTGTGGATATTCTTTTACCCTTACTACTGTGATATTAATGTTAGAATAGCTGAGAATCTCATCTGTGTGTTGTGAATATTAAGTAAAATGGCATTCTCCTGCCCCCATTTCCCTGGACCTGGATAAAACTTATGTTCTATCAATATGTCTTTACTTCTACCTCTAAGACAGCTGTTTAGAGTGACATCCTAATTTTTTCTTGCTTGGGCAGGAGATGGTTTTTCTAGGAAATGACAAGCTACTTGCTTGAGTAATTACAAGAGGTAAAGCCACCTCTGATCTGCTTAGTGTTACTAAAAAGTAGTTGCAATATTCTCTACACAACTGAGGGAGATTTGACCTGAAATGTGCTAAAAGTAGATTTTTGCAAAAAGGCTTCTGTTGAGACAAACTCCCTAAGCAAAATTGCTCTTGTCAAAACTAAAGCTTCGTAACTTCTTTTTTTTGTACTTCTTTCAGTAGAATGTGTTTATTTGTGATAATCATAATTGAAAGTGTTTTTCCCCAGAAAGACCCAACACATCATATGTTCCCTTTGTCATTTGCAATGAGTCAAGAGAAAATGTTGAGAACAAAGTCCTCGATAGTTCTTTTAATTTATATTTTTTAGTGTACTTGGAGATGAGCACTTGGGTTAAAAAAACAAGCAGTCTCACATAGCCAATCAGGTTTTATGGATAAATTAGAGTTACTATTTTCAGTTATTCGTTACTTCAGGTCTCAGTTCTTTTAAAAGGACTAGTAATTTACCCTAATTTAAGTAAGAACTGTGTGTGACAGTACTGGCTTATGAGCAGAAATGAGGTTTCAGATATTATTAAATGAACAATAATTGACTTTTAACCTTTTTTATATTGAGATTATATTGAGTAAAGTCTGTTATTGGGGTTTAGCAAACAGAATTTTTTAGCCTTACCCTCTTCTTTTTTGAGCCTGAAACTTTCAAATGCCCAACAGGAAACCAGATGCGATAATTTGGTTTAAGAAGCGTTTTTTTTTTTCTGAAGTTGGAAATAATATTGTGAGAATTGATTTTTACTCAGCCAGATGATGTGTAAATCCCAATTGCTGTGCTCCTTCCCCAACAGGTACTTAATCGATACATGTCGACACCTCTTATTCCAACTCTCCCAACTCCCATCATTCCAGTCATCCCCCCACCATACACCATTGCCACGGGCAGCGTACGTGACTGTGTCCGGCTCCGAGGTCTCCCTTACACCGCTGGCATCGATGACATCCTGGAGTTCATGGGAGATGCCACAGGGGATATCAAGCCCCATGGAGTTCACATGGTCCTTAATCAACAGGTAACAGCATTTTGCACGGGAGGATTGAATTTCCAGTGCTTGACCAGAGTTAGGAGTCAGGGCATCTTACCTGATCTTGGCTGTGCTTGTCTTCTGTAACTTTGGGAAAATACAATGTTCTCTTTGTCTCTTTTCCTCATTTCTCTTCTCCTTTTACATACACACTTGCTTTTCTTTGTATGTGTGTATGTATGCATCAGCCTGGGCTGGATGAAGTCTGTTCTTTTTAATGATAACCTTCTCCTGGAGGCTAAGTGGCTCTTGTGTTTGAGGTGGTTTTTTTTTTCTGTTAACAAAGTTTTTAATATACAACTATGTCTGTAAGATTGCAGAAAATCAGACCTGGAAGTCAATTTCTGATGTAACTATGGACTTTACTAAAGGATCTAAAGGTCTAAAGGAACTTTAGGTTGTACTATTACCTAAAAAGTACAGGCAAGTTGCAGGGAAGGCAAAGCCAGACTCTTCCTAGAGCTTCACAGCAAAAGAATAAGAGATAGTGTTAATGAAGTGCATCAAGAAAAATTCCAGTTGGGTGAAAGCGGAAAACTGAAATCACAGTGAGAAATTAGCTAAGCACCCAAACTGGTTCCCAGAGGTGGTGTGGAAGCTCCACCTCTGGAATGCTCAGACTTCGAGTGAAGAAGGCCATGAGTGGCCTGATGTAACTTGAAAGTTAATCCTGCTTTGAACAGCCTTTGGATTAGGGACCACCAAACTTTTTTCCATGTTACATGATTCTCTACTTCTTTCTGGAAGGAAGATTGAAGTGGTGTGTGAGGCTGGCACTTCTTGCACGAGTTCTTGATTTTTCTGCTCCTGTTAATAATTGTTACCAGTCATTAGTGTCAGAGGAGGAAGAACAAAGCAGATGATACAGATGCTTGATCTTAGTAGTTTCTGCATTTCGGGTGATCTGGGTGCTTTAATAACAGATTGACTTACAATTATTTCCCCACCTTCCCCTAGGGACGACCATCAGGTGATGCTTTTATCCAAATGAAATCTGCTGACAAAGCCTTTATGGTAGCTCAAAAATGTCACAAAAAAATGATGAAGGACCGTTATGTGGAAGTATTCCAGTGTTCAGGAGAGGAGATGAACTTTGTTTTAATGGGTGGCACTTTAAATCGTAGTGGCTTATCCCCACCGCCATGTAAGTTACCATGTAAGTCTCCAATTCTTCTGCTCTCTGCTGCTAAAGGCTGATATGTGGTAGGTGCTGAAGCTTTGTGGCCTTTCACCTTTTGACTCGGGTTTTGCCATGATCAATAATCACCATCTGTATCCATGCTGAGATCGGAATTGTTCCCTTTGGGCAATAATGGGACTGATCAGAGGCATTTTTATTGTATTTTCGGTGGTGAGTAGAGGGCAGCAAGGCCTTGCCAGTGAAATTGTTGCACACTTTGCTTTTTATGGGTGTACTGTTCTTCTGAGCTCTGCAGTAGACTTGCCTGTAGTGAAACCTACTTGGAATTAGAGGGATTTTTAAAACGGGGAGAAGTTCTATATTCCAGCTGCCGATGAGTGCTCTTGCTATCTTGCCTTAGAGCATTGAGAAGGTACTCTTTGGGCTTATTTTTGAAGGAAAACACCCACTGGGATGATAACAAATCATAGAGTGGTGAAGTTGGATGAATTTTAATTTTTTTATTTTAATATTACAGTGAACCTTATTGAGGAGCTATTATGGAACTTCACTGTTCTAATTAGCCTCACTACAAAATCACAAAGCAGATACTGATATGTATTTGCAAAATAGTAAAAAGTTGCCAGATATACTATATAAAAAAAAAAATTGACCGCACACCAAGACAAGCTTATTATTCCTATACAAATCAGGTATTTGTTCATCAAAATGCATCAGACTAGTGATCTAGTGGGTTATTCTCTTTTCTATTTGATATATCCTGAAAATACTTTTTGAAGGTGCAGGAAGTTTGTACATGAAGACTCATGGTCTGAAGTTATGGATGCCTGTGTGTAGCTACTATTATGGTGCTTTTGTCCCACAGAGTACAACTTCTGTTAGAAAAAAATGAGGGTGTGTTGGTGTGCACGCCTGCTTTCTCTATGCACATGGCTTTATGCTTTCTTTGAATAACCCTGGAGTTCCCTAATTTCCATTTACATGGACAAGGCTGCTCAGCTCTAGGTGTGAATTTTAGGAACTACTCATTCTGAATGCCCCAGCTGTCATTCATGGTGAGGTAGCAAAGGTCTGCAGGGGAGAGGGTAGAGAGCAGTCATTGCTCAAGAGTTCATCAGTCGTGCCCAGACGGTTTTAATCACATTGCTGTAGGAAAGGAATTATTTATCCTAGAGATCTCCATTCTGATTGCTTTTTATTGCTGTCTCCTGGTTTGGTTTTAGGTCTTTCTCCACCAGCTTATGCTGCTTTCCAGACAGCAGCTGTGATCCCAGCAGAGGCAGCACTGTACCAGCCACAAGCCCTCTTGCCAACCACCAGGACTCCTCAGGCCTCTGCAGCTGCTCCTCCAGCTGTTACCTACTACCCAGCTCAGGCTGCTCAGCTTTATATGAACTACACAGCTTACTATCCCAGGTAACCCTGAGATTTAACTGCTTCTCTTGTCCTTCCATCTCAGTGGAGCAGGGAACTGTGTGGTCACCTGTGAACAGCTCTTAAAGTTGTACTTCTGGTGGAGGTAATCCTGGGAACCTGAAGTTCAGCAGCAGAGGCAGTAACCATTTTTACTGATTCTCTGTGGCCTTGCAATGAAATTTGTCTCTTCTGTAGGTTCTGTTTGAATCTCATGATAATGTTGGTCTAATATTTAACAGGTTTTTTTGGCACTGGGGCAATGTCATCAAAGCAGTTCTCTTTCTTGGCCAGGAGAGGAGCTGTGTCAATAAATGCCTCTACACTCATCTCAGTTCTTTTACTTACCACACTGTTTCCATACTGAAAGGCTCATCACAGATAGGTGTGTACATAGTTTTGATTTCTTATATCAGTGAGGCCAAAGAACACTTTTACATGTGAAAGCAAAGCAGATCTCCACCTTTTCCCTTCTCACAGATGGTATCAGTGTGAGTCACTGAAGTCTGGTACCTGGGTCCAAGGGGAAACAGCTTGTCCGTTGATAGTTCCTAGGCTTGTGACACTTGCTAGCTTGAATATCTGATAATTTGCTAGATGGGCCCTGACCAGGTTTGGAGATGCTGATTACTCACTATTTTGTGTCTCGGAAATGCCAGATTTGGGCATTTACTTGCTTTTCATATTGGGACACACCGCTCCCCTCTTTTTTCCTTTATGGTTTTATTAACTATTTTAAAGCAAGTCATCTGCAGCTACTTTTTGCTTCTCCCCATGAAAGAACAAATGCCACTCCTTGTGTTTTTAACTACAAACGTTAGCTATTTTCCTTCCTCTCCCCTCTCTAAAATTAGATAATCATGTGCTGAAGAGAAATGAAAAAAGTCCACCAAGAATCCGTATCAGGGCTGTTTGTTTTTCTGTGGTATCTGGGTTTACTTTCAAATTTAAATTTTTGGTTTCATCTTTGCTGTTCCAAGTACTAGAACTGGTTATTGGTTTCATAACAACTTTGCTCCCTGTTTCTCTTTCAGCCCTCCAGTATCTCCCACCACAGTGGGGTATATTGCAGCTCCCCCAGGAGCTGTAGCTGCTGCTGCCACTGCCACCCACACTCCGATTCTGCCCCAGCCTGGAGCATTAGTCCGTATGCAGGGCCTGCCATATAACACAGGAATGAAGGAGATACTCAGTTTCTTCCAGGGGTACCAGGTTAGTATGCAGTCCCTGTGCTAGACATTGTATTTGGACCTCTGAGTATTGGTCAGTGAAGATCAAACTGAGCAAGTGAGGGCTTTTGAAAATTGCCAAATACGTGTGCAAGCTCCATGTTGTTTATTTAACTGGCAGATGGGAAGTGTAATGCCTTATTTGCCTTATTTTTGTATATGTGTATTAAACATATCCTAATTTGGAAGCAGTGGTTAAGTGTCTAGGTTTAGGTTTTGAGTTTGAAAAGCAAGAAAGTGCAGACCCCTGGTGTGAGTGGGCCTGCCAGAGGAAGGTGGGGGCTGCCAAAAGCTTTCAGGCCTGGCTACATTTCGGTGGGAACCTTAGCTAGGGTCAGTGTTTGACCTTCAACACTTAAGTGTTAAAGTCTGCTGAGAGCAAATTTCGGGTACAGAGGGTACAGAGAGCTGGGTGTGGCAACTTGCTTGCAAGAGGAGAGAGACAGATGCCTCTATCAGACACCCTTTCAAGTACTGATTAATTTGGTTACTGACAGGAACATTTTCCATTAAAATTACATTACATTGCAAACTAAAGGAGAACTGTATTCTCCAAACTATTTGTACTGATGGCAAATATTCTGCATGCTATAGGTAACTTATAGGTATAGACTGATTCAGTGCTCTCAGTGAGCAAGCAGATAAAACTCTTGATAAGTTAAAAAAAAAGCACCAAGTACAAACGTTTTTTTCCAGCAGCACTCATTTGAAATCATGGAATGGGTCTTTCCATGTCTTCTGCCTTTCCTCTCAGAGAATATTGTATCTATATCCATGTCTTGTCATCACAAGTTTGTTAAAAGGAAAGATAATTGAATATGGTATATTCTGGCGAGTACTTAACTTCTGTGGATCATAACAGCACTTAAACAACTGCCAACTCTGCCCTTTTGGGTATTACTCAGAAGCCCTGACGTAAAATCCTCTTTGTGGGTCTCAAACCACTGCAAGTGATTTATGTGAAAAGGCAACAATTTTTCCATGTTTGTCCTTCAACATTCTGTAGTTGGATAACAGTCATATTGCCAAAGTGTAGGGCACAGATGGATTCTTTTTAATGCACAGCAGCAGTTAATATGAAACACTCGGGCATGGTATGTTTGCTTTTTTATTTCTTTTCTTTTTTACCTTAAGATTCTTAAAGAACAATGAGCTTGAATTTGTTGAGCCAAATGTAAATGAAGGCAGACTGAGGACAGATTCTTAAGTGTGCATGTTCCAAATTCTGAGTATTTGGAAGATGTAGTGCTCTACCTGCTGTGTCTCTTTTTCACATGTTACAAGCAGTAAAGTTTGAAAGCAGTTTTGTATACTCAGTTTTTCAGTGGAAAAATTTGAAGATTAACACATAAAAAATACGATGAGTTCTGACAAACATTAGAAAGAAACTAAATGTTTTTGTATTTTAGGGCTTTTCTTCAACACGTATTTCTAGATTTCAAATCAAGTTCCATTATTTGTTGCTTTCATGATTTCCAGACAAGCAGTAATAATCACTCTCTTGCTGTTTAGCCATTGATACTTTGCCTTTCAGTTTTTTTCAAGTGACTGGGTTTTTTGGTGGATAGATAGTGGATGTAGTGAAACCTTAATTGAGGAAGCATGTTTTCTAAACTGAAATTCAGCTAGCAGTGTAACTGCACCTTTGAAAAGTGTGGCCCGAACCTCTCTGTGTATGGAACAGGTCAGTGACAACCTTAAGTAGCTCTATTTCCCTCAATTTGCCCTTTTCATTGTCTCTGCATTTGGAGAGCAGTTCATGGTGTTTGTATTGCACAATTAAAAGGTCAGATGAACAGAAATTTTGCCACAAGGTGAAAACTTTATTCTGCTGCTGCAACCTCCTGTCATCATCAGTTACTGTTATTAAATTGGTCACATCTTTGATTTCTTTAGAAAATGTTGTCCAAATGAGATCGGGTTCAAAGTCTTATAAAGGAGCCAAGGAATTCTTTTGAATTGTTCTTGGAATCCCGCATGTGGTAATGCTAGTTTTATACTCACTCATTCCTTTAGGGGAAAAAGAGGTGGTGACTTACTGTAATGGGACAAAATTATGTCTCTGGAGAAATAACTAATCTTTTTTTTTTTTCTTTCTTTTTTCCTCCTCTTTCCTCACATTATTTTTTCATTTTCTGCTGCTGCCCAAGGATTTATTGCACGATGCTTCTGCTCGTTCATAAAGTGAGCCCCTAATAATCATCAGTGGTTTGGGCATGGCTTTAATTCCTGTACAACTAATCAATGTTGGTATTTAATGGGCTTCAGTGTTGGTATTCTGGGAACCAGATCGGAGATACTGAGATCGAAGGGTGATTTTTGTCTTTGTATGTCCTTGTCTGAAAGGAACAGTTTTAGTTCTTGCTTTATTCTCTTCTGGTTTTTTCCTTCAATCTTCATGGGCTCTGTATATTGCATGTATGCACATATTGCTACTTAAGTGAAAGCATCTTTCATACCAGACCTGCCTCTTAAGAGATAGACTTTGCTTAACATGGGCTTCAACAAGCTGGTCTCAACATCAGTACATGCTTCTAATAACAAATAATGTAAAAGTCTGCAGATCAGCATTTTAATTTTCATTTAATTTTATCAGCATCAACCTCTCGTTCAGTGTTTCAGTAACTTGATTTCTTCTTGTAGCTCTGCTTTCTTGTTTTTATTGTTGAAAATTCCTTCTAGCTTGCATGTATGTATTGTAACTTGGATTAAACAATTGAAAAACTCATGAAGAATTTATTAGTAAGTTTTGGAGATGGTAATTTCCCCCATTACCTTTCTGTATAATATTGTAGTGTACTGTAATTTTCAAAAGAGCTAATACTAAATCTGCTTTTTAGTCATATTGTAATGCAACAGGGTAATTCACTTGAGTCCAATCATATACTGGACACATAGGTAAAGGATACCTAAAAAACCCCAACAAACCCCAAACCAACTAAAACCACATTGGAAAAAAACCCCAAAATAATCAAAATGACAACAAAAACATAGGACAATGGGGTGACAGTAGTTGTTTTGACAGGTGCTAAAACACCTGCTGGAAGAAATAATAATTACATGCAACAAGACTCCTCAGTGTTACTTTAGGCCATCATTCTGTCCAGCTGCAGAAGCAGTGAGAGAACTGAAGTAAATCAGGAAGGAACAGAGGTAGTAGTTGTCATGAATTTATGTGAAGTTGATGCATATCAGAACAAAATTTTTCAAGGAAGTATTTTTATTTTTCTTGATTTAGTAACCAAATCATCTATGGATTTTACTATTTAGCCACTAAATGAATCAATGAGAAATATTTCTAGTCTCCAAATACTTGCTCTTTGGTTTGTTTTTCTATGAAAATGCAAATACTGAGAGTTGGTATCACGACAAGAACCATTAGGTTAATGTACAAGCAGATGCAATTTAACTGTGCCCCTGCCTGACCAAAAGCTCATTCACAGCTGTTGTCTTGGCCAGGGTTCAGCATGCCCAGTACTTGCCCAGTTCCTTGGAAGTTGGCATGAATGTGGCTCATGCCTGCTTGAAAAAGACCCTGTGGATTAGTTCTTAGAAAGCAGACTTGCTATTTAGCTAAGTTGTAAGTATAGTAGTGAAAAAAAATAAACCAGAAGATGACTAAGATTTAGAGACCATGATCACAATCTGAACTTTAAATAAAGTCTTCTGAATTTGCTGAAAAAGGCTAGGGTGGAACTGTAGGGACTTGTTTGTGTACATATTTTCATGTAGGAGAAGCTTAAAATAAATACTGTTCTTTAAATATGTACTGGGTGTAGGTGCCTTTTGTCTGCAGCTAAAAAGAGCTTTTGCAGTATATTAATCCTCCAAGTCTTTGGAGACTCAGAATTCAAGGCTTGTCAGTGGAGGGGAGGAAAGTGACTTGTGCTTAAAACAGTAATAAGGAAGTGAAGGGAAGTGGATGGATGGCCAAATTCCAAGGGCATTAACAACATTTCTCTTTTGTATTAGGACAGCAGACTTCATTGTTACTGACTTTTTAGGGATTAGTTTTTTTCCTCTGAAATGCATGCTTAAACAAAGAAGTATTCTCTGTTTTCTCTGGGTTCTTTTTGAAATCTGACTCTGTAGTCCACGAGGGACATCCCATCATCTGTGCCAATCCTAGGCATAGCACCTTCTGACTGGGAAAGGGGATGTGGTAGAGGAAGAATTCCCACTTACTGGTATTTGAAGTCATTTGACAATACAGACACTATTCTATGCTCATCCCCATGCTCTCAGAATAGAGCATGCTGTTGGTTTTGCTTTATTCCTAAATTTATCTCCCGCCTGGAAATGTGGCCCGTGTGGAGAAGCCACGTGTGAGACTGGGGCTGGTAAATTAGTGGTTCCAGTTTGTCTGTTGCCTCCCACACCCAAATGAAGAGACTAGAGTGGCACAACCTTGAAGCTGTATTTTTGGGAACAGGCATGACCTCTTTCAGTCTCTGACACAAAGACCATTCAGGTGGTATCTGTTCCACACAGCATTCCGGTGGTTGCTGGGGAATACCAGCACTCTTCAGGTACAACTGATACACTTCAGAGCCAAAGCCAGTTCAGGGTCTTCCTCCTGATTCTTGTGCTAAAGGCTCAAGTTACCAAGTCATCAAATCTGATTCTGTGTTCTAGACTTAGTCTATCTAGGTTTTTTCCCCAAAGTCTGAGAGTTCCTTTTGGGAACTATTCTGTGATAAAATTTTTATGTTGTTTCAGCTGAAATTGCAGCTGCCATCCTGAAATGTCCATTTTGCCTCTAAAGTTTTCCTTTTTTTTATTTGCTCCTAGTTTTTTTCCCAGTTGGGGTGTCTAAATATCCTTTCCAGTTTGTTTGTTTTTTTTCTTTTTTAGCAGTGGGGTTTTTCCTCCTAGATTGCCTTGTATGTGCTGTTTTTAAACTGAGCTTTGAATGTTCACTGTAGGGACTGCAAAAATTAAATGGAAATCAATTACTTACTGGTTAGTGACCTGGTTAAATCTGTGCACAGTCTGTTAAGGGGCAAGAATTGTCCCATATTTCTCTCAGTGTAGAAGAAAGAAATCAAATAGCTCAAAGGAAGATAAAAATGTACAAGGATAAAATGTAGTATACTTCCTCTTTATGAACTAGTTTACCCTTTGGATGTTTTTGTTTTGTTCTTATGGGTTCTGAAGTGCAGACAGGATCAGAAGTATTCATGATCATGTACTTAGGCAAGTTTGGGTAGTTTTCATTGAATTTGAAGAATTAACTGTTCCGCAGCTTCTGTTTTAATTGACTGCACCCTCTTACCTATCCCTCTGTGTTTAGAAGCTACTTGTATTGCTAGGTATTCTGATGATTTCATTTTTCTTCTTTCTTTCTCTCTCTTTTTTGTCTCAGCCTAAGCTCTGACAACTTTTGACTTTCTGTGCAGGATAGTTTTCCCACTTCCATGTTTTCCACATTGTTTACTGCATTTCAGGTGTAACCTTTGAAATACTGTCCCTCACAAGAGACTGTAGATCTTTGCCTACTGTACATCTACTGATAATCTAAAGTATGTACTATCTTGAGACATTCCTTCCAAAGAGTAAACTTACATTTTGTAGATTTATTTCAAGGGCAGGTCTGGGAACTGATAAATCTAATATTTGCACGGTCTGGTTGCCCTGGCAGAGACTATCTAGAAAACACTTCTTATATTTGTCTTTTACTTAATGGCATGGGTCTAGATGTGAAGGTGGCTAGAATTCAGTAGTAAAAGTTCTGGGAGGTTCTTTTCTTTTATGTTCTCTGGGCTCCTGGTTATTGTTCTCTGTGGAAGGTGTATAATGTGATGGTTGGTTTTTTTTCTTTCCAACTTCCCTTTGGACAGGTACAATGTGTCCTGTATGCCCAAATATAATACCTTTTTCTCCCTAAGCTGGCAGGAGACTTGTATTCCAGAAACACCATAGGAAGGCAGCATAGTTATGTCCACATTGTGTGCATTTGGCAATCACCTCAAATGTTAGTGCAAAGTGGCCATTTCGGGGGAGACAGGAAACTCTTCTTGCCTCCAAAAGGATATTCTATAACTCAAGTTATGCTAAACACTTTGTCTTCTGGATTACAGGAGGCTCTCCAGTAGTCTTTGCAGCATGTGCCTGAATGCTCAGTCCCTTTCCAGGATAAGTAATTCAGAAAGATTGAGATAAAAATGTTTCATATTCCCTAAAATGTATTTTCTGATTATATATTTCGTATTTGTACCAGGCCAATAGTGTGTGTGATTGCTGTTCAGATTCAGGACCTCAAATAATTATTAGATCTGATTCACATGAGGTTTTTGTTTTAATCTGTTGGTGTGACTGTACTGTACAGTCACCATTTTTATTTTAATATACTACTTCAAATCTATCGTGATGCATTTACACTGTGTAGTTTATTTCTTTTTCCTATGTAGAAATATACTATACTAATATAAATGTTATTCTATCTTTTAAGTGCATTCATGCTGGGACATGGATTTTCTTTAATATTATTGATGTAGTCTATGTAGTGTGAGAATTATATGCAGTTCAAGTGTTTATCACTCTACACTAGAGGAGCTGCATTTCCACGAGTGCATAACAGATCTGAAGGAGATTCATACCCTTCTACTAATCCCTCCCCTCAGTGTGCAGGCTGGGAGATGCTCATGTGTTCCAGTGAGATCCATTACTGGAGGCATGATTGTGCTCATCAAACTGAAGGGTTTGGTTACCTGGTGCTGCCATCTCATGAGTAGAAGGAAAAAAAGGAGCACGTCAGGGTCTGGGACATTTCCCTTCCTCGATAAGAAACAGTTCAAATACACAGTTTAGACTATTCCCCACAAACATTTACTTTATTCTTATAAACAGTAATACAGTTGGTGTATTTTTTCAATCTTGCATAAAAATATCTGTTAAATTCACTGTCTCCTGCCAGTTATTATAGCTGATGCTCCTAATTATGGTTGCAAATGATCATCTGTGTGGTTTGCTGTGCCACGACTGTTCCTTCTCTTGCTGACTGTCCCGTGTCACACTTGTACTGTAGTATGCACCCGAGGACTACAATGGCCTTATTCAGCTGAGCGATCAAGCAAGGAGTGTGTTACAAGCACCGAAAGAGTGGGTCTGTTTGTAACTCCTTGTAACTTCTGAAGAAGGTAAGATATGAGCAGCAGAACCTGGGTCTGCAGAGTTCAATGGGAAGGGAAAGAAGGGCTTGGGGATACTTTTGCCTGTGGCTTTCCCCCTCATTTGCTTGTGTTGGGCTCCTTGCATCAGTCTTTCTGCTTAAAAAATCAACTAACCTGAGGAGATGGGCCATTGTGATCTGTAGTTGATGGGACAGCAATGGTGGAGGGAGTGGGATTGCCTGGTTCTGCTCAGATGGTGTTTTAAGCTTCCAGAAGGGGTTTTTGTGCTTTTTTCCTATGTGAATCTTCAGCCCAATATTTTACTTTTAGTAGAGTGGTAGGAGATGGGTTTTTTCCATGCTATTGCAAAGCACACACAAATGTGTGTGCAAAAATCCCCACACCTCTGGCTTTGTGTTTTCTGTATCTCATAAGTGCCTAGAGATTAGTATTTGTTTCTTGATCTCCCCATTGCAATGTGAACTGCTACATTATTACATTATTTTAGGAGAGGTTTTTTGGGGTATAGTGACTTCCTAATGCAACAAACTAGATTTACTGACAGTAAACTTGCCTGCATTTTTGGCACTAACACATAATTCCCACAGAAATTTTGTTGCAGCCTATGTGGAGTACATGATGTCCCAGTACCACTGTATTCCACTCAAAATGCTACTGATTACTCAGTACATTTTTTTCTCCTTTAGAAAAAAACCAACACAACAACCTTTCAGTCTAAATATGTGAATCAAATATTGTGCCTTGAGACAATTACCTTCACAGACAAAGGTACTTTCATATAACCACCATCAACTCAGTTGTTTTCAAATATTGATTTCTCAACAGTTGGATCTGCTGAGGAGCAGATAGACCAGAGGCTGCATGGTCTGGTGATTAATTGGAAAACCAGATCATCAGTAGGTTTCTGCTATGTCTGACATGGAAACAGTCTTTGGTTCATAGAGTAGCTCATCCTGAATTCTGTGTGGTTACAAGTAGTGTTATACAAATAACACTCTTTTTAGAGCAACAACAACAATAAAAAAATCTAGAAAAACAGATTTGTATGAATCTGGATCTAATTTTAAAACACATATGTACATAAAGAATATACATATCTATGAATTTATATGAAGAACTTTAAAACTAGTGTGTCTTAAAAAATAAACCTCTTCAGTTTCATAACTTTTTTAATTGTGTTGCTTGCAGAATGTGCAGACTGCTCTGCTATTTTTTTATGCAACTCTTATAACACGAATTTCCAAATCCTTACATAAATATTGTATCAATACTGCTATTTAAACTATGGTTTTAAATCTCTCCTGTGCTCAGAGGTCTGTCTGTGCTCCATGTGTGTTTCCAGCTGACTCTGAGCTGCAGTCTTAAAATTCTATTTTGGACTGATGGTAAATTATTTGTTCCTATGTGGATTAATAGCAAAGAGCTGGTTTAGAGCAGAGCATCTTTTAGCTCAGATCTGTGGCTCAACCCAAACTGTGTTGAGCTTTCTGTTCAACCACAGTATTCTCAAAGAAACCAAGATTACTTCCAAACTTGAGGGGGGCTTTAGATGTGTTGGTGTTTATTTGTCTTTGAATTTCTTTCTGCATTATATTTTTTTACTAACTTTAGTCAGGAGTCAATGCCAAGTCTGTACTCGCTGCCTCATGCATGCTTTTGGTTTCTAAAGTGTACTGTTGCTTATATCCTACAAATACTCCTACTGCCTGCTCAGTGTTGGGGGGAGTGGAGCTCTGGTGTGTACTTGGTTCATTTTCTTGTGTTTGAATGTAAAGCTGGTCAGAAAATGCTATTGGTAATAACTGACAACTCTACTTCTTGCAATATACCAGGCACACATTCTATAAAAGGGAAGCCCTTAAATATTTTATAACCATCTATAAACTCCAGAGGGCATATGTCACATGAACTTAACTTGAGTTGGGCTAATACTCATAAAACTGGTTGATTTTCCAGCGTGGTTTTGTCTGACACTGTTTTCTTCCACAAACTAACCTTGTGTGCTGAGCTTTTGATCCTTCAACCTTTGATTTTGAAACTTCACTGAGATTCATTTCTATCTAACAAAGAGGGGCTCCAAATTTAGCCTTGGAAGTACTTCCTGCATGTTATGGGAAATGGATGGGCTACAATAGGGTAGACAAAGATGTTTGCTTTGAACTCAGCAATTTGAAACTGCCCTTTAAGATGTTGTGAGGGCAAATGCTCTCCAAAGTAAATCAGCTCCAGTGACTAAATAATTTGCTACTCCTCTTTTTCTTAGCCTTGTTAAAATTACAGTAATTATTTAATTCAGCTGGACTGCACCAAATTTTACTTCGTTTTCCTGAAAAATCTTTCTTGCACTGTATACTTGTGTTGAGTTCAGCTCATCCTACCAACTCAGAACTCATATAGATCTTTAATTTTTTTGTATGTGTGGGGTTTTTTGGGGGGGTTTTCTTGTTTGTTTTTTTTTTAACTTTACATGTGAGTACTGAAATGCCTTATGTATATCCTTTGCCACTTGGACAGTAGTCCACATAGTACAAGAATTGCTCATTGAATGCCTGGACTTTCTTGTTCCATTTACCTTTTATTAACAACTAAGTCTTTATTTTCTTATCAACCTTTAATCTCAATTGCTTCTCTAGCAAAATTTTTGCATGGAATTGTCTACATCATTCTATTCAGCACACCAGCAGAGTAAGAGCTGCTGCTGTTTGCCAAGCTTAAAGCTGAATTCTTTTAATCTTTGATCCCACCTCCTTCTTCCCATTCTTGATTTCCAGAATATTTTTGCCACAGATACAGGAGTTGAGTGAACCATATGCACAGCACTAAAAACTGCATTTCCAGGTGTGGTTTCTGGTCTTAATAGCTTTTTTCTTTTGTCTTCTTATACCATTGCAGCTCCAAGCAGATTCCATCCTCATACTTTACAACTTTAGTGGCCGTCCCAGTGGTGAGGCATTGGTGACTTTTCCAAGCCTGGATCTAGCTAAGAGAGCAGTGGCTGAGAAAAACGGACAGCTCCTGGGAAACCACTATGTAGAATTGTACCTGGTCTAACTAAACACTCTTGGGGGGATGAGGAAAGAATGTTGCACTCAACACCGTGCCTTTTGCAAAATAAGAAGTCTTCCCTTGCCACCCAGGCAGCAACAAATGTGCCTTTTCAGCATAACTTGTTGGAATGTAGAGTGGTACATGTCCTGTGTTTAATTTGAGAAATGGTGTCTCCTATGCCAAAGATAAAGCAAAACCAAAAATTATGCATTAATTTACTTAATTTCTAATATACTTGTGCAAAAATTAGCAAATCCTCTCCTGGCATCTAGTTAATTCTGAAGACAGTCTAATAGCACTTCAGCTGTCACAGCCATGGGAGAAACTTACTCAGTAGCATTTGAAGTGGAAAGCGAAGCTTGAGTCATTCAGATTCTTCTGTGTTTAGTTTTTAAGAGTTTACACTTGACAGTGTCTTGTTTTTTGTAGCCTTTAAATGTCTTTAGAAAGGTCTTTTGGAATGCATGGCTTACCCAGTTCAAAGCTTAGATCATATTGATTTTTCTTTTGTTTTGTTCTTGACTGGAAAATACCAGGATCTGGACCCTGAGTGCAGTTGTACTTTTTCATGTTTTCATCGGACATTGTTTTGCAAAAGCCATATTTGTCTTTCTCACCAGTGTACTGCTGCCAACATGTAAAGCAAAAAAATAAAACCAACAGCAAAATCAGACAAATCCTCCCTGCCCACCCATAACTCCCTGCCCCCAGCCCCAAACTTTTAATCTCTACAGGACAAAAATGGCACATAAACCTGAGTACTAATAAGTTATATTTTTTTATTTAAGCATAATAGCTTTCAGATACTGTATTAAAGATTTTGCTCTAGTTTATGTGCATGCAATTTGTTTACATCTTTAAACTACTTTATTTGTATATTATGAAACAGCAGGATATGTTGGAATCTGAATTCTCTAGTGCATGCTTTTTCATTTTTCCCTATGTGTATATACATAAGCTAGAAGTACTTTTACATCATGTAGCATGTGTTTAAAAAAGACATCTGCTGTAGAAGCACTAAATGACTTTGTTTTTACTGTGCCTTACTTCAAAACCATTCCAAGTGCAATACCAGCAGAGCAAAATGTAACGAATTCTGTTGTTGACATGTTCATGGATGTCTGAATTGATCTTTTTTTTGTTAGTGTACAATTTGAGTTGTACTTTAAAGAACTGAATGATGTATGCTTCTTTATATTACAACAAATAAAAGAGATGCTTATGATGTGCATTGGCTTTTGAAGGTAACTTATCCTTTTTTAAAATGTATTTTCACAGAGCATCATTCTTTGATAAATAATACATTTTTCTCTTCTCCTAGACTTAGATAAGCATTTGTACCTTGAGTGAGTGATGTGACTTTTTGGGTTTTTTCCTTTTTGCATATGCTGGTAAGCCAGAAATATGCTTGGTGCATGTTTCTCTTGCAGCAGAACACTTTTTAGGCAGTGTGATGTAACTGTTTACATGCTTAGTGTTCTCGTTCTCTTGCCAGAGGAAACAAAGTATTGAACTTGAAATTGTGTTCATGTTTGGATTTAATTGACATAATGGGTCACTTGCTTTTCTGTGCAGCCCAAAATGCTACATTTAAGTCATGATGGAGCCAGTCAGCCTTTTTATAGTAAAAATGGAGAAGGGAGAGGGAATCATATCAAGGTAAAAAAGTTTGTTTCTTTCTAGTCAGAAGAATCTCATGCCACATGCCATTTCATCGTTAAAATCTCCCAAATGAACTTTCAGCACAATCAGGTGGGACTGGAGGGGAAGATTTTTCAATATTTTTAAAGTGGAACTCTTTGCACTAATCTGTTTCCAAGCTTTTTCTTGGTGCAGTCTACCAAAAACATTACTTTTAAAGTAATTTGAACACTAGAAAGGATTGCACAATTATAATGAATGTTTTCACTGTGCCTTGGAGGAGAATGCTTCTCCCTTTTAAAAAACTTGGTAGCTGTTTAATCGACTTATTACACTGTTACAGTCTGCCAGTCTTGGTTATGGCTTTGCAATCTATTGAAACATCTTATTTTTCTCTTTAAAAAAACATATAGAACTCGTGTTTTTCAGTTTCCTTGGCAAGCCAAGCCAGGGCTGGAATGGACCAGCTCGAGTACCATCAGCCAATATTCACATGTACACAGCCCCTTTACTCCTTTAACTCCTTTCTGGGTTAGTCTGCAATGATCACGTTCTGCTTTTAATGCAGTCCCATGGTAACGTGGATGGAAATTGCAAACAGGCTCTGCCATCTGCAAAATCTGTATCTACCTCTCTATTGAGAAGAGACTTCACCATCACCAATTCCTCTTGGGCTGAGATGGTGGGAATTATAGACAGTGAACTTGGATGGGTCAGGCTCTGTGTTTGCACCAGACACAACGTGGGGCTGGGGAGCAGTGCCCACATTTGAGCAGTTGTGTGTGTGAAATGACTGCAAGGGCACTCACAGCACTGGGGGCTGACAACAGGCCAGGCCTGGGTGTGCTCTTAGGCTGAACTTTCACTTCCTTGCTTGTACTGGGACCTCTGGGGTCTTGTCTGAAAGAGGAACGAAAGGGGGGAAAAGAGTAAGAGCAACAACCCAAGGTGCTGTGGGTGGGTGGTGGATGTGGGAGGGGAGGCAGGGCCAGCAGGGCACCCAAAACCTCCACCAGCCACCTCTTCTTTTGTCCTTTTCTGGGCTAAGCCCAGGACAGCCTGTGGCACAGGTTTCCCAGGATTTGGCTCCAGGGGAGAGGGGCTCAGGAAAGGCTCCCAAGGGTGTCTCAGCTCCTTGCACCATGTCCAGGCACTGACACCTGGACGTGAGCAGCTTTCCCCACCCATCCACACGTCCGGGCATTTAAAGATATCTAAAATAGTCTAAAGCAGAAATTTCCTGATATGTGCCAAGGTTTGCCTGTAGTCAATTTAGAATTTTGCCTTTCTAGATCTACTGGTTATACAGATTTTTATAAAGAAAATCCAAACTAAATCATCAGATGAGGGCTGCTGTATTACTAGCTGGATATAAATTTGAAATATAAATATTCAAATAAAGATGAGGGCACATTAATCTAGGTTTGCTAATTGCAATTTCTTTTATTGATGTGTTATATTTATTCTACTTTAAATAATTGATTCAAGAAAATAGGTATTTTATGTTGGTTTCTGTGTGCTTGCTGATAATAAAAAGAGTTGAAATAAAACGCCTTCCCTTCTGTAAACGTGGCCGAAGTACTGACTTATTTTGTTTTGTCTACTTAATGTTAGCTGTGTCTTAGAGAGAATATCTTTTTCCGTGGTGTTTTTTTGTTGTTGTTGTGGGGGTTTTGGTTTTGTTTGTTGTTTGTTTGTTTGTTTTTTAGCAATCTTTTATTTAATGGCAGGAATAGGACTTTTTAGATTTGTCAGGGACATCGATGGATGTAACTGGGTTAAATCGTTGGTTCAGCCTTTCCTGCCTACACTAATCTTTGCCGCCAGATGTCCCCTGTGGATCGGGGTTCGCAGGGAGTGGGCTCGGCACAAAACTGCTCTGGGGCCGGGAGTTACCAACTGCGGGAGAAGCTTCTGTACACAGATGCCAGTGAATACTCTGGTGCCTGTTAGTCCTAAAATCGAAGATCATTATGCTATCTGTGAAACTGCTGACTTGTTTGCTGTGGGGTTTTTAAAAATTCTGTTGTTGTTTTTCTATTTTAAATGTTTTCTATGTGTTCATTGATATTTGATATGGTTGCTTTGAAACTTACAAATTGATTTCAAATTGTGAGAAACACAATTGTATCTGATTCTATTTAGTTGGAAAAAATCTTTTCAAAAGTGCCTTACAAAAAGAAATCAATAAAATGTCTACTAGAAGTTCAGTGGAAATGATTGGACAAAAGGAGTGCTTGAAGGGTCACCCGAATGTGAACATACTGTGTTAGAACAAAAGAAATTAAGGGATCAGAAATGAAAGCAAAATGACTTCAGTCTTCTGGCTTGAAGAAAGAAAAATATGTAGCTGTAGCATCATGTTACAGGTTTACAACTGGTTGAATTTGGTAACAAAACCACATGTTTCCAGCTGAAGTAGGACAAACATTTGATTGTGATGGCTCTCTGCTCCCAGCTGTAGATCTGAGCATGGGGGTTGTGCTTTGCTGATTGATTTACTTGCTCGTGGCCTTGTGGTTGGCTCCTGGTTCCCTTGTGTGGTAAAACGGCCTCGGTACTGGCAGCGTTTCTCTCGAGGAGGAGGAGGTGACTTTCTCAAGCAGCTTGTTCAGCTCCTCACTGCTGGGGGTTGTAAACTACTGTTGGCAGAGAGCAAGTTTGCTGTTCTTGTTGGTTTTAATCCTGTTTCCAGCCTGCTCCAGATCCACAGCTGCTGCATGTCTTGGCACAGTGGGCAGATATCCAGGGACACTGGTACTTGCCCTTCTCCTGACACTGCCATTACAGGGCAGGCTGTGCATGTCCTCAGAGGGAGCTTGAGCTCAGCAGAAGAACCAGATTGGACATTTACTTTGCCCCTTCATTGAAGGACCGTGTCTGATGTTCTGATTCACCCCACATGTGGTAAATTCTCCTTGTAAATAAAGAACAAACTGATGATACAGTCTTGTTTTTATTGTCAGCTTTTCCCCATCTCTCAGGTCCTTTGGTCACGTTGAGCACCATAAACTGACAGTTTTTGGAAATTCTTCTTGTAGAGGATCCTGTGCACGTTAATCACTTGGACTGTAGTGCTTGCATTGCACAGAAAGAAGTATAAAAATGGGAAGATTTACAAAAATGGGAAGAGTCTTTTAACTTAAGATGTTTGAATTTCATTAGATGTAGCTTTCAAAATATGTATTAATGTGCAAAAATCTTCAAATCTTTACTCTGGGTATTTTTAAAATAATAATAAAAGTATGCAAGAACAAAATGAAGGAAACATTGTTAAATTTCTTCTTTCCTCTATCCACAAGAACAGGACTGAGGCAGAAGGAAACATCAGAACAACTGAAGAGATGAAGAGTGAAAGGTATGATGGTATTTTGGGGAGGGGGAGACTTACTGGAGTTCCATCAGGAAGATTAAGATCTTTTCCTGCTCTTTTCTGAAGTAATTCACTGTTGAGGGTCTCTCTGGGGACTTGCCTTCACTAGGGATGGCAGTCACACCAGGATCTGCTGTGAGAGAAACAGAAAGGTGGTGGAACTGGACGGTGGAAAGGCTGGCAAGGAAGAGGTGCTGCTTCATCTCTAGTCAGGGCATGAGGAGTTAAGTGAGGAAAGGACAGTCTGAGCTTTATGTGGAGCATAACATTTGTCACTACAATTTAGTCCAGTGAATTCTTATTTAAATATGATCTGAAAATGTGGGGCTCATTCCCATTGGATTAGGTGTGTCTTTCTTTTGTTTGATGCAACACATTCCTTGTGCAATCATGGACCTTATTGTGAAGATCCACACAAGCTACACTGAATGTTAATTGTAGTAATAGCATTAATTTAAAATGTCCTTGAAAAGATCAGGACTATTTTTTTTTTTTAAAACCATGCAAAAACTTAGAAATACAATAATTTTCTTTTAGTTTTTGCTGACAATGAAGTAATCTATGACTGGGAATATAAACTGTAGGATTGATTACAATGCTATTTATTTTGTGTGTGGCATTTACCTCTTTAATCCTTCTGAAATGACTTATCAGAAGTCAAGTCCATCGTATTCCTGATGGTATCTGGAATATCATCATCTGCAGATGATGATCTGCAGGTTCTGGGTGAGTATATCCTAATCAAGGAGTTAGAGTTGGAATTTTACATGTTAGTGCTCCTGTGAGTAATAGACCAGTTCTCTTGCTGGTGAGGAGGAGAAGGCTGAAGAGGATGGCAGCTTCCATATTTCCAATGAAATGTGACTTCTGCTTGTCCATACATTTTTTTTGCTCAGGTAAAAGATGTTGGTGACTGATGAGAGCATGTCAATGGGGTTTTTTATTAGAGTAACCTGATCTTACCTTGTAAGAAGTAAGCCTCCAAATATTGGAGACAATTTGGGAAAGTGACTTGCAGTGCCATGGACCGAGACACTGATGGCACACTCTGGGATGTGCTATCAACAGGGGAAACTGGGAATGCAGAAAGGGCAATATTTTGTGGAATTTTTTTTTTTAATTATCATGTTTCTATTGTGTTCAAGGGTGCCAAGAGATCATGCAGTTGTTCTGTTTTAGACACAGCTACTCTGAGAACACAGCACAGTCCTGCTGTAGTGTGGGGACTCACCACTGAAATGGGCCTGAAGTCCTTCCAGCTACAGAGCAACTTCAATTCTGGATGTTGCAGCTTTCAGAGGGGTTGTAGTGACGAGGCTAATGACTCTCCTAAGGATTTGGAAGGTGGTATGATTTTCTGACCTGTTGTGAACAGGAAAAGCAGGTTGTGAATGTGCTGAGGAGGCAGCCTGCAGTGTGAGCCAATCCTGCAGTGTGAGCCAATCCTGCAGTGTGAGCCAATCCTGCAGTGTGAGCCAATCCTGAGGGATGAGCTGCAGGCAAAGGTCAGTTCTTGGGGTAGTGCTGGGCAAGCCAGAGATGGAACAGTGAACAGGAGGAAATCAGGCAAGACACGTTGTAGATTTAACTAAACCAGCTTTAAGCTCAGAGCTCTGGAACTGCCAGCAGTGCAGGCTCAGCCCAGAGAGCAGCTCCTGCAGGAAGGTGGGCAAGCAGGGATGGAGTCACCAGCACAGCTCTGCTCGTGCTGCTGGACTCAGCTGCAGTCCCAACTGATTGGGAGGTGTAGATTCTAGAATGTTCTGAGACAATCAGGACAAACCAAAGTGGGGGAAAGGGGGGGCTGCTGGATACAACTGCAGTTTATTCGTTGTGTGTCTGTCATTGAGCATAAATGAAGGCTTAGCTTCTACATACAGAATAGAAAATAGGATTCAAAATCAGAATAAAGAGCCACGGAACAGGTTTTCTTACGACAGCACCTCAGTTTTCATTCCCTGAAAACAAGGCTTATTTAGCAAGGGGGAACATGCAATATTTGTGTTGGTGTCACTGTAAAAAGCACATAACTTTGAGGAGAATTTATGGAGCTGGTAATGAATTAGACACCCTTGGCTCTTGGAGTCCTTGAGTTTGTAACTCTGGCATTTGAGTCAGAAATTCTTCAGAAAAACTGTTACTGAATTAGAGTAACTTTTGAATTCTACTAAGCAAGCACAGCACGTATCCTCAGAAATTCTTCTCATTCCTATGTATTATTGATGTCAGAAATATTCAGTATAATATTAGCTCTAGATGTATAATTTGTGAAGTATACAGGGAAAAAATAGTCACTGTTTAACAGACTATGCTACTGAAAATTGAACTCTGCAAACTCTGTGTAAGACTTGCATTTTTCTCTGAATGCTCAAAACCACTGCCCTTTGAATGGTTTTCTCTATTGTTCAGTGTACCCAGCAAAAATAAGATTCTGTGGTTTATAATTCATTTTTATTTTTTTACCCACATAAACCATGGGGTGTTTTTTAAATTTTCTTATTAAAAACACTCCATCCTTAGTCCCCCAAATCAGCAGTGGAACACTGAAACCCAAGAGACTATTTTTCCAGTACCTTTCTTTTTCAGTACCTTTCTAACACAATGTTCTTCAGATCCATGTTTAGATGGTATTGTAAGAAAACAGCTGTGCTGTGCAGAACAGTGACTAGTATGACAATCCCCTTCACTGGGAGATATTGTGTTGGAGAGAATACCAGTTACCTTCTCTCTTAAATGGGTTCTGCTGATGTGCTTTAGGAATTATATAATAAAGCTTCGTTTAATAAATATAATAAAATTTTGTTTTGATGCCCTTCAGTCACTCCAAATTTGATAGTTTTAAAACAAGATGTTTTTCATTAATGGAAAATGAAATCTAAATCTGAAACTCGACCTCACTTCTTCACCCATGGTGAGGTCTGCAAATAGATAAGCATCAGTAATACAGAAAATAATCCAAAATACTCTCTGTCACTGTGGTGGCTTTGTAGTGCCAAAAGGAGTAAAGCATGGTTTGGGTTTTTTTAAATAAGAAAATGAAAGTGGCAATTTATAGCAAGGGTGACATAATGAGTGTGAAAGGAAAGCTTTTGTCCTGCCTTTTGATGCTCATGAGCAGCTGCTCACCTTGTGCTTCCAGAACACCTTTGTGGCCTGGACTGTGTTTCAGATCTAAAGGTCTCACACTGGCCTGGTTTTTGTATATTCATTCCCAGCAATATACCCAGCACAAGCAGGCTGGGCCAGCAATCTGACCAAAACAGCAGCCAGTGCTGCCCAGATTTGCTCTGATAAGCCCTAAATCTAGATTTCATTTGTGGAATGAGCTCCTCTGGTTTTGGCTACATTTGAGTACTTGTGAAGCATGATGTCAGTATTTAGTCTAAAATTATCTTTGTTTTCCACATAGTATCTCAACAGTGAATAAGATCAGCAACTTGTGATTTTTTTTTTTTTATCTTACCCCCAAATTGTTCAGACTTTCAACCTGAGGCACAGAGAACTTTTTTTAAGCATAATTTTCCATGAAGGCAGTAAATGCAGTTCATTTCAGACCAGTAATCAAACCGCACACGTAACCTTTTGTCTCAGACCTATTAAAGTATTGAAGATAATGTTCTCTTGATAATGCCCCATGATGGGAAAGCATTCCCCTCTTGCAAAAAATGCCTTTGCATTTATCTTACTGCAGCATTCCCTAAAAGACTGCTAATGTGGAGCTTTATAAATAAGCCTTTGTGCACTGCTGTAAGAGTAATTTAATGGACATTTCTGGGAGGGAAGGCTGATGGGAAGGTATTTACAGGAAGTACCAAGGGGTGCCTGACAAACTGAG
This sequence comes from Calyptomena viridis, assembly GCA_013390005.1. Lineage (NCBI taxonomy): Eukaryota > Metazoa > Chordata > Aves > Passeriformes > Eurylaimidae > Calyptomena > Calyptomena viridis. The sequence goes on from WEIV01017443.1 coordinate 30,587, forward strand.
CAGGATGGTTTGGGTTTTAAGTGGGAGCTCGGTGTCCATGGGGTGCATGGACAGCTCTGCTGGCAGGGTGAGCTCCCTCTGTGCCTCCTGCTCCCAGCCCACCCAACATGTTCTGAGAAGAGCTCAGCTCTGCAGCCCTTGTAAACATTGCTCCAGCTGTGTGAGCCACTGCAGTGCCTACAGTGGGTTCTGGAGGGCCAACCAAGGCCAGCCTTAATTATGTAGGAAAAAAAAGAGAAAATAATTTAAATGTTCCCAACACTGAGAAGACAACAAAGATTTCCTCTTAACCCTACCGTAGCAGGAACCCATTTTTTTCTGAAGGACATGTTTTCCTTTCAGAGTGGCTCCTCGTCCCAAAAGCCCTCACAGAACCATCAGTCCTCCCTGGCTATGCTGCTGAATCCAGTGTCTGTTTCCAGGTATCTTTCTTACAGAAGAGATTTTCCCATGCAAAATTCTGCACTACTCTGTAAAAACTAAGGCTACAGCGGGTCGTTTTGATTTGCTTTTTTCTTACTTAATTCTTTGAGCCATGCAGTGTGGTAAATTTTGGAATACTAGGAATCTGTTCTGCCAGATCTAATGCTGCCTTTCTCAAATACACCTTCATGTGTCCTTTAGTTTAGTTGTGCATTTGTTTTGTGGAAACCACCAGCTGTGCAGGACTGTCTTTCAGGTAGTACCTTCTGTGGCAGAGGGAGACTGAAGATTTTCTGGGCAGTTGTTAACATGGCTGGTGTTGGAAGCAATTGCTTCTGTACTGCTGTAGGAACAAGAGAGGGACATCAAATGAGTTGTTTATATATAAATTATTGATTGCTTCTAAATTAATAAAACTGAGAAGCAGGTGTTAAAAGTTTCTAGAGTTCATCAACCACCATCTGTTATTTCTGTGGATTCAATGATGGGGCATAAATAAGGCATTAGGTGAACCTGAGTATCTTTTCATAACAGCAGAATTTTGGACCTGAAAAGGAGGGCTGTAAATACTAAATAATAGCAACAGAATGGAGTGAGATGATGGTATCTAAACGAGAGCTGAGGCTTTGTTGCAGATGTAAGTTGCAGATAATATAAACTCTTGGATGTCACTGTCCTGCCCCCTCCCCAGACATTTGCTCCTGTGTGAGTCCAGTGAGAGCTGGGGAACCATCTGATCCTGGCTTCTGAATTAGGGTTCCCAACTGGGAACTGGTCCTTTATTTTCTTCTCCCATGTGGAATCTGGTGTGAATTCACCAAGTGGCACGGAGGGAGAAAGAAGCAATGCACCTTAAATTTCCTCTGTTTTGGGACTGACTTAAATGGTGAATTTTTCTGGGGGTAGGGAAGGCAATAGCTGATAAAGCTGTGAATGTTTGAAAGTTTGAGTTACGGGAAAGATCAGTGATGGAACAGCTCATGATCAATATGTGGAATGTTTGCAAAGACAGGAGCTAAAATGTGCACTTTGTAACCCATAAGGCTCTAAAATGCTTTGTATATGTGACCTGAAATGTCAACCAAAACATATATTGAGTTCTGGGAACTGGAGACCACAGTACTTAGAGATTTCATGTTATCTCTGTGGGACTTAGTGGAAAATAACTTGATGAAATTCAAATGATGATTGCTTAAGAAAACATTTACCTTAGTGACCTGCACAAACTCAGATAATTATGTGATTATTAGCACTACTTGAAACCCACCTCTATTTCAGCTAGCTATGATATTTCTTAAATTCTTGACTTTTATGATTAATATTAAACATTTGCTGTATCCTGCTGAGTGAGGTTGTCTTCTTGGTGACTAACATGATTTTTTTGCATTTATTTGAAGTATCTCATTATGGAAAGTGCATTAAATTAAAATTTTAACACAAATGATACTGTGAGGCTGAAATATTAGCACATCTGAAATATTAGACATCTTTGTGTATTTTACCAAAGCTTATCCAGTGTGGTGATGCTCCACCCTCTGTGAGCCTTGGGGTTTCAGTAATGCCCAGCAGGGAGACTCCAGTACAGGCAACAGCTACTAGGAATTATTTGTGCTTCTCTGGCACATAGGCCTCAACTCTTCCAGAGCTGTGCCTTTTAAATTGGGAACCTACTCTGCTAGTATTTCAATTGAGTGGATGAAGTACTGGGTAATGAACCGTGTCCTGAACTCTCAGTTTATAGATTCACCATGTATTAGGGTAAGAAATGTCTTGCTGTTACCTAGATTGCTTCAGAATGAGTGGAGTGATTTGGATTGTAAATCTGTGTTTAATCATAATGCTCAGAGAAAGCAGGTTTGTTGTTGTTGGGGTTTTTTTTTGTTGTTGTTTGAGGTTTTTTTAGAAGACAAAGGAGTAGCAATAAATAAACAACCCCATGTTTAGTCTAGTTGCATTTATATTATGTGAGAAATCTCTCTTTTTTGTGCGGTAAATAGCTTTACTCTTTTTTCTCTTCTGATAACCCTATTTAAGGGCTTAGCCTTTGTCTTCCACCTTTTTGGTAGGATATCTTTAGCTTTTACAGCCTTTATTCCCTGTCAGGTCTTCTAGAGGATTTATACCAGTTTAATCTCTACAGCTGCCCCCTTTATTCCAGATCCTATTCCTTACTTGAATAGGAGAGAGTTGGGCCACCCTCCTAGTTAGAATAAAGGCTGTTTCCCTTCCATATGTACACAAATGTCTCCATGAATTAAGCACCATTCTTTCACCAAGCTGCTTAGGGAATTCTCTGCCTCTGATGGATGTTGCCCATCCTTGCAGAGCAGCCTCACCAAGGCCATGTTCTGTCTCTGTGCACTCAGAGCTGGGGTTACCTGTCACTTGTCACTGGCTCTTGGAAGAGACCAGATGCTGCCATGCACCACCCAGGAATAGCAGATTTCCAACCTTTTCCCCTTTGGAGGCTTCCTAGCATTTCTCATTCTATAAGCAAGTCTCCCCTGAACATTTTTGCTGTGATGGACTGAGAATATGTGACTGCTGTATTGCCAGTGCTACCAGAAATGTGGGCTTTGTTTTCAGTTGAATTAATTGTATCTTGGTTAGCTGTCATTCCATTAACCTGTTCTGTGAAGGGAGACATTTTCTGCCATGGTTTCTGGTTAGGAAAAGGTATAGGATACTCCAGTCACTAATTAGAAGCAGCAGCAGGGACTTCACTGGAGTTTAGTACTGAGGGACACTGATTAGCTCTGGTTCAGCACAGGAGGGCAAAGCTGTTTTCCACAGTGACATTTCTGCATGTGAGATTTCATCTCCTATTCCTGCTTACTTATGTTTGTTTTGTGGGAGTTCTGCTGAGAATAAAGTGACTCAAAATACACAAATTGGGAGAAATAATTCAAACTGCATTTGATCCTAAACCTCCCTCTCAGTTGCAAATAGGAAGCTGGTTTGTCATTGTCTTGCTTTAAGCCTCATGTCTGTGCCTTTGGGAAGCTCCCAGAGTATAATCTGGATTCAGGTGTGTGTTTTGTGAGCATTCACACCTTATTTTTCAGCAAAAGAGAACACGCCCTGCCTAGCCAATGATATATTGAACTGTTGCTTACCTAAAGGGTGTTTTATGTAACTTAACTGCTATCTAAAGAGTATATCTTGAAAGAATTTGTGAGAGATTTTCCTGGTTTCTGCTATGAAGTAGTTGAGGTTAGGCTTTTGTAGTAATTGCAGCCTGCAGTTGGAGACGGACCTGCTCAGTAACCAAAATATTTTTTTTTCCCCCTTTCCCTTTCTTTTGTATGTTTTGTATTCCTTTTCCTAGCTAAGGAAACTTTATTGCTTTCCAGTGTCATTGTAGAAGCTGGATTAGTTCCAAAGGGTTTAGGCTCAGGCAACCAGCATTTCAGTCCCTCAGCAAAACTCTGCTGACAGCCACAAAATGTATGGCTGTGCCTCTCCAAACCACGATGTCATTCAGCCCAGCACTTGGCCAGTGTTGCATTGCTGGTATCTCTCATTGTTTGTGCAACTTTTCCATTATAACTTCTGTCAGTAGTGAGGTCAGATGGCAATGATGACATTCTTGGCATAGCTTCTTTCTTCACATCCTTAGGAAAAAAAATCCCATAGTAGCACTTAATTTAGTTTCAGCATTGCCTTATTTGTCCTATTGGCTTGATGGTTCCTCCTCCAGCTACTGTGACTGCAGCCAGGCAAATGTCACAGGGTGGTATTTGCTGTTACTTGAATAAGGTTATCCTTGACCTCTCATATTTGCTTTCTGATGAAGATTTTATAAGCAAATTTTTATTCCTGGTAAGGGAAGAAGTGGTGGGAACATGGAATTGCACAAATGCATGTATTGGCAAACCAATGTGTGGTGATTAGTGAAGCTGGAGACAGAAACAACTGTGACAGGAACTGGTCACACAGCACAGACCTGAACGTGAACTGTTGTGTGTGACAGGCAGGTGTGAGGATTAATGTCTTATGAGCAACCTTAACTCATGGAGACACTGCCTAAAAAGCACACAGGGCAGTGTTGAACTAATGCCAGTTAAACTGGCAATCTCTGAACTCAAACTGTTTCTGACCTGTAAATGGTTGCACCTTTACTATGATGCAATTCTTACAATGACAGATTTCCCTTAATTCAGTAAAGCCCAGAAAAGCAGTGCTTTGGACAGGCTCTGGAGGCACTTGTCCAATGACAGAACACTGGAAAAATCTGTTCTTGTCATACTTACAGAATTTCCTACTTGAAATCAGTGACATACTGGCTTCTAAATGTTTGTCTCATCCTTTTCCAGCACATTATAAGAATGACTTGGCTGAGGATACACCAGTGAGTTCATGTGATATTTACAAACAGATCCTTTTATTGCAGTGAGCAGAAATTTATGATGCATGTAAGAGAATGCTCAGCTACTCTGTTGCACTAATGTTGCCATCTCAGCAGAGAGAATCCATTGCACCTTTTTTATCAAGCTGTAGTACATTTAGGAAAGGAACGCTGCCTTTCATGCCTTGTCCTAAAATAATGCTCAATACCAGCCTGAATCTTGAAAGCTGATGTTGGTGTCACAGTCAGTGCTATGCCAGCTCTGCTCTTGCTGCTTGCAGAGGCTCTGCTAAGTTGTTTAGCAGCTCATGTCTGAGACCAGACCCTGCAGTTGTTCACGTGTGGGGCACTCACTGTTTCACAAACTTGCCTGTTTTCTGGAAGCATTTGCCTTCCCGACAGGGTTTTCAGCAGGCTGCTTCCTGGGCTTCTCTGCTTCTTATTAAAAGGAGGACCTTTCTAAGTTATCATTTATCATTCCATTGTCACAAGAACTTGTAGTTGTAGTTGTTCCCTTTTTCCACCATTATTATTTCATGTGATACCAATAATTATCCAACATTGCATTCCCAAGAAATATTTTCATGACTGTCTGAGTCCTCTTTAGGTGCATCACTTTTTATCGACCAAAAATTACAGAAAAGAACAGACTTGGCAGTAGCTTTTCTCATGTATTAGAAGTGAGGTGAACAGGAGAGTATGAATGGGTGAGAGGATGGAACTGGACTGGTACTAGAAACAAAAGTGGAGAGTTCGATTATTAAGACTGGTGGGAAAAAAAAACCCAAAAAGCAAACACCCAACAAGCAGTATCTAAATACTCAATTATTTGCAATATGAACAGTTAGCTGTTGGCACTGGACTTCTTGATGCAAAGGGCAGGACCTTGCTGGTCAGAATTCCTCTTAATTATTTTCAGACTGTCTTGGCTATATAACTTTCAGGTCCTTTAGCCCATGCTAGATGTCACTAAATCTACAAGCTTTGGGTAGTTAATTAATGAGCTTAGACCAAAGTATGTCCTTGCTGAAAAAAAAAACAGCATCTCTATTTTTTGTGTTGTTTTATTCTTTGCTTATTTGTCTATAGCTTTATTATTCTCCTCTTAAATGCATGTGCTTCATTATCACCATATCTGTGCCTGTGCTCCTGAGGGTGTTCAGGGGTTTCTGTGTGTAGGGAGGGCAGGAGGTGATGGATGAGCACAGGGGTTAACAGGCAGCAGAGCTTCCCCTTGGCTTCTCTGGGATACACAGCAACTGCCCAGCTCTGAACAGGTGTTTGAATGCACAAAGGCAGCAAATGAGAAACGTCGTAAATGACTTTTTTTTTGGTTTTGGAGGAGAGTCCTTGTAATGGGAACAAGCACAGACTGCAAACATTCTTCCAGCTCTTACCAGCAGGTGTCACAGCAATGACAGTAAGGAAGAGAGAAGTAGTTTTTTTCAGTTTCTAATAATAAAACCCCCAAAACCCCTGTTACTCTAAATCTGCATAAACAGCTTGAGAAATTCTGTAGCCTGACTCTTCTAGCAGATCAATCTCTTCTCAAACAAGATTCATGGTACATACAAACCTTTGCAAAGTAAATGTCCTATTTTTATTGCTTCTGTATCTTTGGGGTTTTTTTTCCTTCTGGTTTTTTTTGCATGTCGCAGATGTTAACAAAGGTAACAGTAGGTTATTGTAAAATAATTCCTTTCTTAGAGGATCTCTGCAAATGACAATGCTTTTTGTGTGTAAAGAATAACTGATAAACATTATCCTTCTACCAGGCAGAATAAAGTTCAGTGTCAACTTCCATTACCAGAGAACTCTGTATGCAAAACTATGCATGAATTTAAATATATCGGAAATCCTTTTTCATTCCCTTTCACATACCTTAATACTTTGCTCACTATAGCAGTGGCTAGTTCCTGCATATTATTATTGTAAATTAATGGAAGCCAAGGGATAAAAAAACCAGGTGGGGAGCACATTTGGAAAACAACTCGATCCTCACCTAATTCACTTCCGTGGAGTGTTGGATTCTGAGTGTACAGTGGCAGTTTGAGGTAGGCAGGTGGAGAGAGAGAAGTTCAGAAACAAGCAGAAGGCAGCAGCACAATTAATGCTGTGCAATATTGTAAGGAACTACTGGCAACAATGTGAGAATTAAAATGCCTTAATTTCTGCCAGCATTTCCTTTGGGTTTGGGTCCTAAATGAACAAACCTCTGCTTAGTCTTCTAAAGAAACTGACTTTAACAAGACATTTTTTTGTCTCTGATTACCTGAGATACCAAACCAGAACTTTGCAAGGTAGAAGCGATGTTTTCACAATATGCAGAGTAAAGTCTCTTCTCTCAACACAACAGCTCTGGGTGTCAGTGCTCAGCTTTAAACGCCCTGGCGACTGCAGATCCTCTCAGCTCTCCTATCCCAGCAGTCCGAGGGAATCAGCCTTCAGCCTATTTGCACCTGAAAGACGACTTGAATTGACAGTAGAGCAGATGCAGTCAATGGCTTATTACTCCTGTCAGTGCGTGCTAATTATACACCGGGTAATCACACTAGAAAACATGTGAACAGCTTTCAAACTGCGGCTGCTATTTTTACTAAACCTGGGCTATAATTACTGTGCATTCAGTTACCGGCACCGCAGCCACCCCTTCTGTTGTATTTATAGCTAAAAAGCAGCGGTGAAGGTAATGGGCCGGGACAGGCACTCGAAGGGAGCGGCTAATCCTGCCCCGGCCTCGCTCTCCCTGGCAATGCTGCCTCCCTCCCTCCCTGCCCCGGGCAGGTGGGATTTGGGAACCAAAGGCCAGAGCTTTTGCTTCCGTGTTGTCTGGAACACTCGCACACGGCGCTGTGCCTTGGGATTCCAAAGGGAAGTGACAGAGCTGCAAGGCAGACAAAAACCTCTTCAGTAGCACTGATATCACTAAGATGAGCTACAGGTTTTAAGGCCTGACTTTACTGTACTTTTCCCAAAGGCATTTCCCTCAGTACTGCTTTGTCAGCCAGGATTCAGTAAATAATTTAGACTTTGTAGGAATTTCACATTTACTTCAGAAACAGTTTAACTGCATCTTGCCTATGATAATATCCTTTCAGGAAGGGAAATTATTGTTTATGATGTGCTTCCTGAATAATAATTTCTGGAATACTTCCTCAAAATAATCTTGTGAGTGCCTAATTGAAACAATGGTACTTGCAACTAGGAAAGCACTAGTGTTGTGCAAACTCATACTCTGACCACTCACATTCACAGACACTCACTGCTGCTGCCTCTAACCTAAGCTGAGCCCCAAACTCTTACCAGATTGTTCAAAATCACCAATCTTCCAGGGGGAACAGCAAATGTCCCTCATTTCATGTCACAACTGAGCACAGCTGTTTAACACTGCATTGCAAACAGGGAGTTTCTTCCCACTCTGCATCTGGGTCTGCATTTTAAATAAATGACAATGCATTTGCATTATTTTTATTTATTTGAACACTATGATTTAAGAGCCTAAATGCAAGTTTTTCCCTTTATTTCTGCAAGTAGCACTGCAATCATAACTTACAAAAATGTTTAAAATACAAAATGTACATGAAATTACAATACAAGGCTCTGTAAACATCTAGAACTTAATCTTTATTGTCCCGCATTTTTAAATATAAAACTTCAATTTGAACGATTTCCAAACCTCAAGGAATGACATCCATTATGAGTATCAAAAATAGAGTTTCAAAGCTTTGTATGAGAACAAAACTGTTAGGTTATTTTCATTCTTTGGTTTAAAAAGGGGTGGCAGTTCCCCTGATAACAGGTAAGTTTTACTACAGAAATTTCAGATTGCTAGTGTATGGTAATTTCAGAACCCACCCTCCTCCCCCCAGATTAATATGCTATGCCCTTAGGTTTTCTTTCCCCCAACATTGATCTTTGACCCTCCTTATAGAAAAGCTACCTCATCATTAAGGCTTTCCTTCAGGATTATCTAAATCATTTAAAATTTTTGGAAAAGTACTCAGGAAGAAGACAGGACACTTAAGGGCAAGGAAGTGGATGCCAACAAAATATCAACAGTTTCCAGGTTCCATTTTTTTAATTAAATTTGCATAGTCCAATAGAGATCATGTGCTTTTTATATCACTAAAATGATACAAGATTAACAGTCTTTACCTACGTTATCACACAAGCTAAAATAAAATTAAGACCCTTGTATTGAAGCTTTTACAAGGCAAATACAAAACTGCTTTAGTATCCAAAGCTATATATTTTTTTTTAATTTCTTTTTTAAATAGGAAAGCATCTCTATGTCTACAGGCATCAAGGTATTTAAAGGCATCAGAAAATTTAGTGCATAGCAACTCCGGATTGTTTGGGCTCCTATATTTTAGGTACAGTGTGAAATTCCAGCTACTTGGAGAACTTGCAAGGAGAGTCTGTACCAGCAGGATAAAGGAGCATAAATCCCATACAGTATGAAAAGCTTTTAAGTCAGAATTCTCCTACAAACAATGGTTAATGCAAAAGACCCAATACATGAATGAAAACTGGAACATGCCTTGCCACCAGCACACACTCTGAAGACAATTACACAGTTTACAGTGTTGTGTGGTTTGTTTTGTTTTTAAGGTGTTAAAAACATAAGTAGATGTATTTCTGAGCATGTGAGTCCTTCGAGGATCTGTAACGTAAATGAGTAGAGGACAGAGTAAAGCACCATTGCTGAGGACAATTACAACATCACACTTTTAAGATTCCAGCCCTGCCAATTATTTTTCTGCAAATTTCAAGACTTGCACCACTGAACTGTACATTCACAAAAAAGGATGCTTAAGATTCCCAGCAGGTACATAGTGGCCTTGAGTTAGGTTGTTTGAAATAATTATGAAACATCAAGACAGTAGCCTCAGGCTGCACTCTCTTAAAAGGAAGTACATGATAAAAATCGTAATTTCACCTAATGTATGTTCTTTTTAAAAGCTCATGATTCAGCTATTACAGGGATGTGATTATAGCTACTGTAATGGTATTGTTTGGGCACTAACTTCAGTTCAGGTGTCATGATCCTGCAAAAGGCTCAATGGAAAGTTTCCCCCATGACTGTTTCCCAAAGTGCAACATCAGTAGAACCCGTGTTTACTCCTCCAGCTGTTATAACTCAGCACTGCTTTCCACTGTCAGACCATTTTACTGTCATTTCAAGCCTACAGAAAGAAGCTTATGCTCCCCCTGTGTTCAGCTGTTATATCCACAGTTGTCTGAACTGGATCCAATGCAGATACACTTTAAAAGTGTCTAATTCTTTGAGTTAATTCACTCTTTATTTTCCTCAGAGCATCACAGCTCACTCAAGTGAGGAACTCACACGAACATCTCGGCTGTTCTGTGCACTTCACTCTTACTTTGCCATGACTGTGGCACCCTGTGTGTTCCATGGGGAAAAGCTCCACAAACAAGTGTCTTCTGGGGCAGGGAAATGGGGGTGACCCACACAGCAGTTTCAGATCCTCTCACAGGGTCTAATTTTAAAGGCCTGAGATTTTTCAGGAACCCTGTAAACAGACTGTTTCCATTTATCAGATTCAGTGGGTGAGGGAGGTGCCTCCCTGGAGCACAGCACACAGGTCACTGCTGCTGTGGTGAATCTTGTGTGTGTCTTTGGTAGCTTCTGCTTCACACCTTAACAATTCCACATGGACACATTACACTACCTGATCACCGAGTCACAGGAAATTACTTTTTAGCAAACTGATGTTTATGAACAGACTAAACCTAAGGAACTGTAATTGTCATCCCATGAGGATTTCCAAGTGGCACGGTCAGGCATACAGCATATAAAAGATACAGTTGTGATCAAATGATTTATTGCATCAAAAACTTGAATGCCACTGAATTGGTGATTTCAAAAACCATGTTCTGCAGGGAGCATTTAGATCCTCAGCAAATATCAAAATTTCTCCTGTATCTAACATGGCTTTCGTGTTGCTGTTTTTTAATCTAAAATCCTACTGCTCAAATTTGATTACAAATGCAACTTTCTAAGAAAAAAGCTATTTCAAGAAGGAATCTGTGCTAATAAAGATCAGGAAGATTATCCACAAAGTTATAAAAGTTAAATTTTGGAATGTCATTTCTATCCCAACACTTTCATGATGGAATGGTCTTTTTGCAGCCTATCAAGTAACATTTTCAGTTTATAAACAAGTGCAGATCTACATTTGGCTTTGCTTCCTATGAATCTAAGAAAGAAAACACTACAGTATTCATATACACGATGGCTTCCATGGCATTGGCTTCAGATGACAGGTATGATTTGCCACTGGAAGATCTTATTAAAAAAAAAATTAACAATAGAAGCTTTAAAGGCTTTCCAAAATGACCAAAAGGTGTTACAAATCATCAGTTACAAACTCTACTAATCTCTAAGGGAAAGCAGCACACTGAAGATGTGCATTAAATCTTTTTCCACATTCAGTACTGTGAATATTATAAGAGCAAACTAACATCTCCACACATCTGAAGCACTTACAATATAAAAGTATTCTATTTAAATGCAAAAAGCAAAGCTTGTTTGTAACTTTAAAACAGTTAAAATATCTGGTGCAGGTTTTGTGTGTCCATTTTAAAAAGTCTCTTTACAGCATCTGAGGAACTATAATTAAAATGCTCTGTCTCTACATCAAAAATGTAACCCACTAAAAGGGCTTTGCAAGGATCCACTGTTCCAGTTCATAAAGGCCACAGAGTTGGAAGCACAGTAAGTCTAAAGAGGAAGAGGACGAAGAAATACAGAGAAACTGAAGTTTTCATGGATACTTGGTTGTTAGCTTATCCCTTACTGGATTCCATCAGACACTCTTGTCTCCAGAGATCCAGGACACGTACGTGCAGGCGGGGTGGCCACTGCTGTTCCATGGGACACTGAGATCTGTGACATGTCTCTTCCTATGATCTCATTCACTATAAAAAAAGAAGAAATATTAAAGAGCGACTGTTTTTATGCTCTTCAAAAGGCAGAAGTCATCACTACATCCTTTGTAAAAAGAAATATTTCAGTGCTAAGCCTTGATGCTGTTAAGTAACAGTGAATGAGGAGCCTGGTTTCAGGAACAGACAAGCAAGAGGGGGGAAAATCATTCCACATGTACTTGCCATAATCCATGCTGGACAATCCTGAATACCCTTCAAGAAAATAAGCACATGAGTATTGACGACAAGCAGGTAACTGAAAGGCACAGCAATGGGCAGGTTAGTGCAGATTTCCCCAGAGAACTCCTCCTGGTCAAGAGCATTACAGGCACAACAAATAACTCTAACAACTTTTTCAAGCTACTTATAGAACTTCCTCAGAACATGGATTTGGGTTAATATTCTTTTTAAATAATATATACCTGTTTGATGAGCCACCTTTCTCAGTGTTTGCATTTCTGAAACTGCAGTAACTAAATCTTCTTTTGTTATCAGTCAATTTTTCTATAATGAAGAATTAAGATGGACTAATATGCAGGTCAATCCATTTGTGTATCTGCATCAAATTCAGCAAAGTTTAACCAACTAGTATTATTTAAAAGTATGGGGCACCTCTGTGAATGTGACAAACTAGCACACCTAAGTTATCAACAAATGAAAATTTTGGAGTCTTACTTTAAAGCATTTAACGGGATCTTTTTCTTGAGTAAGGACCATTCTTAGTAAAGAAAAGAACATTTTGTTCTGCTAGTCAGCTGCTCCTATTGAAAATCTTACCAGATTTGGAACCCAGACTTTTGCTATTTTGTTCTCCTTTAGGTAACTTTATAGAATTGTGTTGATATACTTCACCACCCTTCTTGGTGCTTATCTTTTACAGCAGGATTTAGATTCCTACTAACCATCCCTGTCTGGTAGAAATTGCTCTTGGTGTTTACAGTGTTCACCAGCCCAGGCACTGCCTTTGGCAGCAGGGGAGTGTAAGCAGGTCTGAAAGAAAATGTAGTAATATTGTGAACATGCTCAAGTCCATGTAACTTACATAAAATCCAACTCTTAAAAAAGGTTTTGTCGTGTTCTTCTAATTTACTTGGGAAAGCTTTAAAACCAGCTCATGTCACAGAGCCCTCTGTAACCACGGAGGAGGCCCTGGTTATCTAAGAGTCGATCACTGGCAGTGGTTTTCTCCCACATGAATGCAAGGACAGCTTGTTAAACACACACGTTATTGCAGCCCAAAGGTTCAAACAGTTCAGACAAGCTACGTAAAAGCCAATTCCCTCAAGCATTACAAGATTTGCCATTTATTTGGCTTCAAAAAACTCTTTCATACAATGAACTCAACTGGCACTACGACACTGAAAATTGTGTGACTGCTCAGTTCTGCTAAAACTTTGATGACTGGTACAATAAAACCATTAAAAATAACTTTTTGAAGTTCAGTATTTTGAAATTATTAGAGAGTTACTTCTCTTAAGTTTTGATGGATGATATGTGTCTGTACTGGCACCATCACCACATCCTGGTCTATACTGTTACATGTTTTGTAGTTCCCACAGGCAAAGGCATATTAACTGAACTGCACATAGTCCTGTGGCATTACATTTTCCTTAAAACACATTACACTGAATATAATAGCTGGTCACATGGTGTTTTAATTGCTAAAAGTCTGCATAAGTCATTATGTAAAGTATTAAAGTTACAGGTTAGTTTGCGCTGTTTTGTTCTAAATAATCATTGATTTGTTTGTAAGAAGCGGTTTTGTAGCTCAGTGCTTTTTTTGGCAATGCTTTTAGCATGGGGCAAATACAGATTTATCTGGATTTACATTAGAAACATCTACCATTTTAAGGAAAATGCAGGACCTTGTCTTCACCTCAGCAGAGAATTCTAGCAGAGAAGTCTTACTTGTCCCAGTGGCTTTGATAGGATTGCTAATTTATAAATCACATGAGTATTCAAGTGAGCTTTTTTAAAAAATAAGTTCTGTCACAGCACCATGAAGGCCTCAAGAAAAGGCCAGAATGCTTTTACTGCTGTGTCTGGCCAAGGTGTTTTTTCACAGATCGTGGCCTCCTGATTAACACATCTGCTTATTTTATACTTTCCAGGAGTGTCCAGTTCAGCTGCCAGGAACTCTGTAAGTAACAAATGGATGAGGGGAGCCTGCAGATTCCAGAAGACTATACATTGATTAGATGAGGTACAGATAATGGCAAAAACACTAAAAAAGAAAGCACAACTTGCAGAAGGCAGCAGCTGAGATCAGTCTCTAACCTTGCACGGTGCATTTAACATTCATATAATACCAGAATTATTGTAATTAACTTGTCTTTCTGATGGGGAATGGTATAAACCAGAGCAGCTTAAATGTAAATCATGTGGCCAGTAGACAACAGATAAAATCTTGCATAGAAATCTACAAGGCTGAAGGTAAAATCATACAGCATTTCCCTTTTTGTATTAATTTGTGATGGTGAAAATTGTATTAAGTGCTAGAAGAGAAATGCAAGGTTAGTATTTTAATGCATGATGTCACCTTCTTCCACCAAGGGACAATCACAGAACATTTAGTGGTCTGTGATTAAAACTGAAAATTCATGAGCACAAACATGGGTTTTCTAGAACACTGTCTAGCAAAATTCAAGTTCGTCCAGTGACAAACTGAGAGAAGTAAATTTCTACCATTCTGAGAAAGAACAAAGCTCAGGCTTTACTGCTGCTGTTTTACAAACACAAGAAAACCTCTTTCCTATACTTTCCGAAAAACACTTCATCCCACCTTTCCTGGCTTTGACTACAGGCTACACTGTCCTAGAAATACAGCTAGAAAGATTTCATATGCCCTTTACCTAACCTTAAAAGCCATCCATTTAAAATGCAACTAGACACAGGGAAAACAGTAGGCATGGCTGTGTTAATGTGTCCTTGTTTTTTTAACATTTCTTTTCTTCAACACAAGTTTCTAGGGGAAGGCTGCAGAATAATACAGATGTCAAGAATGTTGTTCAGGTTCTCTGTGGTCTGTCTGCCAGGCTCATGTGTGCTGTGTAGTTTGTACTTCTGCTGCCCCTTTGGAGAGAGCCAGTCCCATTAAACTTTAGATGAGGTGAACAGTCAAGTAGGACCTTGACTCCTTCAGTCCACTGCCACCTTCCCTGCCTGTCTCCAATTAAATCACTGCCTGTTCTGACTACTAATTCCATATCCTGGGCCTCTACTGTCAAGCCATGAGGAACCAGCAAACTCTTACATACTAAATAATTGCAGAGGCCTAGCTAATATTTAGCAGCCATTTAGTACCTACTGATCACCTAAAATAATTTTGGATGATCAGTATCAACTGAGTGGATAAGAGCAAAACCATTATCAAATGCTTCCTGTGCTTACACTCCAGGTCACTAATCCTGAAATAATGACTGGACCAGATGAAAAGAGAGAGGGGTGGCTCACACTACACTGTGTACATGTATGGCATGTTCCTCCACTACAAAATGATAAATGCACTTTGAAAACTTGTCAGATATGGCTCAGATCAAAACGTGATACAGCTTTTTTAGGTTTTTTTTTTTAAATCAGGTTGTGAAATGGAAATGATTTTAACAAATTTCTCTGTCTATTTAGTTGACCTCTCTGGCAGTTATCCCAGATTTCAGAATTTCAGCTGTTACTTTATTTGCAATAGTTTCACCTTTTCCTCCCCCAGTATTTATCCAGAATGTAAGCTGGCTGGCAAATTTGTACTAACAGTTAAAAATAGATTGTGCAGAACAGAAGTTAACATGATGGGGAGAAAATCTGCTACAGGCAGATTGGCATCGTCAATACCACTGAAACTGCAGTGTTGTGTTGCAAAGGTTTTTGTGAGGTTTTTTTCCTTTGTTCTTCCCCCTCTGTGCTGCATTGAAAAAGCACGAACACACTGCCCTGAGAGAGCACTGAATATCAGCTGGAGGCTCCAGCTCCTGCAACCCCACAAAAACCGTGAGCAGCACAGTAACACCAGTATGGGCGGGGCAGAAGTGGGTCTGACTTTGGATCTGCTGTAAAATAAGAGCAACCACTTGTGTTTTACACGTTCCTTCACGTGTTGTCTTTGCCCGTTCCCAGTGCCCCGTGGCCTCCCCTGCCCTTGTCTTTCAGAGTCTTTGCCTCTGGGTGCTGCAGGTTTGCCCCGGGGCAGCTGACAAAGCCACTGCTCCAGCTGCTCGTGCACAACAGCCACACTGTTCACAGACATCTCTCAAAGCTCTGCAATCTGCCATCCAGAGTTTTAAGATAAACTACACTTAGGTGGAACAGCTCGGCCATTTGTGTGACACACAGAGCTATGGGTGCTGATGTTTTCAGCTGTTCCAGTACTGACCAACCCCTCGGCAGAAATTCCTACCTATAGAAAGTGATCCATATCTGCCAGTTTGAACAGAAAAAAACTTGTGTTATGAAGCATGACATCATCATGAAAGCTGGTGCTCTTAATAATAAGCTGCTGAATGTTTTGTTTTGGATAAATTTAAAAAATTAGAATAATAAATTCTCTTAAGGTGTTTTTTAGATGTTTGAAGTTCTAACATCAGAAGTAAAGGCATTATCTTTTTTTAATCAAATACCAATCAAACACTAGCATGCTTCTGAATTGCTCTGTACTTAATTCCCCTATCACTGTGCATATTTTGTACTCGAGAAAAAAGGAAAATGTAACTAATTCCTAAACATAAACACCTTTCAGGGAATAATTCAAGTAACTTGTTTTTCCTGGCAGAAAGCTGGCAATCCATAATCAGCATCTATACCTTCCACAGGGCAAGCAAAGCTCTCTAATAGGTAATTACTAAGCATTTTAGGGTTTTTTAAGTCAAAAATACTGCCTGAAAACCTCCATGGAGAACGTGCATACACACATACCTACATAGTCTTTGTATGTATGATTAGCACAGATTTTATTCTTTCCTTTACCCTAATTTCTACTTTTGCTTTAACTACCTGATTTTCTTTAATCATAAGATCTTCCTGTAGAGGTTTCTAGACAGTTTTTGGTTTTCACCCCTCTGAACAGCTGAGCAGCAGCAGTGTCACATTTACCCAGGCTCTAAATCAGATTTAAGCATGAGGTTATACATGACAGTTGATAGTTCAATTGTTGCTTACTCTTCTAGAGCTGTTGTCTGGCATTTCATTTACTTGAGGACAATTGTCACTGTCACTATTTGTTCTGAAATCTTTTTACTCACACCTTACCTTGAGACAGGTCCATGAACATGTCTTTTTTCAAAGGACTTTAGGCATGAGAATCCCTAGTTCCTCAACTGTGAGCACCAATACAAAAAACTTTCTAAGATCATTTATCTAATTTTAACTGAGTAACTGATTTGTCATCTGTTGGCCACATTTCACATTTAACCTAATAATTTTCATGATCTTTTCTGTTTTCTGCATTTGGAAGCAGCTTGTAGTCTCTCTCACTGCAGAGTAATTGTACACTTAATATGAACCTTCATAATACTTTGTAGACTGCTTGCAACTACTTGACCCTTCTGACCACCTATTATATCTTACTAAGTTTGATTGTGTTCCTATAGTTCACCTTTTCAAGTTTGTCACATCCTGTAATGGTAAAACTGCTACAAAACAAAACAAAGATTTATTTTTTTCAAGCAGTTTCTGTATGCTCCTTTGGACCAAATAAAGAGATATTTCCCCTTGTGGGTTCTCCCCCTGACTTGGTACTCCACACAGCAGTCATCACACTTACCCATTCTACAAAGGATGACTCAAGTATTCCATTAGTTATTTCCTGCCTGTGCAGATGCTCTGATCTCCTGCAGCACACCACAGCTACAGTTGCTCCCTTCTTCAGCAGTACAATTTAGAAGCTAATTTAATCCTGAATGTTGGCTGTAAGAATTCTGTACCAGCAATGGGTACAGTGAGCTTGTCTCATTTGACTGAGGATTCTTCAAGCTACAAACCCACTCCACTCTACTGTGTGAACTCTCTCTTCTGTTAGTACCACTCTGACTATCTTATGCCAAATATATAAAATACCCATTGTTTTAAAAAATGCCACGTTTCTCAAATGCCAGCATTTGTGTACAAGCATTTTTCTCTTTTGTTCATGTGCCTTTTTTAAAAGGGACCTGTTGGAGTACATTTCATAACCCAGGTTGGGGTTTGCCAACCTGGGTGTCATTCTTTACTTGATGACATTGGTATTCAGGTGTTAATTTTCATTTTGCAAGAACTCTTGCTCTTCAACAATTACTCTGAACCTACCAGAGTCTGAGTTGCAAAGAATGTAGTCTAGAACAACAAAATAATCTAAGCTATAACTTGTAATTTACTAATTGATTTGCTGTTTCAAGATACAGGAACATCAATTTAGTGTACTGAGTCCTTTCCCTGGCTTTGCCATTCTGAATAGGAGCTACTTACCTTACTAATAACATTTTGATGTGTAAGGAAAGCAGAACTAAGTTTCTTGAAAGATAGTAAAAGACCAGTGTGATTTATTTCAATTTCACAGGCTAACTTAAGATTAGTCTACACACTAATTGTGTGAAAGTTTCATTAAGAGCTTGATTACTTTGCTGTTATCAATCCCAAATCTACCATACACTTACAGGCATTACCCTTTAAAATTCTATGGGGAAAATAAAACATGTTATACATGTTTATAAATATGTGTATATATATATTTTAAAAAAGGGACAGTATAGTTCTTTGGCATTTTAGGCATGTTTGTAATAAAGTGAAAAACACTTAAGTATAAACACAAACAAGATCATGCATCAATTTCTACCATTGTTAGTATTTAGAAGAGTCATAGTGCATAATTATCTTGTTTATATGTGAAATAAAGAAGCTGAAATAATAAATCCAGATGTTCTTTCCCAATTACAGTGCACATTCAACTCAAAATCTAGTTACAAAACTGTATTCCTAATACTTAGACTGGTGGTGCATGCCACTGTATTCCATCTACTTAAACTGACATTGCTTCATCTTTTAAAAAAGAGAAGCATTCCAAATTTCTCAGCTAACTCATCTGGTCACTCTTCAATTCTGCCCACATTTGGCTTAGGATTTTCATATCTTCTTCTGTTGTTTTACTAGACCCTACAGCACTCAGGAAGTTCTGTGGCAGCTATATATACTTGGAGTGGAGGTTTTGACTGAATAATGTACACCTGGTTCACAACTGCTGAATTTCCAGCTATTTCAGAATACACAGGTGTCCAATTATAGCAATACCTCAGCATCACACAGCACTTTTCACTTGTAGCTCTTAAGACTATTAAAACACTTTCCCCTTTCCTTTGTGCTCCAATTTCAAACATTGAAGCATTTCATTAAGCAGACTCACCCTCTAGATTTTCCACATAGGAGTTGGACATGAGTGCTGAATGTTGAGTCCATTTCTCTGTTGAACCTGATGGCTGGTATTCCAGGTCAGAGATAAAACTGTCTGTGTCAGAGAAGAAGACAGACATAACTACTGACTGGACTAAACCAAGAAGTTACAGTTCACTCAACCAGGAAGTGATTTTCATTTTTCTTTTAACAGCACTAAATTTAAATACCCAGTTTCATTCACAACTACTGCATATGTTGACATAAGTAACTATTTGTAAGTATCAGAGTGCTTATTACAAACAGTATCACTTATCTTGTATACTTAGTTACTTTTCAGTTAGCAGCCATAAGGTAATGGTTAATATTTTTGGATGTCTGCCTAGTTGTGTCATCATGAATTTTATACTACTTAAATTTGACTTCAGTATTTGTGTTAGTTTAAACATTCCTCCTGCAATTTTCTCAATCTGTTTTACTTACTGTGGTCAAATTTAAAAGTGCTTGTGCCCCTTGACAGCAACTCCACTGAACAAGGTAGGCAAAAGAGTACTAGTAAATCAAACCTTTGTTGTTGTTTTCCCTATTCCTTGACCAACCCTGTACACAGCTGTTGGCTTGCTCTTTATTTGTCACACTGTCTGCACACTTTCCCAGGGTATTGTTCTGCAGTCAGGCCACACACAGATCCAAGTGCCAGAAAACCAAGTATGGTCTTGGCACAGGTGGCTCTCTCAGACCAAGGCCATGTGAGAAACCCCAGAGCAAGTGGAGAGCTGTGTTTCACTGACCTGCTCTTCCTGGAGAAAAGCAAGTGTTGTTTAACCAACAAGTGTTGTTTAACCAACAAGTGTTTATTCAGTTGTGATTAGTGGCTGTGCAGAGCTTATAACTGTACGGCCTTGGATTTGGGTTTTCCCCCCTGTGCAAGACAGAGCTGCAAATGTAGTAAATTAGGCTTTAATGCAATTACTAAAATTACTCTGGACCCTGCCTAATTTGTGCATTCTGGATAGAGGCACTTGCTTGTTTTGCCAGCATGGTTTCTAAACCCTGCTTAGGGCTGACTCCTGGGAGTCTACTCTTACTTCCTCCTGAAATTTAAGCAGCTCAAATGACTTCTTGTGGTGACATCTTATGCTTAATTGTTCAAAGTGTAAAGTTACATGTATTTAAATGGGAAGTGGAAAGCTTTATCTAGGTTTCAGTGAAAATGTTCACTGCCATTATGAAGGAAAGGAGTAGATTAAGGACAAATCCTTGTCAACTAATAGAAGATTAAGAAAAGAACATTTTCCCCCACAAATTATGGTAGAAACACCAAGAAAGGGATATTTAAATAAAGATCTAATGAAACCAGGAAGATGGACAGGAAACTACCTTGAGATGAAACAAATTAACTTTTAGCAGCAACTCTCTTTAAAGGCAAAGCTTTCAAAGGAGCAGACAACAAACACTGACAAAAAACCTCCAGAGAGAAGAGTGGAGTTCAGCAGCTCATAAAGCAACAGCCTCTGCACCATAGAGACAGCATAGCTCATACAGTAAGAGTTATCTGTCACTCTAGCAGGGAGATATGATTCTGAGCAGTTTTTTCCAATTAATTTCATACTTAGAAGGATTCTGAGGTTCTAGTGTGCCCTAACAAAGCTGCCAAGTGTTGAGTGTTTGCTTTGGTCAATCCCTGACAAACTGTGCCATGCACAGCACACATAACGTGTCCCCAGCCAGCACCTCCTGGAACAAAGCATGCACTTGCCTTGGGCACACAGACTTGTGGGTGAAACATGGTCAATAAAGTACCAGCCTTTTCAAGTGTGTCACAGAGCAGAAAGGTTTTGTTCAACACTCATGTAAGTCAGACTGAGCTTGAGGTATCACATAAATACACATTAAAAATACCTTTCTACCTCATAATTTCATAAACATTTGAGAAAGTTTTTTACTTCCTTAAGTACTGCTAAATTGTGTTCTGTACCCAAAAAAATGTAACGCCGAAATTAAAACTGAAATTGAAACAAAAAAATCAAGAAAGTTGACACCCAGTAGATCTGTTTAACTGATCAAAATTCATACTTTTATGAACAACCTCTTTGTCTTGATTCATCCCTTAAGTAAAGAAAGGTTAAGTAAAGCTTTAAACCCTCAATTATCTGCACCAGATTTGGGTCAAAGCAGGAAGTCAACTTAAAATTAGAGTTCTGAATACAGGCAGCCCAAAAAGCTACTGGAGTTTTACCATTTGATTTTCAGGATCTCTTCCTCCAGGATTCAAATGACTTCCCTTTTGGTAGCACTATCTGATTAAAAGTTTAGCCTATGTATCCTTTATTGCTACTGCACTGAAGCAGGATGTGTGGGCAATGGGCCTTAACCTGGAAGATGTACCGGTTTTAGAAAAGTAGCTCTCCAAAAATATTCTAGAATACATGATTGTTTGCAGAGTTGCTACAGTACGTAACACAGAGTGGAGTTTTTTAACATGCTTGGCAAAAAGAAGTTGACACAATTGTATTTGTGTGTTTAGAGGATGGATGAGTGAATTGCTCTATTGACAGAGGCAACAAGGATCAGCAAACCTCTGTCTGTGGACAGACTGCAGCACACAGTTCCTCAGACAGGCTTCTGCTGTCAGCTCCAGCCAGGACTCCATCGGCCACATTTATGTGAAGAATCCCTGCAACCACGTCACATTGCTCAGTGCAGTATATTTAGCCTGGTTTTGACTCCACATGACCAGCAAGTAACACAGTGTCAACTTTCCCTAACAACAAAAAAGAAGCTGCCAGGCTATAATTAACCCTCAGTCCTCTGTGCTGTGGAGCAGCCACAGCTGACTCTGCTGGTTTGACACCAAACCAGTCATATGCCAGGCCATGTCTGCTATGGCAAACTACCCAGGATAGGGTGGGCTGCCTCACACATCACCACTCCAAGCCATATGCCTGGCTTGCTTTTAGTCATTTCAGGTTTAATGTCAACTTTACTAAGAAGTGCTTCTTTATCAACTGATAAAATAAAGCTCTATGAAATGTTGGAGGGTACAGTTTTCCTGTGCACATTGTTTGTAGCTGTATAGACTCAGTGTGCCTGCAGAGTCACAGCACAAACAGCAGTTGTGGTACAGCAACAAATACCCTGTTCATATCTTGGTTATGATGCCACACTCTGCACTTCTGTATCCTGGTAAAACCATTCATCTAAGCCATGTCTACCCCTCTCTCTCACACAAGAAGAGGTCAGAGTCTAACACAGGTGCTGGAGGACACGTGCTGTGCAGTGGAAAGCAGTGCTGAAGCATCTCAGGGGATTTTTGCCAGTGTCACAAGGTGTGTTGAGCTCCTTCCAGCTCTGCTGCTGTTGTGAGCACCTGCACCATGATGCAGACACGCCACTTGCACTCATGGAAGAAGTCTAACCTCTTCTCATTCTTAAAGAAAATCTTTTGGCAGTGCTCCAACTAGTTGAGCTTATTTTGCATTAGCTACAAGATGTTCTGTGGCTCTCAGAAGGAGAGCTGGTCATAGATACCTGAGGATTTAGCTGACATTTTTACACATCAGAATTCTGTAACTGGGCTTCTGCTGACACAGACTTTATGGGCACAGTGAACAAATCCACTAGAAGATATGGTCATAGCATCCTTTAATGCTGGCAACATCTGATAGATAAGACTCTTCACCCTTCCTCACTGCTCCAACCTTTTGCTTTTGAACTACTGCTCAGTCTGGATCTTTATTTCATTCACAACACACATTTCTCAAAAGTAGATTGCCATTCTCTTCCAATATGTTTCAGGTTCTGCCTTAACACCGTACTTAACCTCACCATCTCACTGCAGGACTGCTTTTTATTGCTGTCTCCATAGTGCTCAACAATACAGATTTAATAATCAGAAGGCTAAGAAAGGAGGAGTCTGAACACAACTTCATTAAACAATTTATACCAGTATAATTTCCAGAATGCCTTTTATCAACAGGATTGATTGAGAGTTCCATGTACAATGCAGGCTAGAGTTCTTATTCATGTTGGGCATGCTGCAAGGTGCAACATTTTGTTACATGCTTAGGAGACAGTAAAAACACCTTGGATTTGAGATGAGATCTCTAGTTTGAGCTGCATCAGCAAGACAACAGGTTTTTGAGCTGCTCTCCTCCATACTAAGCTAGGCTCTTGCATTCGGTATTTTCTGTGTTTCTTAGACTTTCAATGCTCTGTTTGGCAGGACATTGCCTTAATTAAGTTATTGCATAAGTTTGAAATACAGACAGAAATACAAAGTAGTGTCATCATCCAATGCTTTCTTATTAGTTACTAATTTTGATTACTTTGATTCTCCAGAAATTAAGCTGAAGCTGCAGTAAAAAGCTATCTGAAAAGACGTACAAATTTTCTAGCCAAGATCAGAATAATCTGAGCCTCTTAGAAAGAGAATTTATCAGCTAGAGAGTTATGGAACTATTAGAAGGAATGAATGGTAGTGGCTTTGAATTCTACATGGAATGTGTCTGACAAAGCAGACTTATTGCTTTATATACACAAAACAGTTAGGGGATTTCTAGTTATGATTTATAGTAAATCCACATGCTGGGTTTTCTAATCTCCAGCTTTATGTAATGGAGATGCAATGAGTAACAAAATGTAAGAGGATTAGTAGAAGGTCATCCTGATTTGCTGAATACAGCCTAACATAATGCCTTAAAAATGGTTGAGTACAGTTGTACATGTTAGAAACCTCATCACTGTGGAAAGCCATGAAATCCAAGGTAAACTCCCTCCTAAACAGCAAACCACAAGAGATTAAATTTTAGATCAACAGTATTAGAATAGATTTAAATCTAAAACTTGACAGTGGGATAGGTAAACCACCAGACTAGGAGCACTTCTTAAAAATTAATAAGGCCTCATCGTATAACTAGACCGAGTCTAACTTTGAGTAGCTTTTTTTTTCAAGTGTAGAAGAAATGGGACCTTTATTAGATGAATGTGCAGCAGAGCACAGTATGGATGACAGGTATGGAAAGGACAGAAATGACCAGCTGCCTGTTCACTGTCACTGCAGCTGCCTTGTTCACAGCTACCTGCAGCCCTAAACATTCCACTGTCTATCCAGGCAATGTTAGCTGGAGTGTTGGGCAGAGGGCTGACTTGCTGAAAGACATTAAGGGAAAAAAGTTTCAACACGCCAGGGGAGAGAAAAAAGCAGAGGAGACAAATAAAGAGCAAGAAGCTGCTTTTACATAGTTCCAGTCTGAAAGTTTACCAGCTTGTGCAGCCTGACTACTTCAAAGACCTAAGTGTAAAAGAGTAGTTTTTCAGAACACATTTGAAGTAGTAACATACAATAAACATTACTTTGAAATTGTGTTGTTTCAAATGTTTTCTGTAATGTAATTTGAATTTCATATATAGGTATCATGCATTTTGATCCCTTGTTTCTTCAAGTGAATTAGAAAGTGTTTCCTGTAGGAAGCCAAGGATGGGAGGAAGGGAAATAAAACAAAACAGTAAACTCAAGGTGAAGATTAGAGAAAAAAAGGGAAAAAGTGTCTTTTATGCAGACATACAGATGTAGGATCCACCTTCAAATTATGTAATCCATGTTCACTCCTACCCTGAGCAGAGCCCAGATTGCTCTGACTGGTAAAGGGCAAAGGGATACAACAAAATTTAAAAAGATACTCCATTCAGCCACTGGCAAACATCTTGGACCTTGCAGGGAACCTGGAAATGGTGACTCCAGATGTGTTACATCTTCCAGGCAATGCTGGATCAAGACTAATCCAGATGCTCTCAGCTTGAGCACTCATGGATGAAGCAGCTTTGTATTTCTGTATTAGTGGATTCAGAGATATTTTTGGTGTGTTTTGAAGAAAACTCCTAAATGTTGGATTTAAATCATTCTGAGGAGGTAGCAAGATTCATTTTTAGGAGTCCTGCTCAAAGGAATTTATGTAACTACTATCCAGACTGTCACTTCTGGAGGTGGGGTGGTGGTGGTTTGGGCTTTTTTTTTCAGTTTTGTGGTGTTTTTCTGGTTGGGTTTTTGTTTAAAGAATTTTAAATCATATCCTGTTGAGCTACACAGGAATTCCAGGACTAACTTTGTCACGACATAGACCTTCCATACTATTTTGAAAGATATTTCTTGAAATATTTTGTTGGCAAAGAAAGTACCTACTATTTTAATTTTGAAATAGTGCACATTACTTAAAGGAAAGAAGGTAATTTATGCTCTCGGTGGTTTTTTTTAGTTTTTTGTTTACTTTAAGACTACTGACTTAAATATGTAAGTCACAAATCCAGACATGATTCAAAGAATTTTCAGTTGGCTTTGTCTTAGTTTTTTATTTTGAGAGGTTTATTTGCATTAATTGGCAACCCTTAAATAAATACAGCTTTCAGGTTTGATGTATTAGATGGGAGAACATACTGCATCAACATGCATTTATATATGTAATTGTGTTTGGATTTTTTCCTTAATTGTCATAATATTATTGTAGAATAACCTATTTGCTATTTGTGCCTGGCTCTATTTGTATGGAAATTAAAATTCAATTATACATAAAAGAAAGAATTTGAAATTATTTTTAAAACCAGAGTAATATGTTAGAAATATTATTAAAAATGTGTTCTTGTCTAAACATGCTTTTTTTTTTACTTAAAGCTGATTAAGCAGAGGAAGTATTCACTCATGTTGAGAGAATTGAGCAGCTTTAAGATTTTTGGAACAGCAGGTTTCACACTCGACATCTGATTCCTATTTGCTGATTGGAAATGAAAACCCCCCCCCAAACCCAACCCCCAGGCAATCATTGCATGGTGGGAAGATGGAAGGGAAAGGCAGGGACTCTCTCTGCTTGCCAACCTACTGCTGCTGCCAAGTGCTAGTTTAACCTTTATGTTCGATATAGGAAGAGTTAATCTTGTTTAATCACCAGTTGTCAGAACTTCTTTAAATTTTGATAACAATCATAGTTTTAAAAAAGAAATGAATAAAGCTGTGGCTGTTGGATTTACATGCATATTGATTATACTTCTCTAAACTATTAGCAAGTGGCTATGCTTTCAGTGTGGATCTTACAGACTTTCCTGTCATTCAATGTCCTTGTCAGCACAGAAGCAACTCAGTAATTTCAGCGTGTTAAGCAACAGAAATAGTTTCTAAAAGCAACTAATATTTGTAATGTAGGGGAAAAAACTGGCTTTCTTTATACTGTGCAGACAGTAAAACATTTTAATTTCTGAACAAGCATAAACAAACTGCTGAGACAAACATAAATGCCAAACATTTCTGCTTAAATTGTGACCATTCTAACAACAGTATTTAGTTGTGTTTTATTTCTTTCTACATCTTTTTTTGGGAGGTGGAGGAAAGAAGGATGAGAAAAAGATACGTTCTAACTTGACACGTCTTGAAACATTAAATTTCTTTCTCACTCCTCTATACAGAACTAGAAAATGCTATTTTTTTGATTTCATAAAGTCTTGCTCTTTTCCCCTCAGCAAGTCCTTGATAGAATCAGCCCCTTCCTTCCTTTCTAAATAAAGTTAAGTCGATTGATAAACAGTGTTTCTAAAAAGAGAGCTTTGTTTAATTAAGGTGGCCATTGAACTGAAAGCCCAACTTTATTGGTTTCTCTCATTTTCTTTCTACTATGCCACTGTCTTTAAAGGCATTTCTTACTAAATTTTATTACTGCTGTTGGGAGGTAACAATAGCAAAGCTCCATTTATGCAAGGAGTTGGGACTGACATGGATATTTAACAGATGGCCTACACTTAAGTCTTTATGCTACTGCTGAGGCAATTAAGTAATTACTAGGGATGCTTAAAAAAACCCCAAACCACAACAGTTGAGGCTACTGGAGAAAAGAGACACTAGTAACATTCCCTTCATCAATACCAAACACATTTTACATGCCTTTTAAGGCCAGGCCTTCTGTTTTTCCAGTCTTACTAGCATGACGTGTTCTTTAAATTGCTTTTCATCTATGCCTCAAATAGTCTGATGTTTAGGATCTGATATTTCTTTTTTTCTCACTTGGTTGGACAAGTTTTGTAAATTATACTGTCAAAGTATTTAAAGTACAGACCTTTATAGCCTGGCCTTTAGCACTGGAATGTCCGTGTTCTGTTTATGTCAAACAACCAAATTTCTCAAAAAGGTAGCCAGAGTGGAGAGAGCAAAACAGCCACTGTGAGCAGAGGTGCTGAATGATGACAGTGTATCTACAGAACGTCTGTGAGGAGACTAAGACAGTGCCAAAATGCATGTGACAGATTTTCAAAACACTACCCTGCCCTTCCAAACTGGGACAACTCCAAGAAACTAGACTCCAAACTACATCTATGCAACTTACACACCTTATTATGACTTTCACTGAAACATGCTAATGAGAATCAGAAAACACTTCAAATTAATTCCTTGAATATAAGGTGTCAAAGTTTAGGAGTTAATCCTCAAGCCTTGCTTTATGACAAAACCAAAATCTATGGGCAAATTAGACTAAAATACCTGAACTGTATAACCACAAATTTACAGCTGATATAATCGGTTGTTGCTTCAGACACAAAAACACGACTCCATTTTGATGATACAAATTTCCTTCCATGAAGAGGAGTCTGTTTTAAACCAAACGACCCTCCCACACACACTTCATAGTTCAATGTAGATTATATCCCAGTATTAAAATTTTATTTCCACTTACCATCATCTAGTGTGATGTCCTGTAGTCCTATCGTTTGAAAATTCAACTCTCGATCTTCAGGTTCTGGTTTAATGTTAACAGCTGCCCCATCGGGTGCAAACGGAGATGAGTCACACACGGAGTGGTGCACGAGGGGTGACACGGAGCTGAGAGCCCCCAGGGCTGGGCTGGGGGCCTGAGGGGAGTGCTGGCCCGAGTGACTGGCAGCCGCTGGCGGGGGGGACGAGGCAGGTCCTGAGCTCGGAGACTGGTAAGGCATAGGCTGTAGCTGGGGTGAGGAAGGTCCAGACAGCGGCGAGTGGACCAGCGGGTGGGAAGCTGTTGGGGATGGGGAGGAAGCGGATGCTGGATTTGTAGAATGGTAGGGGACTTGCTGCAGCTGGGGAGAAGACTGCCCGAGGGAGCGAGCCATGGCAGAAGGGATGGAGCCCTGCCCAGCGCTCGGGCAGTGGTATCCCATCGACGGCAGGTGAGCAGCCGACTGTCCTGAATGAGCTGGATGTGCTAGTGGGTGCCCTGCTGCACTTGATGTTGACACAGAACCTGGATTTGAAGAATGAAACTGCATTGGTGGTAGAGCTTGGCAGCTAAGGTTTATCAAATGAGGTACAGCTGTGTCTTGTGGAAATGAAATAGCATCAAATCCTTGGCTGGAGGCAGAGTTCATCGGAAGACCAGACTGTCCATTGTACACATCGTTAGACTGCATAGGCTGGTAAGAAGGCCTCACAGGAGGTGCTGATGTTACCTGAAAAGACTGAACCACAGCAGGAGGCAAAACATGACACTCTTCGCTTGGACTAAGGTTTCTACCTTGCATATGTGGCAGATGGGACACTGCTGAAGTCACCATTGCTGTGTAGGGTGGCTGAACGGGACACACAAGGCTCCTGGGTGACGTAGACAGTAAGTTGTCATGTGGGTGCCCTTGCTCTGGTGAAGGCAGCTGAGTTCGGATGGAATGCAGGCCCTGGACACTGCCTGTGTGCGGCAGGGCCAGAGATGGAACAGCAGACAAATCCACCTCATCTCTGTGCTCTTGCTTCATTATAACTAGAAAAAGTAAAACAGTTTTACAATTCCAATCCATGTGTATCCTGTGACAAACACACAACAATTGCTGTTTAACAACCACAACAGCACTGTTAGTGTCATTGCTTCAATTTCTCTTCTTTTGCTCTGCTTTCATCATCTTTGACTTTATGCCTGCAGTATTAACACTGAAAAGCCACTCTCCTACTATGTATTCCAAGGCCATTATCTTCCCTTCTAACACACCCTCCTATGCAATGTATGTTTTCACAGACATTTTCAACCCAGCCAGAGAAAGTCCAGTACATCTAAAGAATGTACTCGGCACCAGAGGGGCAGAAGGGCTGTTGCTGGGCACCACTGAAAACAGGTAGATGTGAGTTCAGTGTCAGGCACTGGGAAAAGGTGAAGGAAATTTCTAGCAGGCTTCACCCTTTCCTTAGCCTCTGATCATGACGACAGCTGAACTTTGGCAACACACCAACTAGTCTGAGCAGTGCAGTTTGTTATAATTACAGCAGCTCTTACAGCACATCCCCCAATTTCAATGATGGCAACGATTGTCCTTATAATACAGTTACAAAGTGACACACTTTCAGTTACAGGGGTTTTGGGTTTTTTTAAGGATTTGTAGGCTCATGAAGATACTGATCTTACATACAAGTAGTAGAAAAATACTAACACAACTGCTGAATTACTATATTGGAAAATACAGTTAACTACAGGTACATACATAGACAAACTAGATTTTAAAGTGTTTGTGTAATAACGGCTGCAGTTACAATTAAACTCGCTTCTTATTCAGGTAAGAAGTATCATTACTTCAATCTACCATTTAAATACAGATTTCCCAAACAAAACTATAGTTTAAGGTGTGTAACTATTTTAGGAGCTGGTATTCTCAAAATCAGTTGAAAAATACCACAGAAATTGGACAACAATCAATGTGTACTTGGTGTACCAGACACCTCAGTAACACTGCCCAAATTACATCCCAGGGTATGAGGTAGGTGTTCTGCTACAATCTCACTACTCTGTGTCATCACCAGGGTTATTTAAAGAGCAGCTTCTGACATCCATCATCATTCTCAAAGAAAAGTAGAATGCAAAAATTATTCTCTAGAAAGTGTGACGAAGAAATATCTGGCTGTAATCACAGTACTGCAGCATATTATTCTATATTTCAGCTTTTTAATTAGACAAGCTTTAGAAGCTGTTTTATAACCAATTCAAAGCTAATCTTATATACCTGTCAAAGGGACAAGACTGTTTGAATTACTTTCAAATGTTTACTTTAACAACCAAAATAGAATACAACTTTTGTATTTTTTGTTTAATACCTGGTGTATAAGTAAAACGTTGAGACTGGCTTTTTTTCCTCTTGCCATTGCAGAGATAAAACTGCACCTGAACTGCAGCTGTAACGGTTTTGTTATGGTATGGAGGAACTTCAAGTATGATGTTTGCCTATAGGAAAGTCGAAATAAGGTTTTACATATGAAATGCAAATGAAACTGCTATTAATTACAGAAAAACAAACACTTACTGCAAAACTAGGGCACCCTAGTATTTTGAAATTATCAAACTTCAGTTTATGCACATCACATAGTAAAACAGCACTATAAGCAAACTTATTTGGAGACTTTTTTCTTCTTTTGAAAACAAGTGGTCTGAAGATAATGCTTTAATTAAATAGGCACATCTTCTAAAGGATGCTTTATTTATCTGCCAGAGCATAAAAAAACCTCTAGCAGTCAAAGAATTGCATTTTGGATAATTAAGCTTTTTAAAAAAAAAAAAAACGCACTGGAAATAATTTGTTGTCTTTGCAAAATTATCTTAAGTTTCTTTTTTTCAATTTTGGAATTCCTCTTTCATTGCTTTCACAACAAGCATGCTATTTCCAGTTCCTTCAAGGCATTATCTTAATGGCTACTTTACAGTGTTAATGCAATTAAGAAGTCTCCAATTGTCTGTCTGAATTAGCCAGTGATCTACTTACTTTACTAAATGAAGTCTAAATTTCAGAACAATGAAAATGTCTATTTTTTCATTAAAAAAAATGCTTTCTAAAGTAAGAAAAGTTGTTTCTCACCCCTTGACACTTTTCCCTAATTATTTTCCCTTCTACCTCCCACTGAGGTCGTCCATCTGTTGAGAGAAATTTAAAAATAATTCAAGCAAAAAGCATTTTCTAATACACTTAGATAATTTATCTTGAAAACACTTAAATACTTATTATAAAACTGGATTTATTTTCAGTCATAAAGAGGCCATTCAAGCAACCGACATATTGTAAACAAAGTGTAAATCATAGAGATGCTTTAGGAGTTTCAACATTACAGTCATTGTAAGTTGGCTAATGTCCAGGATTCTGCATGCTGATTCCATACAGCAGAATGAATTCCAAAGGAGGCAATGGGTACTGTTAAGTGTACAGAGGAATTTTTTCCCCATTTTTCTATAAACCATTTTGAAAGGTAGTTAAATTACTGCTAAGACTTGTGGTTATTCTAACATGCTGATGACTTAGGGGTTAAGTCACCACATGAGAGATAACATAAGGACCCACAGGTTACACACATTTATGACAAACACCCCCCCCTGCACCCACAGACCCCGTAGTTAATTGCTGGGTAAGTCATCTGTGTTGTGAGGGAAGTAAATCACCTGGTGAACCTCTCTCTGCTCTGACCTGGCATAACCCACACCCTGAACTGAGCACTTGGCTCTCTCTGTCACTGGGTTCTCAACAGGTTATCAGGGAGCCCATGGTCCAGCAGCAGCAGTGCTTCTTTCAAAGGTGTTCACCTCTGGTGTAAAAATTCTTTATTGCATAACTTCCCTTATGTTGTATTCGCTAATAAAAATAATAAAATTCTTACTTAAAAACATAAGGAAACAATAAGATGTACAATAATTGGACTTGGTTTGCAAACTTTTATTTTTAATAATTTCTTTTGTTACTTTTTTCCTAAGAGTTCAAGTCAGACACTTAAGTCACAACGATGGTAATTTAAGCTGTTCAGATTTTATGTTCTCTGTATTCAAGGGACAACTGGGCAAGAAAGGGAAGCCTATATATTTAGGCAATGCTGTATTTTCCACTATTTTTCATGCATTTTAATCTAAGCCAGAAATATTAACCTCAAGATGTATATCCAGAGGAGCTACAGAAGCAGGAAGGAATGCTGAGTAACTGAACATCTTGGAGCAGTATGTTTGTCTGTACCTGAGTGTGTGCACCAGTGTACAGCTGAACTGGTGCAGGCCTGATGTCCTTTATAATTAATTCCACTTTGCTAATGTACAGCTGTAAGTCTTGTGTAGTTCTCATCCATGACTGAGTGCTGCCTGGAAGACTGAAGTTGTACTCCAGAACATGAGAACCATGCAGTAGAACTGACTGTGTCATTTCTGACACCTTGGCAATTAATACCTGAGGGGCTTGTCCAGCACACCACTGTTCAACACACCTGGAAGGGGTGGCTGCTCTTCCTGGCACTGCTCAGTGACACCTGACTGCTAACACATGCAAATTAAAGCCCACACTGCACATCAAATCTGAGCCAGAGCTTGAGCCTTTCTAAAATATGGAACCCTTAAGATTTTCTATTTAAATTCCTCTTATGCAAATACATAGGGGGAAGTCAGTATTGTTTTCTAACTAGTATTTATTTCATTAGTTTAGAGATAAGTCAGTTCCTACACAATGATTAAATCAGATACAAGATTATATCAATGCCAAATAGTACATTTCCATTAGTTGCCATTTTTACTTTTTCTTTTTTTTTTTATAATACAGAGAAGAAAATACGTGGTATGATTTGTCAATGGTATCTTTTAAATACTCACAATTCCAAGTTAGTTACCCTCTAATTGTCTTCCTGAATCAGAAGTACTATTTCATTAAAAATTGCCAAACAACACATTGATCAATACCTGAATGAAGTCTAGGATTAGTACTTAGGACTTTTTTTTATTTTTAAAACCTCCTTAATTAGAAAAATCAAGCTCAGATAATGGGTTTGGTTTCAAGAAAAAACAGCAAGACAGTTATTTACCTTGTCCTTTTTCAAAAAATATAATTTTGGATTCTGGAAGAAAATTGGATCCTGTCACCACCATTTCATGGCCTCCATTTACTGAGCAACTATTGATGCTGTACTTCTCAATCTGAGGAAGTTCTTGAGCAGATCGCTGAGCTTTAAAAAATATTAAGGAAAAAGTTATTATTCACGATTTTAATCATAGTGACATTTATGATTCTAATTTGAAGAACTGGAGATGAAACTAAAAGGACCATCTATTTACATACACAAACCATATTAGTGTATGATTTATCTTTGTTTTTAAAATCGTGTTGAAATTACATAATTACAGAAAAGAAACACCAAGAAACCATGAAGCCCAACAGTCTCTACTGTTACAGCAAATTAAATTTTCAGCTTATGACTATTGGTTTAAAAATTACTTCAGTATTTTCCAGACAAAATGAATTCTAGGTGAAATTGAGATTTTTTTAAGGTCATTTCTTGATTCCTTAGTGCCAGCATTTAATAAATGAACTGTCTAGAAGTCCACCTGTACAAGAGATAATACTGTATAAAGACAAGGAATGGCATAGACTCTTGTAAATGAAATGGTGTTAGTTCTATCTGGAATGAGTATTTTCACTGAGGTGTATCAGCTGCCTCTGCTCATACACAAACTCCTGAAGCTGCTGGATGACTGCACTACAAGGTGTTTTTCCTCTAAACCTTCAGGCTACCATGTGGCAAGTACCATCTTTAAATAAAGACACATTAATTTTTGGTAATTGAGCTCTTTACACACAATGCTTTTTACACACTTGTTATACATAATTCTGGCAACAAATAAAATATTGTCAGAATGACAATGCTACTGACACATGCAGAAAACACGAGTATAAATTATATATACTTAAAGCAATCTTACAGCATTCAACAGGTATGGAAGCAGTCTGCAGAGACAAGACCTTTCCACTAGGCTGTGGGATGTGAACACGGAACACAAGTCGCACTCTGGTGTTCTTCCTCCCAATATCTGTCTCCCCTTTACGGAGCTCTATATCTGAATTGCGAAGTTTCAAAATACCAGCACAATCGATACTGGAGACAGGAGAGGACAGACAGATGGATCAGAAGAGAAATGGAAGAAAATGAATCAAACTATTGCCAAAGTATACTCTGTAAGCCTTTCTTTTGTTAAAGCATGCTGTATTTTTCCCCATGTTATGCTATATTAAGTGTTATTTTAAATGTCTGAGATCAAAAGAACTGTTAGTGTGAAAATGGCAGCAAGTACTCTGTTGAAATATTGTGTCTTGTAAATGTCTAGCTGCTGCTTTTTAGAACCTTTAAAAGATTATTTATTATTGCCCATTGTTTAACCTTCCAAGTAAGTTATTTAACATAGTAAACATCATTTACAAAGAGCAAGAGACCTATATTTAGTTCTGCCTTAGAAAGGACTAGAGAATAACAAAGTGTATCCATCAAATCCCAGCTCCCATTCCACAGAGTGGCCAGTTATTCATGAGACACACAGACCTCCGTCAAATCACAGGTATGCACGAGAGCTTCCCTGCCTTTCTACTCCTTTGCTTCTGACTACCTAAACACTGGCATGTTTAAACAGACGTGTCTATCTCAGTCATGACCCATATTTGTGGACAATACGCTATTCCACAAGATTTTTCTTTCACCTTTGCACAAATGAAGGAAAAAAAAAAAAAAAGACACATAGCAACTGAACAGCTGATTTATGGAGTGAGGTACCTGGCTGACATATTATTTTCAGGAAGAAGTGGAATTTCCAGAACTTTTGTGCTGGCAATGATTATCTCTTGACTAGCTGTCGCAACAGTTTTCCCAGTGATTCGGTGCACCTGGTAGAAGGCGTGAGGTCGTAAGTACCGATCGTCCGCTGTGCCGATGAACATTTGTAGGTTCACTGGCTTTTCACTGTAGCCCAGGAGCTGATGGAGAAGCAGATGGAACAGTAACATATTGGTTAACTTCTACTGCATCTGTGTGTGCAACTCTTCAGCAATCAGAAAACTGAGTAGAGGTATCTGTCCCCAAAGACAAGTATCGGCAACAATTACTAGAATGAATATCAAAATATCAGTGTTATTATTTTTAATCTGTCAAAGAGAATTGTTCTATCTACAGAATTTCTACACCAAACTATGCTATAAGTCTGTTTCTGACATTGATTTTATTCAAAGCCGAATTATGAACTTTACTAAGGAGCACCTAGATTCTAGAAATACTAAAATATTTTAGTTTTTCTACTATGAAATGGAATAGTGACTTTTATTAAACTTATGAGGTTTTATGAATGCAAATGTATCAAGTTAGGACAGGGAAAATTTAATTTATAACTGGCAAACATTAATTCATATATCTTTCCTTTTCTTAAATACATATCTAAGCACCAATGTGTTCAGTTGTCATAAAACCACTTGTTGCTGGACCCAACAGTAGTAATTCCAGGCACAATGCATCAAAACATCAGAAAAAATCATAAATTGGCTCTAAAAGAAAAAGCTCGTTTTATAATAGTACATTGGTGATATTATCCAGAAGATTTAAGGAAGCAAATGTAGCCAACAGTAACACCAAAGTTTCCTTTAGACACTGCAATTTTAAATCTGAAGCCTATAAAGTATTTCTTATAAATCCATTTTAATTCACCTTCCTGCAACTGGCAGATTGATGAACTCTGCAAGTTATATAATTTCTAAACTGCACTGGAGCAAATTTACGTTTCACCAACTTTGACACCAACTTCTGTTCAAACTGGAGGGAGGGCCAGACAGTCATTCTTTAAACGTGGTTTTGTCATGTCAATATTTTTGTCTCTAGGGAGGGTTATTTGGTCACACAACAATATTATCCAAGCTCTTTACAGAACTAACACTTAAAACCCAAACAAAACATGTCAATTTAACCTACTTAGAAGAGTAATTTAACACCAGTAGTCAGCAGCACGAAAGCCCCAAGCACCCCCACAGCAGCAATCAGAAGCCCCACTGTTGGTGCACCACTCCTGGCACAAGTTCCATGGACCAAATGAATGCCTGGTTTCCATGTTTAAGTTGTGGCTCTGACAGCACCTACCAGTCCTGTCACTTCCATTAGAGCTTTCTCAATCACGAATTTGGTTTCCAACAGAAGTCTGGAAAGTCTTTATTGTGTCAAATATGTAACATCTTTTTGTTCTCCCTGGAGTTCTCCCAATAGAGCTAAAAAATCTCCAGCTAAAAAACCTACAATGAACCAGACCAAAATAACCCTTCAGACACCGAGTGGAGACAGTCTAGATTATTAAAGTTGCTTTCCATGTAAATAAATGGGATAGACAAGGATTTACAAACGTAACAGTAGATATAAAGCACCTCCTGTGACCATCAGTGTATCGACAGGTTTCTCTCCTTTCATCTGTCAAAAGTCAGCTGTAAACTACAGGAAAACAACTGAACCAAAGCAACTTTGCTCTTAGTGTTGTGATGACAGCCGAGCATAGGGACTGCTACATCAACTAAACACACACACATGCAAAAGTTCCTTTTTATACTTGATGCAGGACTCCAATGTCATTCCAAAAGAAAGATTCTTGTTAAACACCAAATGAGTATTTTAATATTTTCTATTAGTCTGAATTATTTTAGGAGTTCAAAGAAAATTTAGGACACATATTAGTTTAGCATTTAGAGCAGCCATCTTGTCACAAGTTCTCAACACTGTAACTTCACCATCCATTTTCCCAGAGTTAAAATTAAATCTTAACACAATAGAATCCAGCCTAGATGTGACGTTAGTTAAGTGTATTCACTCTAATACTGTGAATTACAAAAATTACAAGCCAGACCTATTAAAAAATCTGACTAAGTTCCAAATGCGGTCACTGTGACAAAGTTAATTTCCAATTAAGGCTACCTTTCCCTTCCCAAACAATGGGCTGTACACAGCAGTTCTAGAGATACTGGTGATATGAGAGATAGGGAGGGGTGGTGGGGATACTTGTAAAACTAAGCTGGTCTGTCTTCTCCAGAAGCCTACACAGAGCAGGAGCTTGACTAAGGGAAATGAAGCATTCCCCATGCCAGCAGTTGCACCTGCATTGCCTATGAGACTCTATGGCCATATACATTTGATTTGCTCAAAGCCATGTCTAACACTTGTTTTTTTCTTCCATGATTCTTGAGCAAAGTTCACCCTTTATGCTCCCCTTGAAACCCCATTATGGAATACATATAGGGCCTGGTTTATGCAAAATGTTGTGGGAAGGGCAAGTCTGACACAAAATGCCCACCCCATCACAGATTAGTTATGTATCAATAGGTTACCAAGTGCATTTGCTGGAGGAAGGTTTTGTAATAAAGTTGTATACTTGAGTCACACAACACTACAGTACAATAGTGCATCAAAGCAGAAATTGGAAGCTATGTTACTACAGCTTCAGAAGAAGAAATATAAACCCTGCCAGACCCACACAGCAGTATTACCTTTAATCAATTTTCTTCTGCTTTATATACTAAACAAATGAAAACAAACAAGAAACCCAGAGCCCCAAGAAAACTTATAAGGAAAATATCATAAGGAAACAGAATACATTTTTATAGTAATTTAGAAGAAATCAATGTCTGTTATAATTCAGAAGCATATAAATATGGCACCCCAAAAACTATCTGTAATAACATCAGGACAAACCCCTGAAAATTTCATATATACTTGAAAACCATACTAGTGCAAACCAGTCCCAAAACAACCAGAAAGCCAACAAGGCCTCCCCCTGAACTACGTCAATCAGATGCTTCCACTATAGCTTTGTCTCAGATGATTTGCTGTAAAGATCTGCAATGATGTCCTCTTAAAGGTACTACAATATACATAAATTTGGTTAGGCAGAGAACAGTAACACATTGGCAAGATAGCAGAGACTTAAAAAAAAAGTATACTTTGCATTGCAGATAATTTCTTGCATTTATTCAAGGTTTAAAATAAAAATAAAAAAACCCCCATGGAAAGTCATAAATACAACATGTGCAATATGTGTGGCAGTTAAATAAGCTGGAGGTGGGGAAGAAGAGAATAACCCCCATCTCCCACAGCACAGAGAGATTGCACGGGGCCTAATTGCAGTAAAGGGGCTGCATTAAAAGGAAACATAACCCAGCCTTAGGCAAGCAGGGAACACTCTGCACAGTGTCCTTGTGTTCCCAACAGCCCTATTTACAGCAAAGAGCCACTAAGCTGAATAAGCTGTGGGTGCTACTGAGACAACCTGATGCACTAGTGAAACTCAGGCAGCTGGAAAGATTGTCAAACACATGTATCCACATCCCCAACCTTTATTATACAAATTTGTGCTTTAGAATTAACATTTTCCCCTTAAATCTTGACAACTCCAGGCACGCCATGGATTCTGCAAAAGTACAGAAAAAATTTCCAGTGCCTGTAATCAGAGAAAAGAGAATGTGGGGGCCAGTGAACCAAAGTTTCAGTAGAAAAAGATCAAATAACTTGTGGAAAGGATGCCCTGCACATCCCATGTAGTTTCTATTACATATGCATTGTGAAGCCAGAGTGAAATAAATCCAGTGTGTAACAGCCTGTGTCACACCATCCCTGAGAAGAGAGGACAATGCTGGATTACTCTGTTAATTCCTCTGCAGTTCCCCACTGTATCTAATGACAGGTGCATTCAGCAGTTTGCTGAAGGGTATCAAAGTGTTCTGAAGTCCATTCTATGCTTAATCCTGGTGAGAGCAAGCCTTGGATGTTTCTATCTAAAACCTGTATAGAGTAGGCAAAGCAGAACTTTCTGCCCACCACACTTGGTCCCCACTAGAGACTGAATTATCACAGGATCTGAACTGTCTTCTGACTCCTAAGAAAGGTGTCAACTCTACCCCAAAAGATGGTATTTGGAGCCCGAATTGCCATTATTGATGCAATACCTGCCTTGTGAATAATGAATGAGACTTACTACCCCAAATCAACTTCAAGTAAGAAAAATTACCTATTTTGGAATTTAAAATGCATTTGTTTTAAATAAGATTTTGTTCCCATTCAAAAAAATGTTGATTGTTCCTAATGTCATTGACAGCAGGGTTATTACCTTGTCTGCTTTACACACAGTTTTGTGTGTTGAACAGCCCAAACATTTAAGTCAGCAAAAAAAAATTTCTAAGTGTTTTTCAATGAAAATACCTACATAATTAACTTGAAAGAACATACACTATGTTTTGTTCAAATACATGAAGACATGTATCTAAACCTTTTTATTTCACTTTAATAAAGAGCACACAATATACACAAATAGGAACGTAGTGTCTTTGTACAGAGCACAGGTATTTAAATAAACATCATTTTACAACCTGTTGGCAAGTGCTGCAGAATCACCACGATGAAGATGCATTACAGTAAGTCACTCCAATATCAGCATGCTCAAGATTCAGCCATGGGTCACTCACAGAAGAACAGTAACTTGACCTACGGGTTGAGCTCTAGGTAAGACTTTCAGGTACACCTTCCAGCATTTACTCCATTAATGTGCAATCCTAGAGCTGCTCATTACAAACAAAGGTTACTAATTTTACCTCAAAAAAAGATATACCACTTTCCCAGGAGCTGCAAACAGTGTGTTGTAGACAACAAGTAAGTTACTGCAGTGTCACTACTGACCTCTAGAAACCCTCCTCTGTAACAGAATCCTGATACACCACCCACTGCTCTGCTGAGGAAACACAGCCAAGTTGTTTTTGTGTTTCTATACCGTTTCCATAGCAAAGGTCAGTGCCTGCGTAAGTTAAACTAAAGCTGGAAGGCTAAAGACTGAAGGTCACTACAGGATAAGCCAGGAGGGCTTCACGCCAAGCAGTTCCAGCCGTACTACTACACTGCAGACAGGAAACTCCTGCATGGCTATACTGAGTTTAGAGCTTTTACCAAGTAACTACAAAGACAGTCAGTTAATGAGAGAATTTATGGATCATCCAGAAGTTGTATTTTATATGGCAAAAACATTCCTACGTTCTTAGAGCACACATGGAAAGTCCTTTAAAAATGTGTAACACTAGTGACTATATAGGTTGATTTGATCACTGAAGACAACAACATTTAAACTNGCAGATAATTTCTTGCATTTATTCAAGGTTTAAAATAAAAATAAAAAAACCCCCATGGAAAGTCATAAATACAACATGTGCAATATGTGTGGCAGTTAAATAAGCTGGAGGTGGGGAAGAAGAGAATAACCCCCATCTCCCACAGCACAGAGAGATTGCACGGGGCCTAATTGCAGTAAAGGGGCTGCATTAAAAGGAAACATAACCCAGCCTTAGGCAAGCAGGGAACACTCTGCACAGTGTCCTTGTGTTCCCAACAGCCCTATTTACAGCAAAGAGCCACTAAGCTGAATAAGCTGTGGGTGCTACTGAGACAACCTGATGCACTAGTGAAACTCAGGCAGCTGGAAAGATTGTCAAACACATGTATCCACATCCCCAACCTTTATTATACAAATTTGTGCTTTAGAATTAACATTTTCCCCTTAAATCTTGACAACTCCAGGCACGCCATGGATTCTGCAAAAGTACAGAAAAAATTTCCAGTGCCTGTAATCAGAGAAAAGAGAATGTGGGGGCCAGTGAACCAAAGTTTCAGTAGAAAAAGATCAAATAACTTGTGGAAAGGATGCCCTGCACATCCCATGTAGTTTCTATTACATAATCATTCCAAGGCCACAGTGAAACCAATACAGTGTGTAACAGCCTGTGTCACACCATCCCTGAGAAGAGAGGACAATGCTGGATTACTCTGTTAATTCCTCTGCAGTTCCCCACTGTATCTAATGACAGGTGCATTCAGCAGTTTGCTGAAGGGTATCAAAGTGTTCTGAAGTCCATTCTATGCTTAATCCTGGTGAGAGCAAGCCTTGGATGTTTCTATCTAAAACCTGTATAGAGTAGGCAAAGCAGAACTTTCTGCCCACCACACTTGGTCCCCACTAGAGACTGAATTATCACAGGATCTGAACTGTCTTCTGACTCCTAAGAAAGGTGTCAACTCTACCCCAAAAGATGGTATTTGGAGCCCGAATTGCCATTATTGATGCAATACCTGCCTTGTGAATAATGAATGAGACTTACTACCCCAAATCAACTTCAAGTAAGAAAAATTACCTATTTTGGAATTTAAAATGCATTTGTTTTAAATAAGATTTTGTTCCCATTCAAAAAAATGTTGATTGTTCCTAATGTCATTGACAGCAGGGTTATTACCTTGTCTGCTTTACACACAGTTTTGTGTGTTGAACAGCCCAAACATTTAAGTCAGCAAAAAAAAATTTCTAAGTGTTTTTCAATGAAAATACCTACATAATTAACTTGAAAGAACATACACTATGTTTTGTTCAAATACATGAAGACATGTATCTAAACCTTTTTATTTCACTTTAATAAAGAGCACACAATATACACAAATAGGAACGTAGTGTCTTTGTACAGAGCACAGGTATTTAAATAAACATCATTTTACAACCTGTTGGCAAGTGCTGCAGAATCACCACGATGAAGATGCATTACAGTAAGTCACTCCAATATCAGCATGCTCAAGATTCAGCCATGGGTCACTCACAGAAGAACAGTAACTTGACCTACGGGTTGAGCTCTAGGTAAGACTTTCAGGTACACCTTCCAGCATTTACTCCATTAATGTGCAATCCTAGAGCTGCTCACTACAAACAAAGGTTACTAATTTTACCTCAAAAAAAGATATACCACTGATGCGAAGTATGTATNTTTTCCTTGCTGAAGAAAGCAAAGAGGTTCATATTAATTAAGAGTAATCAACCTGGAAAAAATAAGTTAGCATTTTTCCAGATTACATGCAGGTTATACTAGGGCCATATCTGGCTCACATATCATGTGTTCTAAAGGAAAACATGCAACACTTGAAAACCTTGTGAGAGGACTCTTTAGTCTCCAATACTTAAAAATTTTACTTCCTTATCCCATATTTTTCTTTTAAATTAACAGAATTCTGTCCATGGTTTCCATTTATTATTGCAGGCCAAGTATCACAAATCTCTATTCAAGCATAGCAGTTATTTATCCACAAGA
The DNA here is from genome assembly GCA_013390005.1 of Calyptomena viridis. Classification (NCBI taxonomy): domain Eukaryota; kingdom Metazoa; phylum Chordata; class Aves; order Passeriformes; family Eurylaimidae; genus Calyptomena; species Calyptomena viridis. Next base: position 72,558 of record WEIV01017443.1, read on the forward strand.
TGTCATTTCTTAAGACATGCAACAAGACTTCGGAAAAAAAACCAACAGAAAATATACATTTCACTGTAACCAGGTACTTATCAGACAACACTAGTATGCCTGGAAACAGTCTTGTTTTTCTGAACCAAGGCATCCTCAGTTTTATTTACAAAAAGTCAAATACTTAAGAGTGTCATTGAATTCAGAATTATGTCATTGTTTCATATGTCTACACTGTCAGTCTCAAAATTTTAGGGAAAACATGGAACTGGAAGTGGGGAGGGGTGTGCTGTGGTGGTGGCAGGGGAAAAATAATTTAATTAGCCAAGTTTAATGCTCAGAAATCAAGCAATACTATGATAACAATTATATTGAATTGCTGTCAAAATCTATTTGTTTGTAATTTTCAAACAAAACTTTCTAGCATTTATAAGGAAATTGCCATGCTTAATCAAACTTTCATTGGGGCTTAATAGTCATATTTTGTCTTTTATGTGCTTTTTCTTGAAGATTTGATCAACATTTTAGTGCCCCTTGGCCTTTGCGCAATTAATTCACTGCTTATGGCATTACTGGATTGGTAAAGTAGGCTGATTAGAAAGAAAGCTTTTACATACAAATAGGCCTCCCTAAAAATAGGGCATAGTCTTGGAATACAAAGCATGTCAGGGGAAAAGTTTGGAATAATCAAGTCTGCTGTTCACTGAAGTTAACAATCTCTCTTCACCAAATGCACCAGCATCTATATAAAAATCCCCAGTTCAAACATGAAGAACAGAAGGAAACACAGAGCTGTGTAAAAAACTACAAGCACTTAGTACATGTTTACTTCAGATGGAGATTTCCTAGGCTTTTCAACACCTTGACATGA
>WEIV01017445.1:15384-47696 GCA_013390005.1 Calyptomena viridis
AGTAGGAGCAAAGATTTCAGAATCAGAAAGACAGCTCGAGTGCATGTTGAAATCTGTCCTCAATGGAACTAATAATCTGTGCAGTTTAGGATGGAAACCTGCATGTGTTTGATTTCTGTCTGGCTCAAACTCATTTCCCAGGTTACCAGCAAGCCACAAATAAATCTTTCAGGTGAACAAAACTCATGGGGCAACTGCTGGTGAAGTGCTAAACAGTTGTATTCCAAATTATCTAAGAACTTATCATGCTTTTATATATTTATTACACCATCTTTTCGTCTTCAGCCCACTTGTGCATCCCACTGAGAGTGAATGTTCATCTGGTGAGACTCTGGTCTGTCTGTCTCTGAAGGACACCTAGTGTGTATATATTACATAAAACCAATATCAGACTGCAGAGTTTTTTGCTGGAGATGGCTGCACACGGCCATGTAAAAATTGCCTGTTTGACTCCTTCTTCTAGACCAAAATGAATTTCTTCAAACATGAGATTTTTACTAGAGGTCCTTAAACTGGCAGCATGGTGCATGGTCACTTGATGTTTCCTTTACAGTCAATAGAGCTCTATAGTCACATGCTAAGGGTAATTCATGTTATCTCATATCTGAATTGGTACATGGTTATCACTATCTTACTTCGGGAGCAACTGCCTGCTTAAATTAGGTGATCCTGTTAGTGCCTTACACGGGAGAAGCTCATCCTGGGCTTGATTATATGAGATATCTCAATGAGTTTTGTTAGCACAGAAAAAAAGAAAGAAAAAAAAAAGTAGATGCTATAGGTCTGACTGCTCATCCATCAGCCCAGCAAAAGCACCTGAAAAAGGTGAGAGCATTTGCCATTCGTGGCTCCCTCATTAATTTTTTTTCCTCTTAATTTTCACATCACCATGTACTTAGACAACACTGAAAATACTACTTGACCCAAATGCCAAATTGAACATAATTGGAAAATAATCCAGTTGAGCAGGTAATTATTTCCAATAAGTTAAAATCTGTTAACATGCATTACTGAGCCAAATTCTATTGGATAACAAATGCATTTTGAGAAATTAAGTGTGATTATAATGAAATAAAGATTAGTGCTTGAATAATTGTATATTGGTGTACTTTCTGAATTAAGATAATTCAAATTATCATCAATGATTGCTGTGAACCAAATTTTGTAGCCAGTGACCACACAGTGGGCTGAGGAACCTCACAGAACAGACACATGCAGCCCTTTTAGACTCCATGAGTGAGGTCACTGAAAAGCTGCCTGGGTCTGAGGGTGTGGGTGGCCTTTGTTACAAATCTAGAGTGAGACTTAATCACACATCACATGCCTGCAGGCAGACACTTTTTCAGCAAACAAGCACCTATAAAGCTGTACCAATACCACAAACATGATCAATAGTACAATGGAATATTCTTTATAGGAGCACTCCTGTCAGACAATGTCCTTCTGCTGCTGGTGACGAGAGAAATACAAATAATTCTGAGTTTTTATGACTTGTTCCTACTTCTATTTCACAACCCACTCTTCCCTGTTGACTTTTGCGAGAAAGTTATTGTTAAGCACTGATGACCTCTGCACCCTAAACTCTGTGTTAATCCTGGCAATACTCCTTTGCATTTCAGTTTGCTGCATACCTTAACACGAGACAGGCATGTTCCGTGTTGCAGAAAGGAATTTTGGGCTCAGAACCTGTATTTCATGGAAACATGTTGTGCTGGTGGGAGCATCAGTGGTTCAGGAATATCTTACTGTTTGACACTGCAGAAAAGAAATGCTTGGAATGAGGCAACTTGAATCTTTTCTCCACTTTGTAGGTGTTTTGAGAAAGAAAGAGAAATGAGAAAGCTAGTGGTGGGGAGAAAGTCATCATTCCTTTCTCTGCTATTGCTTGTGATTAAATAGCAGGGGTAGAGTTGGGTTTTTGGATAGCTGCCGGGCCTTTGTTACTGCTTTTTTTGGTCTACATCTATTTTGTATCTCAGGAAATAAGTCAGAGAGCAAACTGGAGCTGCCAGGCCTCTCTTACCTTGTTTCGAGGACTCAAGCAGATTTTATGCAATGCAGAACAGCAAGCTGTTCAGGATGCCTACATATCCCATCTGTGTGTGGTCTTGGGTCCATCCTGGAAAAAGGCCTCTGATCATTTGATTAATGTGCCTTCATGTGACTTATTCATGGGAGAAACAGAACAATTTGTGTCATGTCTGTACTACAGATGTGCTGCTGATTTGACTTCAGCCATGAAGCAAGTCTGGGTTTAACACAGGCTCAGACTCGAGGTGTTCATAGTGGTAGGGGTCTGGCTTCAGAGTCAGAGATTCATTTTTATAATGGACTTTGAAGAGTGACTCAGCAGTGCCTGCTGCATGGTGTCCTCTTGACTGCAGTGATTGCACTCCCAGCATCTTCACTTTATTACCTGGCACTGTGAAGTCCTCCCTGTGTGGGCCCATGAAATATTGAGTCAAACAAAAATTGTACATATCTTTGCTCTGCTGGGTATAGACAAGCAGGAATAGAAACTCACAATAAGAATGGTCATCTGGGCATCCTTAGGTGTCAAACAGAGGACAAAATATCTAAAAATTAAGAAGGTTTTCCATAGATTTTCTAAAGGAAGGAAGGAAGAAAAGAAGAAAGGAAGGAAAGAAGTGATGGAAAAATAAATAAATAAACAAACAAGATGAATAGAAAAAGAAAGAAAACAGAACAGCAAACAATTCTTGTAAAAAAAGAGGTTGTAGTTCATTGGACCTTGTCTTCCTTTTGCCTCCCTGATCTTAGGTAAATATTTGAGCAGAGTCCAAACCAAATAGTTACACCAAAATAGCACAGGGTGTAACTGATACAATCTTCAGTACTCATAGAAAAGGCAACTTTGAAGGGGGAAGGGAGAGACCTTTTCCTAGAACAGCTATTGCTGGGGTGTAAGACTGTTGTCCCTTTGACTGTACAATGAGAACTAAGTACTTTCCATAGCAAGCACAACAAAATGTCCCCTTTTAGAAATGTGGCCATTGCTGAGATGGTAGAGGAGAGCTAAATGCTCAATCTCTTTTACAATGCTTTTCACGAAATTGTCCTAAAGTCCGTCATAAACATTTTGTCCTACATATTGTAATAATCAGGTTATCAGGCACTAGAACAGGTTGCCTAGAGAAGTTGTCGATGCCCCATTCCTGGAAATGTTCAAGGCCAGGTCGGATGGGGCTTGGAGCAATCTGCTCTAGTAGAAGATATCCCTGTCTATGGCAAAGGGGATAGAATGAGATGATCTTTGAGGTCCCTTCAAACTCAAGCCATTCTACGCTTCCATGATCTTTTCTATGTAGTAATAACTTCTCCTTTCTAACTTTACGTTGTGTGTGTGTTGTGGAGAGGAGGTGAGGATGAAAGGCAGAATATCATCACAGAGGAAAAATCCAATCCACAGGGATTAAAAATGGAGTTTCTCTGGCCAATTTGCATGACAAAGGCCCACTGCATAATGCTGCGAGCACACCTAAGTCCAAGACTTAGTCCCTCACCTCTTGGTTAGGCAACAAAGGAGACAGATAGGGCCAGAGGGGCAGCTGCATGGAGATAGCTTTGGTCATGTAAGTGTCTGAAGTTCACTGTAAGGAGTCTGAACCATTCATCATTTCATGTTAAGTTCAACTGCTTTGATGAAGACATCACACCCAATATGCACTGAAGATGTCCTCATATGTCTAATGTATCTAGACATACTCGCCTTTAATATGTTGCAAGTTGCAGGAATCTAGAGTTGGTAGGGACACTGCAGTGGTCAAAGACTTGCTATATTTTCATTGGTGTAAATCAGCAGAACACCACCCAGGGTTAGAGCCACATGCATCAAGACCAGGTGAGGAGCTGGGTCCGTGCGAGTGTTGGCTGTTACTGAAAATATAAGAGGTCTTTATATGAGGAGGAGGTTGTGGAAGGGAGTGGTGGCTTATTACAAAGATGGAGCTGAGTCTGCTTTTGGGACAAGTCTGTGTAGTTGTTTAGGAGACAGAAAAAAACAGGCCCATGTGCCTGGCAAATGATCTCTGGGGATTAAATAGGGTCTTTGACTTTTGCAGCTCTGATCAGAGATTGTCCCTTGTGCAGTTGCACTATGCCATGCACAGTGCTCACCACGGCTTTGCACTGGGTACAGAATGTTCTTCTCTGGAGGGCTTGTGATCTTCTGGGAGGGTTGCTGCTGGCTGTCAAAAGACTGCTGTATTTGCCCCAGAGGAGAGGAGGGATACAGATACACACCAGATTTCCACATTGTGTGAAAGGAGCCTTATAATTATCTTATACATTACAGTTGGGAGCCCCAGGCAAAGGGTAGGTTCTTGTGCTTTCTCCTGACCCATTGTGTGAAGTCTCATGTGACACAGGGTGGGGAAGTGGCTGCCTCAGATGTCTTTGTCGTGCAATGGTAGTTATTATGTGACAAATGGGGCTGGGCCAGCCTGTCCGGGCATGGAGTGAGGTTGGATGGTGTGGGTGCATGATGTGTTGGACACTGTGGTGGGAAGAGACTGGGACATCACCAGGTGCTGACGAGGCTCTTACTCGTCCTCTGACAAATCCTCAGCTGCACCTTGTCCCTTTGTTGTCATAGAAGCACAGAATGGTTTGGGTTGGAACCATCTAGTTCCAAGATGATTGCCATGTTCAGGGACACCTCCCACTAGACCAGGTTGCTCAAAGCCCCATCCAAACTGTCTTTGAACACATCCAGAGATGGCGCATCCACAGCTTCTCCAGGAAACTTGTTTCACTGTCTCACCACTCATATAGTGAAGAACTCCTTCCTTATGTCTAATTTACACCGTCCTCTTTCAGTTTGAAGCCATTCCTCCTTGTCCTTCCACTCCATGCCCTTGTCAAAAGTCCCTCTTCATCTCTCTTGTAGCCCCTTTATACAGTGGAAGGGGCTCTTAGACCTCTCTAGAGCTTTCTCTGCTCTGTCTTCTTTGTCCCTAGACATGGGTCAGTTTAGCACCTTTCTGCTTTTCTCAGCTTTGCCTCCATGATAAGGACAAGTAGGACCTGGTGTACCTTGCAAAGTCATCTTCTCCATACTGAGAATCTCTTTCGAAAAAAAAAAAGGGATAAAATAGGAGATTTTTGACCTCTGTATGAACGGATTGTACTTAGCTGTTGTCACTGTGGCATAATAGGAGAGGATTTGCTCTTGTGAGAAGGGATGGATATGCTATAATCCCCCTTAGCCTGGTCCAGCACATCATGTGTGGTCTGGGTGTTGAGGTGCTGCTGCAGATGAACTGACTTGTTCTGGCTGTAGCTGCATGCAGCCAAAATTAATTCCAGGATTAATGCCTGAGTTGGCTGCGAGATGCTGTTCATCTCAGAATTGCTGCAATTGTTGGACTACAGTTACCTTTCTGAAAGGGATGAAATCAAATTCACACAAAATTTACAAAAATTAAAAAAAAAGAGGTTTTCTTGGGTTTTTGCTTCACGTAATTAAAAATGTTCCCTTTGTGTCCAGCTGTCTTGTTTGAACAAATGATTCCATTTTTCTGAGTAATTTTTTTCTTTCACCGACGAGTCAGGCCCAAGAGAGATGCACAAAACTGATGTTTGAACTTACTGAAGTTAAACTCTTTGATCAGCTTGAAAGGTTTTTTCTAGCAATGCTTGAAGCCTACCAACTTGCTTAAATGGACCTTGGGCCATGGGCAGGGTCGGTTCACAGGAGCTGACAAAATCAAAGTTTTACGAAAGAATTCCCAGTCTGTGGCACACCCCAATACCCCACCCAGGGGAGAGAGATTATGGGAACTCATATCACAGAAAGATCAAGCTTCAGTTTAATCACCTCTTGTTAATGCCTTTCTTATATTGGATTTTAATACATTTTTAATCTGTTTTTCATTCTTCATGCTTTATCACTTGGGTGATCAGAGCGAACAGGAACCAACCTGATGTTGGGACAGAAACACAGCAGAGGAGGTGTAAAAGCAGAAGTAAAAATTCCCAGGAGGTCGTGGAGGAGGGATGTGAGCTAAAGACTGGTCTGACAGAAAAACTCTAAACTGGGAGTGATGCAACTGATGTGACACAGGTCTGTTTTGTGACCTTGAGTCCCTCTAGTCTGTGTTCCTTCGGCATTTTGATGGCCTATTCAGTTATATTCACAGAATCATAGAATCACAGAATGGTTGGTTTGGAAGGGACCTTAAAGATCATCTAGTTCTGACACTCCTGCCATTGTCAGGGGCAATTTCCACTAGACCTGGTATCTCATATTCTCCTACAGTAAATATTTTTATTCTGTGTAAAGCAGCAAGCACACTGATGCCTTCTTCCCAGCTACATCCTCTGAGTAATGCCCCACAGAAAAAAAAGAAAAATCTTCAAAAATTATAATCATGACACAGAGAACTTGTCAAAAACCCTTTCCAAGGGACTTCCCCCATCCCTCCCATGCTGCACGTTTTTTGTCTTCAGTTCAAAAAGACCCTTATCAACATTTCAATCTTTCCATGTAAATACATTGACAAGTGTCAGGCCCTGGCAAACCTATAATTAAGGCTGAACACAATTTGCTAATAAAAGGTAAGAAACCCTGGGCTGAGTTTACTTACATTATCCCCACTGGACACTTTCCATCAGAATCTTTTATCAGCCTTTGCAAATGCCACTTAGACATTATTTTTACTGAAACAATCAAACAAGGACACTACAGTCATTTTCCTCCTCGCTGAGAAGATGCTCCAGCTACGGAAATAAAGATCTGTGCTGTTATTTGTTGTTGTCATTGCAGCTCCTCTGACTCACAAAGCACAGTGAGCTTTTGGAAGGAGAGAAAGAATGAGAAAAATAGAGGAGAGGAGAGAAAGAGAGAGAATTGGAGAGAGAGAGGCAGAAAACGTGAGCCAGAGATTGTGGCAGGCTTTACAAATTGGCACAGTCTTATCAACAGCATTTCATGGTTTTCTGGAACTCTTTCAAAGGGAACTTGTCTTTGTGTGCACTGGCTTAAGCTTTACTAATATTTAAAGCTATATTTAAAAGTTTATGAAAATTACTTCTGAGTTCCTCTGTCTCTCAAAATCGCCCAGGCCAATGTTTTCTTCTCACTGTTATCCCTTATCCCACTCACCCCCCTCTTCCCCCAAAGTTTCTATGGTTTTCCTGTTCTCTTCGTCCTTCTTTGGCAGGCTCTCTGCCTTTCCCTCTCCCTCCTATTTGTTGTGTTCCCTTCATCCAACCTCCTCCCTCCCCATTTCTAGGAGGACAGGGAGAAGGGTTTGGTTGGTGGGACTGTTTGTGATGGGTGAGGTCCAGCTTCCAGCAGCGCCGCTCTCCACTACATGAGTAAGTGTGTAAGTAAATACATCTCTCATGCTCTTGGCTCCCTGCTTGGGAAGAGGGTCAGCTGGCTTTTCTCCTTGCTCCCAGCTATGTCTGGGTCAGTAGAGCACAGCCTGACACCTCTAACCACCACAGTGGCGTCCTCATCCAAAAGCAGATATTGAAATAGTTCAGGTGATCCTTAGCACAGACACACTGCTTCTCATGAAATTCTAGGAAGAAATCATCCCAGCTTTCCACTGATGTGTGAAGGACTGATGTAAGCTCCAAACTGTGTCCAGTTTTGCCTACAAACAGAGTCACTTTTGTGCAGGTAAGCACTGCTCTACCTGAGACCTGTCTGGAGGAGGGAAATCTAAACGAGTTCAGCATTTTGGTCTGGAGATGTGTCCTTGGTCTGGGCATGGATGGCAGAACAACACATGGAGAGGAAGATGGTCCAACACAGGCTTCTGTAGCTCTCCCAAAAGTCAGTGGTGACACTGGGGGCAGGGTCTACCTGCACCCCACCCTTTGATGGATGTGTCTGAGTTGTTTGTAAAGCATCACGCTGACACAGACATCAGGATTTTCTATGAATCTATGGTCAGCATAGGAATTTCCTCTTAAAAAGGCCCATTTCTCACCAGGGCCGTTGATGGAGTTGAAGGTAGCTCTCAGCTGAGTGAATATCTACATCTCAAGGGTCTAAATAAAAGTAAGATGAATCCCTTTTAGAGTAAATGACTTTGAAAAGTTCAAAGATATTAGATTCCAGTTAATACATTATAAAAGGAGTTACAATCTTTTCATATCAGAGCTTTAGCTGAATCATGAAAAATGATGTTAGCTAATGTGGTTTTAAACACATAGTGTGTGACAGTGGCTACATTAGGTCAAGCCAGAGGGCCTTTCTGGTCCAGCGCCCTGTTTCCAACAGCAGAGAAGAGTAAATGTTTAAAGAGAAGAATAAACTACTTATAGAAAAATTAAGTGTCTGTGCCTCCCGCAATCACTGATGTAGACATCTTCAGGAGACTATACTTGTACAATTAGGCTTGACAGCCTCCACTGTGTCTATATGTTGAATTTTCCCACTTTCTTTTTTCGGTTGTTTTTAAATAAAAAGTTTATACCTTGGGTATATCCAGTGATAACGTCCTGCTTTCCTAGTTTAGACCCAGCTGATAAAGTCGTGGGTGATTCTATGCCTTCCAAATGCCCTGGAAAATACCTGCTCTGCACCTGGGGCTGTTTGGTGGAGTTACACTGACTTCAGAGAGGATGATTTTCTACGACTTTGCTGTGACTTCAAAAGGGGCAGGCAAATGTGCCCTATCTGAGGAAGTGACCCCTTGCTTTACCTTATTCTATGACATTAAAAAGAGCAGCTTTGGTGTAGGAGAAAGTTGAGCAATGCTCTCATCTCTCAACGCTTAAAAGCGCATAGGAATGAACCACAAGGATAAGCTATAAATGACTTCTGTATTCCATAATGTATCAGTTATAAGCAAATCCTTTATAAAAATGAAACCCAGATCCTTTAGATTCCCTTTGAAGAAATCTTGTCCTCTGGCAGCTGGAACTGCAGTGGTGGGAGTGATGGAGGTAGTGGCTGGAAGACATGGCTGTCTGCTAGAGATAGGATCAACCTTCCTGCAAGGGACAACTGCAGATTTGGTGTTACAATCAGATTATAAATCCCCTTAGATTTTACTGGTGTTTTTGGGTAGAAAGGGAAACGATATTTAGAAAAATATGATATATAGACACATGTACATACAGATACTTACAAAGTCTATGTATAGATGGCAACACCACTCTCTGTGGTAGAAAGTACATTATGCTTTAATGCATTAATCAGCACAGGACTGATGAAGTGTGTATGATCATCTCTGTTTTACAAGGCGGGGGGAGGTTAAGTGATTTGCCTGAGGCCAGAGACTAAATCAGTGTCACAGATGAGATGAGAAAGGAAAAGGCTCCAGTTCAGGTTGGATTCTTGACAGAACAGGCAATACCAGAAAGAAGTAAGGCTCAAGTAAGGGGCAGCAGTGGCTTGTAACTTCAGTGTCCATCTGCACAGCAGTGTTGCTAGAGGGAAAGTCCTTTGCCTCCTCTTTGTCATCAGCTAAAACAGCAGCTAAAGCTCTCTTTACATTCTCTACACAGACTCATCTTTGCCTCAGTTTCACACTTCTTATGTGCTGGAAAATGATTTTATTTTTGTTTTCTAGAGGTCAGACATCTCTGTGTCTTGAATTTCTCTGTAACATAAAGAAACCCAGGCCCAGGATCCTGTGACTGCAGCTCCCACTTTGTAAAAAACACGTAGTGCCTATTAAAAAGCAACAATCACGTACTCCAAATAATTAGTGTCATTATTAGTACTATGGCATAACCTGCAGGGCCCAATTAAGATCCAAACCTTATCACGCTAGGTTGGGGAAACATACATTAACACACAGTTTCAGCTTTGAAGATTTTGCATTTTTAATGGATGGAATTAAGAGTGGGAAAAAGGAACTTATTCTCCCTATTTCACAGGCAGAGCATTGGGACCTAGAGGTATTAAGTGAGTTGCCCAAGGTCACACGGGATGTGTCAAAGACAGGAGCTGAACCTGTGTTCCTACCTCCTGATCAAGGAGAACTATGAGATGGAGCTTATAACTATGATGAGTCTTTTAATACAGCAGGGAAAGTAATAAACAGAAGAAAGGGCTTGGGAAGGAAAAAGGGAGGGAGAGGGATGCGGGTGGTTGTGTCTCTCACAGCCAGGCTTTTCAATGACTAATAACAACTGTTCTTAACTAAGATGCTCCAGGGGATGTCGTATTTCATCCCAAGCCACTTAAAGAGCCAGTTAGTCTTAGAGAACTCTGAGCCTATAATCTAATGCCCAAATAACAACATATGTCATTAAGTCATTTTAAGTAAAACATATGTGTGTATATTTACAAATATACACACACAAAATGTTTTGCTTGTTTAACCTACATCTATATGTATACATAATAACACATGCACACATACACACCCTTCTCTGTCTTAAAATAATATGGCTATGTTAGGAGTGGGCCTGCCATTGCAGCCTGGAAATACATTTGATTTAGAAGTTGTTGTTAATATTTTTAACAAAAAAAATAATGTTTCATTGACATTAATGTTTTGTTAGAGTTTGAGAGCAAAAGTTGCTTTTGAAACGCATGTTCCATTCTAACATTTCTTTTAATTTCACTTTTATTTTTAGAAGTTAAATGTATTTTTTTACATAAACTTTTGGAAAGATTTTGGGGTGATATAAAATTTAAACATTTCAAAGTTAGTAAATTTTTGAATTTAATGTGTGAGTTGAAGAAAAAACAGCAACCCAACAAAAGCATTTGTATTCCAGGTAGAAAAAAGGTCATAATGACAAAAATGCATTAAGTGGAAAATTTGATATCCGCTGCCCTCTCGATTTTTCCTCTGCTCCTGTGATTCAGTTCCCTGGGATAAATGGATTCTGGTAGAATCCCAACAGATTTAATACATGTTTCTCCCCACAGACTGCATTGTTTATTGCAGGGGAAGGACCTGATACAATGATGAGAAGGGGTCAAGGCAATAGAGACTCCATTACATCCTCTAGAAGGCTAGAAGCCCATGTGGGTATGAGGGACTCTTGCACTGCAGAAGTAGATTCTGGCTCTGCTTCTGACGAATGTGTCCAGCCAAAACATTTTGTGTTGGCTTGATACAAGTGATCAGTTGTTGTGAGTTTCCCATCTTGGAAGGAACCTAGAGATGCTGAGCTCTTTCACCAAACAGCTCAGTTTTGTCCTTAGAAAGGATGCTGAAAAACATATTTCTCCTTGCCACAAAGTTGACACCCCAAATTAGCAACTGCTTGTCACCTTAACCCTTCTGTTCTTCAGTCTCTGAAGAAATGAGACCTCTCAACACACAGAGGTGTAATAGAGAAAAAGGCATAAATATTTGCAGCACCTTCAGGTGTTAAAGTGATGAGCAATGAGGAAAAGCCTTGTGTGGAAATGAATCTGTCTGTCTTGGGGCAAAACTGTGCTGACATGCAAAAACATTTGTCTTGAGGGTCATACATCACAAAGGGAAGAAAGTAAAATCCCAAAGAGTTTGTGATTACAGGAGCTCTGTCCAGCCTCTGCACAGATTAAGGCCTCATAGGAAGAGAAAGAAGTGAGGATGTATTTGCATTCTTTTTGCAGAGTGGATGTGTGCAGAATAGCAGCTTTAATCCAGAAACTTCCAAAGTGTTGGATGCTTGACTTGGAGATCTGAGTTCGAATTGTTTGATGTACTTTTTCTCTTTGCATCTCTTTGCACAGACACATTAGATAGGCAGCATATATTTACATTCTGGATTTATGAAGTTGGAGCTGGACGTTTTTCTAAATTACTGTGAAACTAATGCTTTTCACATCCTGTTCAGTCTTTTTGGGCATCCTCATTTGCACTTTAGCTGGCATAGTTGCAGGTTTGACTTTGTTTTCGTCTTTCTGCTGTGTTGGCGGTTCTTTCCCGTTTTCATATATTTCCATCTTCTGATTGAAGTGACCTTTCCCATTCACCCTTAAAATTCCACTCAACCGAAAACTAGTCCTGCCTCCAGGCCTGTAACTGCGGCCTCTGTATCCTGGGACAATGGAGTGAGGAAGGCAAAATAAGGGACATTCCTGCAGGTCCTCGGTGTGTGGATAACAAACAGGGCACAAGAGGTGGGCAGGTAAATCAGAAATCACTCCATTAGCTGGTTAAGCATTTTGAAGTGACACCAGGTACATTAGGAGGTGGCAGCCACAATGGAGGGACCTTGGCCATTTGATATTCATGAGATGAAGAAGGTTTAAGAAGAGAAAAGGAAGGGGGAGGGAGGGTTGTGGGCTTTCTAATGTAAACACCATTATCATTTGAAAATCAATTAGCTCCTTGCACTGAGGGAATGACGAGACTTAAGGCCCTTTTCTGAACTGCTATTGTGAGCCTGGGTTATTTACTTTAATTAAGAGGAGACAGAGTGGATTATTGTCTCAAACTAAGGAGTTGGGAAGAGTCAGAAAATTACACTCTACCTCACTGCACAACAAAGCCAGAGTAAGAGACAGACTCCAAACCCAGCAAAGTCGAAAAGAAATTAGCCTTTAATCTGGATTCATCCTGCATAAGGAGCAATCAAAAGGAAGGAAGGTTCAGAGCCTACTTGCTAAGCACCAGGCATGACATTGCAATGACTGCCATTGCCAGCTCTTCTGCTGAAACTTAGTGTTAGAACTGGAAAGGGTTTCTGCCTCTGAAATGGTTAGAGTTTGAGAGCAAAAGTTGCTTTTGACCTAAAATTTAACACTCTGAAATATTAGGCGTAGGGCTGCATCTGCTCCTACCCCCTCTCTCCAACATGATGATGAAGCAACACATTATTTTAGAAAGAAATACATGTAATTGTTGATGAAAAGATGTCTCTCCTGGATGAAGATGCTAATACTTATTTTGCTCTTATTTAATTCAAACAGCTTGGATTAAAAAATTAGGAAAAAAAAGAAGAAGGAGGAAAAAAAAAGAAAAGGAATTTGGCAAGTGACTAATCCATAATATTGTCTAATTTGGCATATGGAGAAACACTCCCCGAGGTATCTAATACTGAGATGTTTCAGCTCTGTTTTGCATTGCCCACTCTTACTCTGCATACTCTAAATATGTATTAAGTCATTCAAGCATGGCAGCTGCTGAAGGAGTTGCCATAGCTTACCGGGTAAATAATGATCATTTTTTAAATCACCTAAATGCGTATCTACCCCAAAGACCATGGTGGTGTCTTATGGGACTGTTGATTTACATTTTAAAAATCTGCTCAGATATATTTGCAGTTGCTGTGCCTCCCGCTGATTGCTCTATGCTCTAGTTTTAACTCCAGCGCCAAATTCTGCTTTCAGTTATGAATGGGAGAATATGGAATGTCATCACTGAAATCGGCAAGGTGTAGTCAAACTGAGGAACTGGTCTACCTGATGAATTTTGCCAGGAATGAAAATTGACACCAAAATACTTTGGTACTTTTGCAACTTGAAAAATAAATCTGTGAAAACTGAGGAGCACCTTTTTTGAGGGGGCTAGATATGGGAGAGATAGATCCAAGATGAGTTACTGTCCAACGTTTATGCTGAAGTAGGGCAGAGCCAGATCATTTGTAAATGATACCAATCAGGCTCTGCGACACCTCTAGGAAGCATTTTCCCAAAACAAGGCTTTGGGGTCTAGCTATGCCCTTTTTGGCCCATGGAGGGAAAAAATGTCTGTTTTTCCGACTTCCTGACACACATCCAAGCTTATGAACTCTTAACCCTTCGCAGAACTGGGACCATCCTCTGGGTTTTATAATCACAAACACCTCGGCCTGTAGTGAAACACATGGCTCTGGAAGGAAATGGATGAGGCAGCTTTTCAGAGGGCTCTGGCCAACATAACAGTTGTTATTTTATGCAGCACAAAGAAAAAATATTTTTGTATATATTCAGTCAGAGTTCTCCCAGACATTCACGACTCTTCCTCCAGATCATAAGCTCTGCATCTCCTTTACAGCTGTACCCCTTCTTTCTCATTTGGTCTTGCAATTAAACCAGACCCTTTTTATATGACAGCCATTCCTGCTTTTCTGCTCGTGTTTCTCATGGGCAAGTGTCTATCCATGCACTTTGGGTCTTGTTGAAATGCCTGTCCTGTCTCTGGAGCCCAGCAAAGCAATCGTGTGTTAATGTGTCCTAGCTGAGTGTTGGTCTGAGTCTTTCATCTCTTTTGGGAGTCTGTCAATTTCCTAAGATGGGTTACTAGATCAGATCTAGCAACCTGCACCTCACATGTGTCCTGTGACTCTTCCACCACCTCTCCTGGCTCCCTGGGGGAAAGTTGATGATGTGCAAGGTGCACAGACTCCAGGTGAAGTTACATTAGCATGCTCATGGGTATTAACATTGATCGCAGTTATTCCTCTTTTTGGGGATTTTCAGTTGTCTTCCCATTCACTAATAGAAAGAAAATTGTCCATGAATCAGGCTTAGAAACTCTTGAAGATGAAGAAGTGGACCCAGTAAATCAAAGGCAGCAGCTGCCTTCCCGCAATGAAGCATCATCTTCATTTTGTGTTTTCTTCAACAAAAACTCTGAACATTGTGCCATTGGTGTCACATCCTGGAGGGCCTAGGGAGGTGTAATGTCAGACAGATGCTCAGTTGTTACTCTCTCCTTCGGCAGGGTATAGCTTTTAATACTGAGCCACAATGGGCACATACAAAGCATTAATTCCTGCCTTAGTGCTGTACTTGTTGGATTAAAGTGTGTTCTTTATATATATATTTTCTGGTTATTGTACTAGTATTTTGTGATCATGAATATACTTAATTGTATTAGAAATGGTGTGATGGAATTTTCATCATTGTTAATATGAAAATAAATAATAGGAAGATTTTTTTTTCCCTAGGAAGAAATCAAATCCTCAACTGGAGTGCAGGGTCAACAGACCCACAGGACTGAGCTGCTGGCTGCAGATAGCATGTGTGTGTGTGCATAGATGACTACACACAAGTGTGCCACCTATATTTGCATTCCTACAGCTGTTCATTATTTGTATCTATTATACAGTGTAGAGAGCACAAATGTATGCAATTGAGACACAATAATGTAGGGATATGAAAGGACCAATCCATCAGTTCAAGTGTGTTTGGGTTTAAGGAGAAGGGGACATACTGATAAATACACTGATTTATTCTCACTTACTCTCACTGTATTCTGAGGCTGGGCCTGAGCCATTGAAGCTGCTGGAGCTGACAATGATTTATATCAGCTGCAAGGTCTGGCCTGGAGCTTTTAAGTGTATGTCAAGCACCTCCAGCACTTTATGAATCTTTTTGGATGGGGTTTTCCAAACCAAAATCTGAAGGAAAGGCACATCCATTAAGAAGGCGAGCACATGCTCAACTGTGTTCTGTATTTAGGGATTCCTGTCATATTTATGTTCATTTTTTGACTGTCTGGCTGTTCAGCGTCAGGAGCTACAGCCTTGAACAGCAACCCTGGTCTCATTCCAGAAGAACCAAAAAGGTCCCTAAATACTGGTTGACTTGAACTGAGTCCAGTAAGGAGATGACAGGAGAGGTTATTCGTTGCAATCTCTTATTCTGATAGTCAGCCTACAGAGATGTCTTGACGGCTTCTAGAGCTACTTCTTCCTGCATATTCCACTGTTTTACATGGCAGAGAACTGGAGAGCCCCCCCAAATAGCCGGAACAACTTGATCATAGACTTTTTGGGTTATGTCACCGTTTCTTTATTCCTCTTAAGAGTATAAAGATGTGAAATATGTCCAGCAATGCAGCCCAAGATAAGTGCAAAGGAGATGGGACAGAATAAGCCAATAGCAAGGTGGAGGGGACCTAGAGGCTGCATTCCTGACTGTGCTAGGGACCTTGGGTAATTCCCTTCTTGTCTCTGCTTCCCAATTATCTTTTGTGGATTTAATTATAATCTCACTGCAGCAGAGGTTAGGGGTTCTTTCAGGACCCACGAAGACAGTTGACCCTATTTTCCAGGATAAATAGGTAAAAGTAATGAGAATGAGCCCTGGGGAAAGGTAGGGGCTGGGGGAGGAGGGATGAGATGGGCTGGTTCCCAGATCAGGAAGGCGAAGGAGGGCTCAGACAAGAGCTACTTGACATGTGAAGGAACTGTTTCCCTGAGGGGTCCAGCTGCCTAATTGGCAGGAGGGAAGACCTATTTTCTTTTGGGTGGAGTTGCCCCTATCCCTTATTCTTATTGGAAAATAAAGCTAATTTTGGAGCTTAACTGTAAACTCTTCTGATCAACAGATAGGTCACTGGCAGAAGTTATCATCAAGTACGGCACATCTTGTCTTGGTGCAAGATGTGTTATGTACCCTGTATTGTGGATGCTGAATATCCACAGATTTTGCTATTGTTATGATTAAATAATAATAATAAAACCTTTTACTTCACTTTACTTTACTTTTACTTCATTTTCTGCTTCCTCCTATATCTCTTAATTATCAAGGAAACTCACTAAATTTAAGGACTGGTGTAAAGTCAGTGAAGTTATAACAGTAAAGAACTTGGATCCTTCTCACAGGTCTGGTCAAAGGCAGAGTTTGTCAGTAAACAATTTCCTGTAGATTTAATTCCACTTCATGGGCTCCATAGGCAAGGAGTTCTTAAAGAAGTTCTATTCATTCCTAACTATTCAACTGCCTTGGTTTCCCTAATGTCTTGTAACCCTTTTTCTGACAGGGAATCAGAGTGGGTACCTGGAGAACAGATCTTTCCCCTTTCTGTGTTCCTTTCCAAGCCACTTGCAGACCTATGAATGGGGGTCCTCCAGGAGGTGCCAGAAACAGAAAGCTCCTTCCACTGTTTGCAGCTTAGTGTCTGATATCCCAAAGAAGTGTCTTGTGAGTGTGCCTCCCTTCTCCTTGTGTTTCACAGAGCCTGTTTTGTTCTCTTGCCTCTTTCAGGGTGGGACTGCACCTGGGAAGGAAGGATTGCAGCTCCTGGGACCCAGGCTCACCCCTAGCACATCGCAGCTGAGGAAAATGTTGTCAAACACAGGCAGGGATCAACTTGCACTCTTTGTCTCGGATGCAAATGTTCACAGGAGGTTGCTGCAAGGATGGGCTCAGCTCAGTGCTCAGCGGGCCAGTGGAGACTTGGGGGTTACAAGAGCAGCTGGGAAGTGATGCTGACAGGGAAGTGACAGGTTGCCTTTTGCTCAAGTCCTTTTCTACTTGTTGGACAAGTTCCAGAGCCAATTCTCACCCAATTTCCAGCTCAGAAAAACTCATCCACCTACATATGTTCATCTAGTTGCTGCTTCACTCTTAATTGCTGTCATTGACCCCACTGGAAGTTATTGCCTTGCTGGGATCAGTGGAATGAGCTCCTGTAAGTTTTCCCTAACTTTCAGATCTCAAGAGTAGCTGAGCTAGAAGTTAGAAAACTTAAAAGTGACTGGTCTTGTTCCAGCTGAAGTGGGCTGTTCACACTGACATCTGAACTGGCAAACTGGTCCGAGCTGGGAATATAACATCTTATCCCAGAACTGTGTGAAGCTGCTTGGGCAGGGAGTGGACTGGAGGAAGGCATATGATTAAGCACAGTGTTAAGGCTGAATAGAAGTGACAAATCCAACTGCTGGTCTCAAAGAAGTGCTGAAGAAAGAGGGAATTCTCTTTAAAAGTTCTTGAGAGGTTTATTGTTCCCTGGTGGTAAGGCTGCAGGATATCTCGGTGAAAGGCTGGCCTCTCTGCAGAGACCTTGTGCTTCTGCAGTGACAGCTTTTCCCAGAGCTGATGTCTATTTTCCCCCAGCAGTTTCCTGCCAGAGCTCCTTGCCTCCAAGGTTGTTGGCCTGCAGATTGCCTGACAACCAAGTGCCCTTGCACCTCCCTGGATCATGGGACCACTGGATGATTTTGGTAGGAAGTGACTTCAGGAGGCCCCTATCTGACCTTCTGCTCCCCAGAGGATCAGCTGTGAGATCAAACTAGCTTGCCTAAGGTTGCATATAGGATGTCGGACATTTGCCTGCATTATCTAGAGATTACTGCTCTCCTGCACTGGTCTTTGACACCCTGGGCTCTATGGCTTCTTGGGTGGCCAGGTCCAGACCTGTTTGATATCAAACCTAGAAGCTTTCAGCTTTCCAGATTATTGAGGGTGCAGAAGCTGTGCTGCTAAATTAGGCTGCCCCAAAATTGCATGTTATTTTTCCCCAAATAGGATTTGTTCTGCCTTCTACTCTCTTCTCCTTTCCTCCAAAAAAGCTTTTCTATCTCTTACTCCCTTACTCTATTTACATATAGTTGAAATAAAACCATATCAAAATATGTTGGAGAGAAATATCCAGGGTATAGATGGTGATTGAGATTTGTCTTTCCAAGATGTGCAGAAGATGGCTATGTGGTTTCAGGGTCAGATATCACAGAACTACTACTGACTCAACCATTGATGTCTCCTGAAACATGGGGAAAATTCACTGAACCTGAGGTATTCCTTGCTGCAGGATTTCATGGATACTGTTTTCTTGGATTCAGAGTCTGGGAGGATAAATCAATGGACAAAAAAAACCAGACATGGAGGTCTTTCACAACAAATAAATCACTCCTGGCTCAAGAAATGCACAAACCACAGGTTGCTGTGTTTATGGGAAAATGACAGTGTTTCCTTTTTCTTATACTTTTATCATTATAAGGGGTTGTCATAAATGGGACATAGGGCAGAAGGAACACTGTTATGTTTTGGTTTTTGGCCTTTCATTTAAGTTGGAAAAGACCTTCAAGATCATCAAGTCCAACCATTAACCCAGCATTGCCAAGTCCATTACTAAACCATGTCTCTAAGTGCCGTATCTACATGTCTTTTGAACACTTCCAGGAACGATGATCCCACCTCATCCCTGGGCAGCCTATCCTAATGCTTGACCATGCTTTCAGTGAAGAAATTTTTCCTAATGCTTTTGGTGCAACTTGAGTTTGTTTCCTCTTGTCTTGTTGCTTGTTAACTCAAAGAGACAGATTCTCCTTTCAAGTAGTTGTAGAATAGGGAGAACGTGCCCCTTGAGTGTCCTTTCCACCAAACTAGACAACTCCAGTTCCCTCACCCACTCACCCACTCCTCTCAGGGCTCGTGCCCCAGACCCTTGCCTGGGTTCATTGCCCTTCTCTGGACATGCTCCAGCACCTCAATGTCTTGTAGTGAGAGGCCCTAAACTGAATATATCAATTTGTGTGGTGAGATGAGTTGCCACACGCCCTGGTATCTTGGCTTCTTAGTTGCACCTGTACGATGTGATTGTCTGTGGATCATGAGCTTGAGCTTTTTTCCTATGAAAATGCGGGTGTTGGGTGTGTCTGGTGCATCTCTGGTATGGTGAATATACTGATGTGCATGGCTGGAGTGTGGGTACATGACACTAAGAATCACCTCTGTGTCCATATTCTCTTTATTTCTGTGCTCTCAAACATGCTGTATTTCCTTTAATGGAGCAATGATCATCCTTACTGTTGTTCCCATAGATCTCAGTATCAATAATACTCTATTGATCAGGCACTGACTTTGGATCAGGAAATGCCTGTGTGTGATAGTAAGGAAAATCTAAGGATGTCTAAGGATATCTAATAATAATCTAAGGATTTATTCAGATTGGGTTCACACAGAAGCCTCTTTCATGCCATACCACAGATTTCCTCCCAACCCCTTTTTTGACTGACTACTTGTGCATTTCCTCCTTCCTCTCCTTTTCCCCTTCAGGGAAACCTTTAAATAAAATCTTTCCCAGAGTGTCATTTGCCTCTAGACTGCTGTAGCAAACCTGTGGTGGTATTGTTCAAACAGCAACTGGGTCACCTTATACCACTCACCATCACACTTGGTCTTAGTCTGCTCACACTGACTGGAGAGAGGAAAAAAAAAGCCACACTGGGGAGCCAGACTTGAGATCCACAGGATTAGGTCTGTTAGCAGTGCTATATGCAACCCTGACATGCAATCAGCAAAGGAAAATATTCATTATTGCTTGACTGTCAGCTGAAGACAATTTCAATTATTCTGGCATTTCAATGGATGAAGAAGCCCTTTAGGCTGGCTCATGAGATTAGACTTAAAGGCTCTGTAAATTAAGAAAGTTGCAATCAGTGTATTATCTGACAGGCAGCTGTGGAATATACTCCAACTGGGAGGGGAAGGAAGAAAGAAAAAAAGAGACAAATTGCTATATTCAGGTTGTGGTTTTGATATATCAATTTACAGTTTTAACATATGCATTTGGGAAATAATTGTTTTGCATTACTTAAACGAGCTTTAACAGCATCACTGTGAAGTTTTCAACTCCTACAGCTTGAAAGGTCAGTTTTTCTTTCACCTTGCACTTTCTTTGAAAGACCAGTTTAGGTTAGAGGAGAAAAAAAATTAAGCATTGCCGGAAGAACAAATCTTTCTGGAAGTTATTCAAATATTATAATATATGGCTGTTGATCACAAAATTTCATTCGGCCGTTGATCATAAAGAAGCAACATCTGTAATGTCCCCCAGGTTAATTTTTATAATATGATCTCAGCCTCCTTTTGCCAGATATGCACGGATGTGGTAATTATGACCATATATGGCCTTTACCACTCCTGTCTGACGTGTTAAGGAGAATAATTTGTATCATCCTATCTTGCACTTCTAGAGCTTTTATCTCCGAGTTTCCCAAACTGTTTCAACATCTTTACAAGCAGCAGTGAAGAACCTGTTTGCTTCCCCCAGTTACATGACTCCTCCTGGTCAGAAATGCTGACTGATGAAAAACGGATGAATTTCAGGCACTTCTGGCAAAGAACAAGTACAGTTTAGTAACAATGTGCTTATCCTGGTGGGGTGGGATTTTGAGTTCCAGGAACTCTACAGAGAAAAGACAGTCCCTTGGGCAGGGAACTGATGAGTTGTGACATAGAACAGTTGGTGAAACACAGAATTTGTGGCAATGAGGACTGGGAAGGTCTCACTGAAGATTGGATCATCCTCCTTGCTGCTGCCACTCCAGCCAGTGAGGCTGAGGAAGTGCATTTACCATAGAGCTCCCTACAGCCACAGGATGTAGATATCAAAATAATTACAGCCCGATGAGACAAGTTATGTACATTTAAGTTGCCTTTGGTGATGTTCATTCTGCATTTTAAGGGTGAATGTCCAGCTATAAACCCTTTCTAACAAGGGTTGTTTGGTATGGCCTGTGTCATGAAAAGCTCTCAAGGGGAAACTGGGGAGTGTCTGAGGTGCAGTTGCTATTTAATGTCTTAAGTGACTCTTTTCACTTCTTGCTATAATTCTTCACTCTCTGGTACATGACTGAAGAAGTTCAGTGGTTTCCTCTGCAAATAGTCTTATGACTGCTCCATAATGGCTGATGAATCCTGAATTTTGTGCTTTTAAGGTGCTTTTATGCCTGTTTTTTAATATATAAGCAAAAAATGAATTGAAAGCAAGACTTCACCCCTTTTCTCTCGTACATCCAGCTAGACCTCAAGCTCAGAGGTTCAGAACTAACCCCTGCACATGATTCATCTTACTTATGTTTAGATATTTACAACATGGAGGGAAATATCTTGGATTCCCACTGCAGTCACTAAGGGGAAAGAGATAACCCAGGACTTCCAGACTGTTTTGTCATAAGGTAGACACCTCACTTAGGACAGAAAAATCATGATCTGGAAGTTCCTGTTTCTCTCTAGTAACTGTAAAAACCTTGACTACTAGCTCACATTCACGTGTTTAAAGCTAGGTGTGATAAACACCACTCCTTTCTTTGCCTGCAGAATGGTTAGATCATACAGCCTCCAGTACAGAGCTTGTGTCTTGCCATGGGTGTGCAGAGTAGAAATTAGTGTTGGTAGATCCTGGCTGGAACCACTAGAGATGATAATGATGACAATAACCATCATAGCAGCAACAACAGCCATAGTTCTGATGAAAGGATCCATCAAATATAAGTTTTTCACTACCCATCATCCTTAATAATTTTCACTTATCAACGTAATTTTAATCTCATCAACTTCAGTGCAGACGTCATTCACTTCTGTGAAGCTCTTTTCAAATGACAATAATATAAATATTACTTTGATTTGTAGATCAGGTGTTACCAAGAAGATTGGCATCTTCAGGATTTTGCTTCCTGGTTGTGACCTGTTTCTGGATTAATAAAATGATGTGAGTAACATCTTGGAAGTTACACTTTGAATACTGGAATACAAAGGTCCGAATTTCCAAGCACAACTACTGAGTCTTGGAGTTTCTGGTTTTGAATGGCTTGAACTTCGATGCCTTCAATGAACTTGATTTCTGTGTTGAATGCCCTCTTTCTGAATTCCAGGCTTGGATAAAAAGTCTGAGGTTGGCAATCTACAAACAAACCCCACAAATTTCTGAATACTTTGAGAAATCTTGCCCAGGTAACCCTTAATGCACTTGGCACCTTGCATGTTGTACACTTTTACTTTATTTACAAGTAAGATTTTGACCTATATGTGAAAAATAAATAATTTTGAAAGTTGAGATCCAGTATTTTTTACTGATGATTCTTTTGAAATATTCAACATTTCCTGTTCTGTTTCTATTTTTTTTCCCTTCTCTTCCTGAGTTTGGCTAGCAAAGCTGTAAACAGATCCTTAAAAAAATGAAAACCTCACCAGAAATTTACCCCACAGTTATGCATCCTTCTGCTTTGGAGAACATTTAGCTAAAATTAGATGACAGCTCTATACCCTTAGAACCAGTGTTATGTTTTTCCTCCATTTCTGATCTACATAATTCAAAACAAGGAAATGTTAGCAGGTAAAACTGCAGGGTAAAACCTTTGGCTGCTGGAAATATTTGCATTTATTAAGCTAACAACTGTAAAGCAGATATGCACATCTTTAGACTTCCTCATTCTTGCCTTATTAAAAAAGATCTTTGAAATTCAAAAACCTCCATGTAAATGTTGTGGAGGTTGGTTTTTTTTTTTTTTATTTCTCCTGATGCAGATGATTGTACTTGGGTGGCTTAAAAAAACAGAATCTGGATCCAGGAACCTCAAAACAACACTGCTGGTTAAAACCCAGACCTCCTCTGGATCTAAAATGTGGCAATGACTGGAATGAGGGTCCCCACCAACTCCCTCAGACTCATGAATTGGAACTTTTCCACAGTGCACAAACATGTTAGGGAAAACTGGCTTTTCTTGATCCATTTGCTTGGAGGCAGACAAGTATCTACTAAACTGCATCCTCAAGTGCTACATCCACATGCCTTCTGAACAATTCCAAGATTGGTGATTCCATCACTTCCTTGGGCAGCTTCAGTTTGCATCTGGACCACTACCTGACACTTTCTCAGGGAAGGGTGCCCCTCATAAACTTGTACAGATTACAAGTCCTCCAAAGGTGACTTATTCACAACCATTTTGCCATTTTACCACACGAGCATGTGTGCCATCCTTGGAAGTGTTCAGGGCCAGGTTGGGCAGGACTTTGAGCAACCTGATCTAGTGAAAGGTGTCCCTGTCCATGGCAGGGGGATTGGAACTCCATGGTCTTTAAGGTCCCTTCCAACCCAAACCATCCTGTGATTCTGTGATTCATGTCAGTGATAAAAAGCAATTTACTCTCTATTAGCTGCCAAGCAAATGCCAGCTCAGCCTCCAATGCAGAGGACTGCCTTTTCATGACTCCATCTGTATTTTTCCATGTTGAATACATCTATATAATGCAAGATCATCCTTAAATCACAATTACACTAACTAATAAATTATCCCTTGCGGCCTTTTGAAGAAGGTACCAATCGATAACAGAGAATTAAACAAAACAAAACATAAAAGAACACTTCCCCTCCTATTTACAGAAGAAAATGACTCACAAGGGACAGTTTCTTATCTTTCCACAATACAAGGGTAATGCCCTTCATGGCAAACACCAGAGTTGGAGCCCAGACTTTTATAGGCGTTGTGTGAAATGTATTTTCTCATGGGAAATGCTGGACTAGTCCAGACAAGCATCTGTTTTTTCTAAGGGGACTGAGGCAAGGCTAAGGAATTTCAACAGGACATCCCAACTGAGTTTTAATGCTTCATGGGATAACACCAATTGACAGTTTTCAAAAGACTTGTTTAAAATTATTCTCATTTTGAAGACAGAGTGAAGTTACTGCAGAATTTGAAAATAGATGAGCAGCTAACTTTACTAATCCAACTTAGGGCTTCTTTTTCCCTACTTCCTTCTTATACTTGGAATGATGTCACTGAACCAGTTAAATTGCATGAGCTTCAATATAGCTAATGCTCTAAACCAATGTTTGAATTTTATACTAATTAAGGCCAATCCACTGTCATTTTTTTCTATAATATGAAGACTAGTGCCCACAGTAACTGACTGAATTTAACATAAAAGCAAGATAAAACAATTAAAGTGGGAGAATATTTGATTAAGTAGCTCATTGATTTATAGTGGAATAAATTGAAACGGATGGGACAGAATTTTTTTTTAATGGCAACCATATTTTATGTTCATTATCACAATCTCTGGGCTCTTTGTGCTTTTGTGACTAAAAAAAGGAGTTTAAGGATAGTAACTCTGGGATTAATTACTCTTGTCTTTTTTCTTAAGGCCTATTTTTTTTTTTCTGATTCATGTGGTAAAACATTAAGGCCCTATTGAAAAGTTGTATGGAGTAAGTATATTGCTACAAACCAGTGGCTGTCTGACATCATTTAAACAGCATTAATCCTGACAGTTACGCAGGGTGAAAAAACAAACACACAGGGTTTTGTTTTGGTGACAGGGATTAAACCTCTCCTCAGGGTGGTTTCGGCACTGAAGCAGCTCAGTGGGAGGGAGCCTCATGCACTGGAGGCATCAGCGAATCCTGTGGCTGGAGGCTGGGAAAACTCATCCCACAGTTCAGAGAAGAAGGGGATGGGGACACTCTATAGGGCACCACCAGAGCAAGGAGCAACCCCAAAATTGGTGAGTCCAAAGCTCCTGGTTATTCCACCAGACTCTGTCACACAGTGCTTTCCTCTGCTATCTGGGATGGCATGAGGAAAAGGATTATTCCCCTCTTCCCACTCTCTAGAGGAAGGTTTCCACTCTTTTAGAAGTACATTTACCCTCCATGACACCAAAAGAGCAGCGATTTTTTCCAGCCCTTCTTACAATGGAGAGAGAGAGCAAAAGGCAAAATAATTTATGTGGCATTTTATGGAGTGCAAATGTTAAGGTACTTGCTCAACAACATGGAGAAAATTGGTGGCAGACCAAGCCAACTTCTACTCATTTGAGAGTAATCTGCAAACCATATGTACATGTATCCTACCAGCATGCCCTGTGTACTCGGGATATATCTGTCCAAGGCTTCCCTGCAGCCTTTTCATGTGGCTGAGCACAAACCAAACAACCGGAGTAGAGGGTGAAAATCACACTCAGTCTCCTATAAATATTGAAGTGTTTGGAAAAGGGAGGGGTATTTTCATTGTTTGAAAAAGGGAGGGGTGTGTTTTTCTCAGTCTTCATGTCCACAGACACATATGTACATTTTCACTTTCAGACTTGCAGTGATGCCTCTATAGACTCCTGTGCAGGAGAATTTCTGAAGGGTAACATGTAACAGTAATTCAGGATAGTGTCTCACAGCTGACCACACTGGCAAGGCAAAAATAAGACTGGAGAAAAAAAGAGAATTATAGGAAAGAATCATGGAATTGTAGAATGGCTTGGTTTGGAAGGGACATATAAGATCACCTACCAGAGTCATCTATCAAATATGCTGCCTGATTAATGAACATAAGCCTATGAAAGAGTTTTTTGTTGTTGGGAGTTTGTTCAATGAGTTATTACACTTTTCAGGAAAGGAGGTAGTAACAGCTGAAACCCAAGGCAAAGTTATACCAGATAGAGCAGCAGATGAAATCAGCTGCTTTTTATCTCAGCGTTCATTCTGCTGCCAAGCATCCTCACCATGGAGTTTGGAGACTCCAGGGCCATCTGTTCAGCTTTTCAGAGACCTGATTTCAATAGTAAGCCTCTGTTTTGTGGCATTTCTTCCCAGAGTTACCTTTTTGCAGGGACATCTGCTTGAAGGTCAGGCTCAAACAAAAGTATCACCTCTCAAAAGAGAGACTAACCCATGCCAGGAGCGGGGCTGACTGGGGAGAGAGAGGGACAAGGAAGACACATTTTTCACTCATTTAATTTGTACCTTACCAGTCTCCTCCCCTCTTTCCTCAGGGGATGTTTAGGGCTGTGACATCCAGAGGAACTTGAATGCACCTTTTACTTTCAGCACTTCTCACCCCAGGGGTTCAGAAATCACAAGCCAAGCTCTTCAAAATTACAGGATTGGGTTAAAAGCCATGAAACAGCTGTAAAAATTACATTTCAGGGATCTTTCTCTTTGCTTTCTGTCTTCAGAGACTTATGTTTGTGTCCTGCTTGTTTCAGGATTTCTCTGCAGCAAAATAAGGTCAAAACACATCATTTCTCAGTTAAGTGCAAGACAGTCCTGTGGGAAAGAGAGCTGAAATTTTATGGAAAATACTGTTACTACCATTATATTGTGGTGATTTGCAACCCAATTTTTGCTCAGCATGAGGAATGAGTCAGGTTTAACTCAGGATATTCTATGATTCTCTGACTTTATGGTTCATTCTTCAAAGATGCTGAAAATACCCTGCAAATGCTAAATGAAGATTCTCAGTCTGTCTTCACTCTTCAACCTAGGTGTTTTGCAGAGGAGAATTTGATTTAGAAGCTGAAATAATAGAATTATTTTCAGGTTCTGTGGTTCTAGTACTTTGCCAGTCAAGGTAGGATGGATCACAGTGTCTGTCCAGCCTTACTAGACACCAGCACCAGCAGATAATGGGTTGCCCTCTGCAGTGTTTATTCCCTCCCAGTAATCACAGGTAAAGCCTCAGAAACTGCTTTAGACTTTAACTTTCTTGTGGATAAAATGAAATGTCTCTAGTTTGGTGGAGTTAGCATGGATATATTTCTCTCTCTGGACACAATGACTGTCTGTTCCTTAGGGGGTCTGTGTCTGTATGGACCTTTCCTTGAAAATTCATGGGTGTTAATGACAGAGATTCCCTGGGGGTGGGAGAAAACTGCTACTTTCAGTAAGGCAGTTCTTGAGTGCAAGGAGTGCAGGAATGTATTAGAAGCAGGGACTTATTCAGGTCTTGAAAGGGTCCAGGAGATTTTTATCTTATTAATGTGGCTGAAAAATAACACATAGGTATATCACACTAACCATAGGGCTGTGTGTATATGGCTGTGTGTAGGCACACAGGCAAGCACACATGCACAAAAAACCACAGCACACATATCTGTGTAGTTAAAATTAAAATTTATGTTATTATTCTATTCAACACTATATGCACACACACACAAACAGAATAGTTCAGCCACGCTAGAATGTCTTTGGTTTAGGACAAACATAAGATGATAATATTGAGACCTTGGTGTACCAGGGGAATTATAATTCCTTTCTACAGTCATGGTTGGGAAAAGATTACTGCACTGGTAGTGAGTTTTCAACCCTCAACTCCCCAGTCAAGGCGTTGTGGGGTGTGGAAACTGGGGAGGGATTATTACTACCCAGTTGAGGGAAAGGCATAGTTAGAGCCAGGCTTTCAGAGCAGCCTTGAAGTATTTAATCCCACTGTAGCAGCTGGAGAGTGGTGGTGGTTATCACTGGTGGGGTTTACCTAGGGGGGCCTACAGCTCAGATTGAACCTCAGTGAGGAGGGAGGCTGGGGGATGTTTGGGGAAGGGAGAGAAGGAATTGAGACTTGTGGCTGAGGCAGGAACCAGAAGCCACTGCTCATGGCAGAGGGTAGCCAGGAAAAATTGTTAGATTTGATGAATGGATTTGAAGTGCCCCTTCAGGGGTTACAGTGTTGGTGTATGCACTAAATTAAGCTTCAATCTGGGCCCCCCACTGAATCCTGACTCATCCACACTATCTCAGCAAACACATCTGTCTTGAAGTCCAGAGGTTCCAGCATAGGGGAAAGTTGAGATGATGGTGGGGAGGAAAAGCTCAAGCACACAACTAGAGAGAGAGCTGAGGCTGTGCCATGGATTATGCATTGGTACTTGAGAGTGAAAGGAAAAGGTCACAGGGATTTAAGGCCTCCCAGTTTTCTTCCTCTCATCACCACAGTTCAGCTTTGCTCAGAAAGGATAGACTATAACCCAGGCAGGGACAGCTACCAGCGGCACATGGGACATGGTGCATTTCTTAGCTGTGCCCTGGAAACTGACGCCAGCTGAGCTGGTGACTTGGCATCTTGTGGCTGCCCTGTCTCAATTTTCTTCACAGCCTGAAGCAGAGAGGAGCAAGGCTGGGTGTTATCTGGGTGGGAGGACACTGAAGTAGCAGAGTCTGTGTGTTTCAAGAGAAGGGGCTGGTTGCTGACTCTACCAGTGACCTTTTGTCCTGTAAGACACTATCTATCTGAAGTGAGATTAAACTAAATAGCTGCGGCCTTCACTTTCTGTGCAGATGCTTTACAGATAACTCTACATTCTGCCAGCTTTATTGCCAGACTGAAATAAACTGAAATCCTGAAGCTCTGGAATAGGTGTACCCACACTCTGTTTTTCTTACTGTGACAACATAGGAATAGCAGGTCAAAATTCCCCACATTAGCACAGTTTGTTTCATCATTGACACTGCTGTGAAAAAGAAGTTTCCCACAGAAATCCTCACTGTTTTTATTGGGGCAGGCCTCTACTTTTCTACCCAACTTCTTTGTAGAATTAGTTGTGCTCTGTACTCAGATATACATGAGATCTGCCAATGCAAATCCTGTTGTTTTATGCAAAATTCATGGTGGGCTCATGTTAAGGAGAGGAGGTTTGGGTTGATTTGTTTGTTGAAATTTTTTTTTACCAGTGAGCTGGCTTTGCTTCAAATGCTATGTGATTCTTAGTTAAATCCCTCCCAAAAAGTATTTGAGAGATGGAGCCATTTTATCTTCCCAAACCTATTCTGAACAATCATGTACAGTGGTACCTACTGTATTTCAAGAGACTGTTATCAGTTTCTTTTTCTAAGTGTGGGGTTGCTGTGGAAGAAAAGCAGAAGCCAAGGAGATAGAAGGAAAGAGGAAAAGAGCAGAAAACAAAGGAAGATAAGGAATGGTAGTTGTAAGAATCAACCTCACTGAGAAGAGTTTTTCTTGGGGTCGTGACGCTTGGACAATGAGAATCTGTGCCCTTTCCATCATTAAATTGTAATGCCATACCTTGACAATTTTGAACCCTGTGAACTGCCTTCTGTGTGGAATGTTTTGTGTTGGAAGGGTCCTTAAAGATCATCTAGTTCCAACTCCTCTGCCATGACCATGGATGCCACCTACCAGATCAGGTTTCTCATGGGCCTATCCAACCTGGCCATTAAAGTCACTTCTAACCCAGACCATTTAATGATTCTAAGACTTTCTTTCAAATATATTTTGGGAATTGGAGACCCTGAAAGTCAGATTAGGCTATATTGTGTTAGCATCATGCAAGAGCATGAAAGTATGAAAATCACATGTGAATTATTTTGTTTTACAGTCTGACCTACAAAAGATGCATCCTTAACTGAGCAGTGTACCCTTTGACCAGTCAAGTCTCAATGAACAGCTTAAGACTCTCTGAGCCCAGGGACTACTCTGCTTTGCAAGAGAAATCATTGTAAAAGAGAGAAGGAAGACTTCATTTAGCCTGTGATATCACAGTATGATTACACACCAGAGAAAAATCTCTGCTTTCCAAATTCCTCTGGGTCTAGATTTGGATCTAGAGCTGGATGCATGCTTCTGTCTGGCCATCCCCTTCTCACAGATGAGACCCTGAAGGGTAAACTATCTTTCCTGGCAAAAGATGGAGGGGAGCATGAAGAGAATTTAAAGTATGAATCCCTCTGTAGTTACATGACTGTGAAAATAATCCTATGGGGATGAATGAGCTCTTTCAGGAACTCTAACCCAAGCTGGTGAGTGGTGGTGGACTGGATGAGCAAGCTGAAGCCATTTCCATGGTGGTCTTCAAGCTTCAAGTCTGAAAGGATATGGTTTGTTATATCCTCTCTTTTTAGCTCTGTTTTTCATTGGTGTTAGCAACCACATCAGAGCTAGCTGAGTTTTCAAATGATGTATCAAGGAGTATTGTAACTGATCTTTAACTTCTACAGAAATCTGCTGGGCTGCATTTTCTCTCATCAGGGGGGAATCCAGACCCCTCACTCACCCAGTGCTGGGCCAAACCTAGCTCTGAAATCAACAGCTTTGGAAGCACTTCTTTGGCTGTTGAAGTTCAGAGAGCACATCTGATTTGCACTAATGCAGAGAATCTGGCACATCACTCCTGCTGGAGTGAATGGCATTAGCCCAAGTCTAAATTTGGCCTTTTGACTTTCAAAAATTGGCTGCAAAATGAGGGATCCTTGTCAGCTTTAAGATTGATGCTGTATGACTCCAAGCACGTTTGTCATCTGTTTGCAAAGTGAAAATAAGCTTACAATTGTTGACAGTAAATGAAGTAATATTTACATAATACAGTCATACCTGTTTCCTGGTAAAGAGATCAATGCATATTTCTTTTTGCAATAACAAATCCATGCTGTATATCTTCACAGAGACAATAATATTTGAAGTGAAACATTCATCCAGCTACATAATTACATCTATTGTTTTCCATTTGCTTTTTGTTCCCTAATAGTTTATTAGTAGTGGCCAATAGTCAAAAACAATCTAGAGGGATGCAAAACAGTCCCTCATTCCAGGTTCTTTCAAAGATATTTTAGTTATTAAAATTACTGTCATTAAGATCGGTGATTGGATACTGCTCCAAAAATTGAGGCCCCATTGCTCCAGGTGGTGGATACACTTGTGATAGAAGGAATTGCCTGCCTGTGGGATCTTACAGCTGGAGAGGCATGACAGGGACACAGCCACCATGTAGCAGAGCAGCAGCAAAACTGCCATGGTGTATCCTGTACTTTTCCCTTCCTCCTGGCTGCTCACTTCTGCCTTCACTTTTACAGCCAAATTAGCTGTGGTGAAGTAGGTGTTGGGGAGAGGGGATAGGGTGGATTCTGTCACACTCCATGTCATAGAAAACTTGTGTCATAGTGGTTTGATGGACTCTGCTTGTTGGCTTTCTTGCACTCAGTTCTGGCACAAGTATTGCTGTACCTGCACTGGAAGACTAAGGAGATGGCATGGGGCAGAGGACTTACTCTTTGGTGTTGCCTCCTTATTTCCACAGGCTGTCTCTGCCCTAGACTTGAAGAGATGAGATGAGACTGATCCCTTCTGTCTTTTCCTTTAGTTGAAAAAAAAGTTTTATCTTCCAGACCACATGGTTCCTAAATCACTTCATACAAATCAATAAAAATAAGTAAATACTGAGGTGCTTGCACTATTTAGACATTTGTGTGGCCTATCTTGTGTAAATACTGCTGATAGCAATCATGATTCAGTGATTATTTCCCCCTCTTTCCACCTCCATAGCCCTCTATGAACACAGAGCTTCTAAAGAAAACCTTACAGCTATTTTTTCCCCCGCACAACAATACCAACATAACAAACTCTGTAGTCAGGCAAGTTCCCCTCTCGTCCCTCCAGCTGCCCTTAAATTTTCACCCTGGTGTAGAATGATGCTCTGAGTCAACTGGATACTCTCCTCCGCCTACTTGAGAGTGGCTGTATTTCATACCTCCTGTTGCTCTGGGTGTCATGCAAATGGGGAGGACGAGTTACATCCTGAGCATGGAGAAGTATTGCTGCTCTTTGCATCCCTGTGGCTCTGTTTGTTCTTAAAACCAAGAGTTGTTTGCTCTAGAGCAAAACAGTTTTATGTTGCTCTTGTGTACCCAGTCTGGACCGGTCACTGGTTAGGAGCAGAGAAAGTAAAGTAAGGTTTCCTGATAAGAATAGAGAAAGCAAAGTGGGGTTTCCAGGTAGGCAGCGCTATAAGGAAAAATTAGTTTCCAATTCTGCCCAGTAGAATTGGTTCAGATGCCTTGGGCAACTGCTGCATTAACAGGATACAACAATCCTGAGAACAGTCTGCAAGTCATCCCAGCAGTATGGATCTCTGAGACTGGTCCCACAGACACTATGGACATGCAATTGCCCAACTCAAAGGTGCTGAACCTTTCAGGTTATACCATTTACCAGCCCTTTTCCGATAGATGAATCTGCTTGGCTCACCTGGTCATGAACAAGAGGTGATGTGATGGAAGAAGGAATGGTGTAGGTTGTGCAGGTGCTCTGCAACGCAGGTTTGATAGATTAGTTGGTCTCATCTCTCTCTCAGACTTCTCTAACTATTCCTTTCAAGGTTTCAAGTCCCTCTTGGCTTTGGTAGCAGGCAAGTTGTCATGACAATGTGTTGTGGTTTTAAGTAA
>WEIV01017446.1:11218-22542 GCA_013390005.1 Calyptomena viridis
GGAGGCCCCTCCGCGCCCGCACGCCCTCGGCAGGTGCAGGGAGCCCTGGCGGGGCAGGTGCGGGGCTGCCATTCCACGGGCGCCGGGTTGGACAGGAGCTGGAAGGAAATAAAACCCCCAGATCCGCTGTTTTTTGGAAGTGCACTAATGGCGTGGCTATAGGGCTGAATTTCACACAATTCTTAAAGCTGGGAGGGACCTCTGGACATCATCCAATCCTCCCGTGCCAAGGCAGAGTCACCTGGAGCAGGTGACAGGAAAGTGTCCATGTGGGTTTGGAATGTCTCCAGAGAGGGAGACTCCACGACCTCCCTGGGCAGTGTTCCAGTGCTCTGCCACCCCTAATGTAAAGGTTGCTGGGCACTACTGAAAATGGTCTGGCACCACCCTCTTTGAGATACTTACATGCATTAATGCATTAATGAGATCCCCTCTCAGTCTTCTCAGATTAAATAGGCCCAGCTCCAACAGCCTCTGATGCTCCAGACCCTTCATTATCTTTATGGTCTCTACTGGACCCTCTCCAGTAGCTCTTTGTGTGTCTTGCACTGAGGAGCCCAGAACAGGAGACAGCAGCCCAGATGTGGCCTCACCACTGCTGAGTAGAGAGGGAGGATCACCCTTGACCTGCTGGCCACAGTCATCCCAATGCACCCCAGGGTGCTGTTTACCAGTAAAGAGATACCTGAACCACTGCCCACCCTGGGGGCTCAGGCTCAGGACTGCCCAGCACAGCCTCTCCTGTTTGCCCCAGATGTTTCCTGCTATGGTTCCCACTCCAACAGCAGCCCAGGACAGTGAAGGGTGATTCAGACCTGGGTGTTCTTCCTGCCCTGGATAAAGTAAAGATGGATTACATTGGAATAAAAATGGCCTGATTTCTCTTCTGGGCATGCACGCATGTTAATCACAGACATGATCTGCATAGAACCAAAGCAGGCCCTAACATGCCTGAGTGCTGGTGGGAGCTCAGAGTCTGCAGTGCCAGCGACCACACTAATAATTCATGGCATGCATTTACTGAGTGGTGGAATATGTGTTCCTATTCTGATCCTTCCTATGCTGTAATTTAAGGGGTAAAATGAAGTTGACAAGAATCCAGCATTTAGACTTGGAGGGTTTGGGCCACATTTTGCTTTGCTTTAAAGGAGCAGAAGCAAGGAGGGGGAACAGCACGCATGGCATGCACTCAGAACCTCAGACATCAGCTTTGATTAACCCAAAATGTTTTGCCATGGATCGCTTCATCCCTTGAAAGTGCATGAGGACTCAAATTATTTATATTTTAAAAGTCAAATATGAGGAGCTGCAAACATGGATAGCACGGATCAGAACTACAAAGTACAAAAAGGGCAAAAAGCCAATTTTTAATGGGTCGAGAAATGTGGTGAGAAAAGCCTTTTTTTCTGCTGCTGGGGAAGGATGCTAGCACGTCTTTTTGTCTCTCTGACAGATTCAAATTATAGCTACCAAAGAATGTGTGGAAATATGGCATTGCAAGCACTAAGGGTGAAATCCAAGCATCTGAAGGGGGTTCTTTGGGAATACTACTTGAGTCTGTTTCACAGTAGAACGATTATACTTAACACAAACCAAAGGAAAAAAAAAAGGAAAGTATAAGATTACATTATCAAAGAATTAAACTCCTTTTGCTTTTTTGATAGAGAATGGAGACCACTCCTACATATTTGATACTAATTCTTTAATGATAGAATTGATTTCTAAAGAATTCTATCTCTGCTGCTTGCTTCAGCTCCCATTCAAAAAGTTGCCACCCCATAAGAGAATTAGTATCAAGGAACACTGGTATCTTCACTTGATATGATGTAGATATGCCCTTAAAAATTTTTTATCAATTTAACTACATCTTTAAAAAAATGTCATTTAGCTTGCATATAGACAGTCAAGTTCAGCATTAAAAGAATCCTGAACTGTCTGAAATAGTTTGGCTGGGCTCTCTTCCTCTGCTGCAGACCATTACATCTAAATGCTTACTATTGCCATCATTATGATAGCTCATTATGAAACAATATTGGATAATGGGCTCTGCTCCTTCCTTTCCTCTGTACTGGCTGTCTTCATAAGATTTTTTTACTAGCTACCTAATAATCATCCCCAAAGTGAAAAGTATTGTAAAGGAACAGGTGTACTTCATTTGGATGACAGAATCCTTTATACCTAGTGCTAGGGTATGGATAATGTCATTCCCTTTTATCAGTAAATCATATGACCACATGAAGAGTGCTTTTAATTCTGCAGAAATTCATGCTATTTTACATTGTGATGAACTGTAAAATTCACATTACATTCTTGGCAATATGAGATGATGAATAAAAAAACTTCAGAGCAAACTTCTCACTATTCCATTATAGTGATCAGAGTGAAGAGTGTAACCTTATATAAGTCCCCATCACACCCCAAAATCTTAATGACTTGCAAATTTTATAAGCCAAACTTTCCAGATGTGAAACTTCTTTGACCGTCGACTGATCTGATTATCCTCCCAGGTTTCAGGCAGAAAACTGGAATAGCACCATTAGTTTTTTCCATTTAATAAATGAGGCTAAATTGTTTAAAATGAAACATCCCCCAGCTTGTTCAGATCTATCTTAGGGCCATGACCAGTGTAAAACAAGATGAAGAATCAGAAAGTCATCTCCAGCCTGTTTTCCCTGGCTGCACAAGCAAAAGCTTCATTAGAAAACATGTATTAGTAAACAGCAAGACCTGAGACACTGGTGCCATCTGTCCATGTTCTAAACACAGGTCAGAGATGTTTGTACAGCATCTGAGTCATTTGTGAGATCAGAAGTAGTTCTCACTCACCCAGGAATCTCTAAAAACACAGACAAACCCCTTCAGAAATTATTCAAATGGTTAGAAAAAGGGGCAGCCAAAATGATCATAAGGGTGGTTTATTTGACAGTAATTCAGCAACAGGAAATGACAGCAACACCTGAAATAATTAAGGTAATTTGAACAAACTGCCTGTCATACTGCACTTCGTTGCTGGAATGTGAATCTAGAGGAACTGTGATTTGAACTGTGAATGTTGACCTATTTATTCTACTTCAGGAGGAATAAATATTTTTAGAATATACTAGAAGGAAATAGGGCCACTTAGTGGTAAAACAAACAAAGGGTGTATATTTTTATATCAGCTTTTAGGAGTCAGGAACAGACAAAATCCAAATACTGATGACTAATAAGATAAATTCCTTTGCATTTAATCTTGCAAATTGCTCTGTTTAGTGGAAAATGAGAATGTTCAAAATGACAGATTAAGGCTCTAATGCTCTCTAAAGGTCTCTTCGCTCAACAAAGAATTCTGTGAGAAGCAGAACTAATGAAGATTTTATTGGGTCTTTTTGCTCAATGAAACCATCAGTCTTCACAAAACGTGTAAGAATTGCCAATCTCTGAGATGTCCCTCCATCTCAGAATGGGTTGGAAGGAACGTGACCAAAATTGTTGAAAAAAGTGAATGACAGAGAGACTGTCAGTTAGACAAGGCAACCACAAATGCCTTCCCTTTTTTAACCTATTTAGAGTGACTCCATAAAAAATGGTAAATGAAAAACCTGTATCATAAATACATGAAATCACCATTATTTGATCACATAGCTTAGGTCTCCCAGAGCCACACAAAGTATCTGTGGAGCAGAATCAGCATGGTTCTATCAGCATAATCATTTGATTTAGCTAAACATCCTGACTAGGAGGTCAGTCATAGTACTGTTTTAACATGACAATGCTGATCTGGGGACCAAGGCTAGTACCAGCACACAGTGCTGAGCTGAGCCTTTTGATCTTATGAGCTCACACCAGTGAGTCCAAAGGTTTCAGCACCAAAGCACAAACGTGCCCTTTGTTTCTTGCAATCTGCAACAATGGAAATGCTTTCTGCATCTGGCATCATTTTTAGTCACAATCTGTGAAAACATCCTTGTTCATGAAAAATTTTGTAATTCTAAAAGCATCTGTATCCACTCGCAGATTTCATGTATTAGACAAATAAAAAAATTACAGGGAGGAAAGAAAAATCATTGAACTGCACTGAGAAACATGATGAGGATGTATATTTCTGAGCTGGGCAGATCATCTCTGATCAAAACAGGACATAAATATGGAGAAAGTACGTGTATACAGCCAATAGGAAATTCAGATAAAAGATAGTTCTGAAAATCTCTCATATAAATCAGAGCTTCTTTAACAGCTGTCTGTGGCTTTTAGACTCCTGTAAAATCATGCTGAAACCAGAGCAACAGACTTTCCAGGCTGGTATCAAGATGTCAACAGCTATTGGCATCAATGAATCAATATTAAATTTCCACTATACACAAGTAAGATGTGATTTTCTATAGTTACTAATGGTGAGATTTATCTCACCACACTTCACTGATAGAAAATCAATATCTAGTCTAAACTTCCACTGTGGTTAGGAGTGAGATAAGTACCTACAGAGGATAAGCATTCCCCACCATTTGCATAAGTATTTAAAATAGAATTCCATATATCGCATTGGTTTTATGCAGGTCTCCTTCTGTATCATTACTTAAACTATTTCAAGAATCTTTTTCTTAGGCAGTAATGGTAAAATTATTGAAAAGCATGTTCAAATATTAGTAAATTTATTATCTTTTGTCTGAAGGCTGAAAATTACTGCCTAATCATTTGGTGGTACAGTTTTTATTATACATATATCTTCTACAGTTATTAAGCAATTTATCCAACTACTTCCTTAGAATCTAAGGATTCTAAGAATCTTATGAATTGCTCTTGAAATCCAAGTTCTTAGTAAGATAAATTAAATTTGCATTATGATCATCTAGAGTATCATATCACTCACCAGTTTTCAGCTTTTTATGTACTGAGCCTTCTGAGCTCCTTGATGTTTTTATTTCCTTGAGTTCAATTATAGTTGGAAATCATTACCAAATAGATGTGTCTATGTACTATAAATGTAATCAGACTGTAGTTCAGTTATGGTTACTCACTGCATTCTCACAGAATCATAGTATCACAGAATGGTTTGTGTTGGAAGGGACCTTAAGGATCATCTTGTTCCAACTCCCTTGCCATGGGCAGAGATATTTTCCACTCTAACAGGTTTCTCAGAGCTCCATCCAACATGGCCTTGAACAATTCCAGGGATGGGGCAACCACAGCTTCTCTGAGCAATCTGTTCCAGTGCCTCACCACCCTCACAGTAAAGAATTTTTTTCCAATATTTAATCTAAAGGTTAACCCTCTGTCAGTTTAAAGCCACTAACCCTTGTGAAAAGTCCTTCTTCAGCCTTCTTGTAAGCCCCCTCTAGATACTGGAAGTTGCTAAAAGGTCTGCCTGGAGCCTTCTCTTTTCCAGGCTGAACAACCCCAGCTCTGTCAGCCCATCTCCATAGGAGAGGTTCTCCATCCATCAGATCATCTTCACAGCCTCCTGTGGACCTGCTCCAACAGGTCCATAGCCTTCTTACTCTGGGGATCCCAGAGCTGGATGCAGCACTCCAGGTGTGTTCTCACAAGAGCAGACTAAAGGTTCACGATCCCCTCCCTGGACCTGCTGCCCACTCTGCTTTTGGTACAGCCCAGGACATGTTTGGCTTTCTGGGCTGCACGAGCACATTGCCACGTCATACTGAGCTTCTCGTCAACCAGCACTCCCAAGTCCTTCCCTGCAGGGCTGCTCCATATCCATCCACTTTACCTCGAATAAATGTCATCGTAGGTTGTTGCGTTTCACTAGGAGAGCTCGTTTGTCTTCATAAGCTACAGATGAAAGGATACTACCTAATTTAGCTGGGTACTTATCTAATGATGGCCTTGAAGATCAATAGCGAAGTTTCAGAATTGCATTAAATGGGAATTAGGAAAGAATATATCTTGCAGAGTACAGAAGATACATTCTCTGGGGAATTTATGCTACTCAGTAGGTTAATGACGGATTGTGTCAACATGTGCTTTCTTTTATGAAATTTACACTAATTTTTTCAGATTTACATTTTAACATTTCATCCTACACTAGGCAAAAAGAGAAAACATGGTTGTTCAATTGACCTTTATTACTTCATTCACTATTTTGTGTTCCTCTTTCCTAATATTTCTGCTCAGCTTAATCCTGTAT
Organism: Calyptomena viridis; assembly: GCA_013390005.1. Classification (NCBI taxonomy): domain Eukaryota; kingdom Metazoa; phylum Chordata; class Aves; order Passeriformes; family Eurylaimidae; genus Calyptomena; species Calyptomena viridis. The sequence continues at coordinate 17,343 of WEIV01017446.1, forward strand.
TTATATATTTTTCTTAGTTGAGGATGCTTCAACTAAGAGCCAATACCATTAAGCACCTATATGGTACACAACAAAGTTATATCCATCAGTGCTGTAAGACAACAATGGAAACAAGCAATGCATAATAAAAGCAATTATCCAGTGGGAATAGAGGTCACCAGTATTACCAGTCTTGAAGGCTATTCACACAGAGCTATTAGTTTGCGAAACTATTCAGAGCTGAATCTCATTCCATCAGTACTTATTACTTTCTATTAACTGAAGAGGATTCCACATTCCTGAAATTACAATTGCTCACCCTTGTTCTTGTCAGGAACTTTAATTTACCTGGATATACAGTACAGCAGAGAAGAAACAGCAGAGCATGAAAGGTAATTTCCAGACACAGCTGATGAGGGAGCCAGCTAGGGAAGGCGACCCGCTGTTGTATGTGGACAGAGAGGGACTGGTGGGTGATGTGATGGTCACAATCTTGGGTACAGTGATCAGAAAGTCTTATTCAATTCTTGGAGAAATAAGGGGGGGAGGTTCAGCAAAACTGTTGCCTTGGACATCCAGAGGGCAAACATTGCCCTGCTTAAGATCCTGGTTGACAGAGTGCCTTAGGAGGCAGTCCTGAGGGGTAAAGAAATTCAGGAAGACTAGACATTCTTCAAGAAGAAATCTTGACACAGGAGCAGGCCAACCCCATGTGCCAGAAGATGAATTGGTGGAGAAGATGCCTGGCTGAACAGGGAGTTTGGCTGGAACTCAGGGAAAGAACGGAGAGTTTATGACCTTTGGAAGAAGGGACAAGCCACTCAGGAGGACTATACAGCTGTCATGAGGTTATGCATAAGGCTGTCTCCCAGCAGCCATCAAACTGCATCCAGAGGTGTCTGAGCCTCCAGCTGTAGGTCAAGGTCTGATGGTCAGAAATAGGTGACAGGATGGCATCGACAGGCCTTTGAGAGTTCACTTTATGGGACCACCCTCCTAAAAGGAACAGCCCGAGGAGAAGCAGCAGGACCCTATGATGGATCTGCTGATTTCAGCAGCATATTTTGAATCAAGTTTAGAGGTGTTCCAGGGCATGGAAAAGGGGTTGTTTAGCCTGCAGAAAAGGAGGCGTAGGACAATCTCATTGCTCTTTACGTCTTCCTGAGGAGGGGAGGTAGAGAGGGAGGTGCTGATCTCTTGTCCCTGGGATACAGTGACAGAATGCATAGGAACAGCCCACCAGCTCCTCTCTGATGCTCTGTGCTCCTCACCCTTGTCTCCTGTTCTGGCATGGGGTCCCTCCCAAGGGAAGCAGCCCTTCAAGATAAACCTGCTGCCTCAGGGTCACATTTGCTTTGGGAAATGTCCATATGCTCCAGTGTGGGGAGCTCTGAGACCAGCAGTGTTGATCCCTACAGCATTTTGCACAGGGGCTTCCCCTGCAGCTCCACTGCTTACAAGTCTGGACCCCTGTGCCAAAGACATGCATTTGGCTGTACCAAGAGTGACCTTCTCAGCTGCCTGGGACACACAGNTAGACATTCTTCAAGAGGAAATCTTTAAGACACAGGAGCAGGCCAACCCCATGTGCCAGAAGATGAATTGGTGGAGAAGATGCCTGGCTGAACAGGGAGTTTGGCTGGAACTCAGGGAAAGAACGGAGAGTTTATGACCTTTGGAAGAAGGGACAAGCCACTCAGGAGGACTATACAGCTGTCATGAGGTTATGCATAAGGCTGTCTCCCAGCAGCCATCAAACTGCATCCAGAGGTGTCTGAGCCTCCAGCTGTAGGTCAAGGTCTGATGGTCAGAAATAGGTGACAGGATGGCATCGACAGGCCTTTGAGAGTTCACTTTATGGGACCACCCTCCTAAAAGGAACAGCCCGAGGAGAAGCAGCAGGACCCTATGCTGGATCTGCTGATTTCAGCAGCATATTTTGAATCAAGTTTAGAGGTGTTCCAGGGCATGGAAAAGGGGTTGTTTAGCCTGCAGAAAAGGAGGCGTAGGACAATCTCATTGCTCTTTACGTCTTCCTGAGGAGGGGAGGTAGAGAGGGAGGTGCTGATCTCTTGTCCCTGGGATACAGTGACAGAATGCATAGGAACAGCCCACCAGCTCCTCTCTGATGCTCTGTGCTCCTCACCCTTGTCTCCTGTTCTGGCATGGGGTCCCTCCCAAGGGAAGCAGCCCTTCAAGATAAACCTGCTGCCTCAGGGTCACATTTGCTTTGGGAAATGTCCATATGCTCCAGTGTGGGGAGCTCTGAGACCAGCAGTGTTGATCCCTACAGCATTTTGCACAGGGGCTTCCCCTGCAGCTCCACTGCTTACAAGTCTGGACCCCTGTGCCAAAGACATGCATTTGGCTGTACCAAGAGTGACCTTCTCAGCTGCCTGGGACACACAGGCAGTACTCCCACTTTGGAGAAGTGCAGGAAGAAAAGCAGGAGGTCTGTGTACACCAGGCTGTCTCCCAGCAGTCAACAAACTCTGTCCAGAGGTGGAGGAGATTCCACCTTTGGGTCAAGATCTGATGGTCAGAAACAGGTAATGTGATTGCCTCTGCAGGCCTTTAGGGGTTCACTTGATGGGACCACCCTCCTGAAAAACAGCCAAGGAGGAGCAGCAAGACCCCACGATGGAACTGCTGATTTCAGCAGCATCTTTTGAAGCAAGTTCAGAGGTGTTCCAGGGCATGGGAAAGGATGCACGGAGGAGGAGATGTCAAGAATACCACAAGACAGGGAGGTGCTAAGTGCCTAAGCACAAGTGTAACCACTGCAAATGTAAATTGGAGCACAAACTTCATCTCTTTGTTACAGAGGGAAGATGGAGCCAAGGGGGACCATCTCCCAACACAGTCTTGCCCAGACACTCACAGACACATCATTTCTCAAAACAAACAAAAACTTTTAATAACATATGTACAAAGGGTAAATCCCTCTCATGCCTCCTTGCAGGGGGAGCATCACAACTGGGAGCAGGTGCAGAGGCTGTGCAGGAAGCAGGGATCTGGCTCTTGTTGGCCTCCCCAGGCAGGAGAGGAGGAAGCACAGCAGGTTCTCTGGCAGGTGCTCCACATGGCCACAGGGGTGTCTCACCTGCAGATCCACTGCAGTGCCCAGCTCTGGTGGAAAAAGTGCACAGTGGGTGGTCTCAGGGGCACGAGCAGCAGGTGGTCGATGATGTCCTTGAGGGTGTTCAGGACTTTGTAGGTGCTGCCTGCTCTCATGGCTGGATGCAACTCTCAGAAAGTTGCTTTTGGGAAGAGCTTGGTAAAAGCACCAGAGATTCCTACCTTATCCAGGGGCTTGTCTTGGGTGTTGTAAGGGTCTGGATTGTCTTTCCAAACCTCCTCCTTCTCTGTCTGCTCCTGCACATTGCTGGAGGTTCCCCACTGGCTGCTGCTGTCAGAGCCAGAGCTCCTCTCCCTGGGCAGCCAGTAGAACCCAAAGAGCACAAGGAGGATTTCAGCAGAGGCCCAGAACCACCAATGCTGCCAGGCACAGAGGAGCATGCTTTCCAGGGTGAGACTGGTTTGGTCCTGGATCCTCTGCTCCATCTCCAGTAGCCAAGTCATCTCCTGCCTCCTCTGCTCCTCATGCTGTCTTAGGAGCTCTTCCGTGACTTTCACTGACTGGTCATCCATCTTCAGCATGTATTGCAGGACACCCAGCCCAATTAGGATTTTGGTGATGGTCAGAGCCATGGCCTGAAGGAGCGGGTGGGAGAGAAGGGGCTCAGCAGGGCTGGGTGGTGGAGAGATGGTGACTGGGGCAGCGGGGGAGGGAGATGCAGGGACCTAGGGATGGGTGGCAGACACGGTGAAAGGGCCTAAAGGCAGCAAGGGTTGCAGAGTACTGTGAGGATAGGAGCATATCTCCACAGGCACTCCCTGGGGCTGGCAGTCCAGGGCACCCTGCCCTGCCCAAGACGCTCCCCACAGCCCCTGCACCCTCTTCCCAGCCTTAGAAACACCCTCGGGAGCTGGTGCTTCTGCCCTGGCCCTCGCTCAGCCCAGCCTTCCCCCCACCTGCCCCACTCACTGCTGCCTCAAGCTGCACTGCAGTGGCAGCACTGCCAGATGGAGCATCTGAGCACTTGTCCCCTCTGATGTCACAAGTGCCAGAGCCCCACAGCGACACCCCAGCCTGGGCTTGGATGGAACTCAGAAGAATCTTACATGGAAACAGAGAATTTATGACCTTTGGAAGAAGGCAACCCACACGGAGGGATTACACACCTGTCATGAGCTTGTGCAGGGAGAAAATCAGAAGGGCCAAAGTCTGACTGGATGATGACTTGGTCAAGGGGATGAAGGGCATCCTCAGTCAGTTTGCAGACAGCACCAGATTAGGTGGGAATATTGGTCTGCTGGAGGGTAGAAAGTGTCTGCAGGGGAATCTGAACAGGCTGGACCAGTGTGCTGAGGTCAACTGGATGAGATTAAATAAGGTGAAGTGCTGGGTCTTGCCCTTGGGTCACAATAACACTGGATATGGCTCCAGGCTGGGGGAAGACTGGCTGGAAAGCTGCCCAGCAGAAAATTACCTGGGGGTGCTGGTGGACTGCTGGTGCCAGCTGAACAGAAGCCAGAGCATGCCCAGGTGGCCAAGAAGGCCAGTGGCCTCCTGGCTTGTATCAGCAATACTGTGGCCAGCAAGACCAGGGAAGTGTTGCCTTCCAGCAAGACCAGTACAGTCTGCCTGTACTCACTGGTGAGGCTGCACCTCAAATCCTGGTTTCAGTTTTGGGCCCCTCACTACAAGAAAGACATTGAGGTGCTGGAAGGTGTCCAGAGAAAGGCAATAGAGCTGGGGAAAGGTCTGAAGCACAAATCTTATGAGGAGCATCTGAGGGAGCTCAGGGTGTTTAGCCTGAAGGAGGCTCAGGGAAGACCTTATCACTCCCTACCTGAAAGGAGGATGTAGCCAGGTGGGAGTCGGTCTCTTCTTGCAGGTAATAATTGATAGAACAAGAGGAAATGAACTACAGGTTGTGCCAGGGGAGGTTTAGAACAGATATTAGGAAAAATTTTTTCACCAAAGGGTGAATGGTAAGCATTGGAACAGGTTTCCCAGGGAAGTTGTGGAATCACCAACCCGTAGGATATTTATAAGATGTGTAGATGTGGCACTGAGGGACACAGTTTAGTGGTAACATGGACTTGGCAGTACCAGGTCAACAGTTGGACTTCATGATCCTAAAGGTAATTTCCA
>WEIV01017446.1:23317-54011 GCA_013390005.1 Calyptomena viridis
TCCAGCACTGAGATGATCAAGCAAGGCAAGACACTGTATTTATGACAGTGCTCCTCTTTTCTCTGTTGCTAAAAGAGTGGTCAGATGTAGCAATTTATCCCGCTGAATTCTGTTATCACTGTAATTTTACATTTTTGGTCACACTCTGAAAATAAATCCATCTGCTCGATGCCATTATTTGTTGAAGAAGTATAACATTTTAATACTGATTTTAAATTCCTTATATTTGAATGAGCTGCTTCTATTTCACAGTGGCATAATTTAATTCAAATTCAGCTCTCAGCAGCCAGTGGAACATTTCCCCACAAGTTCTTATCCACAGGGCTATAAGCCAGCTAACAAAGTTTTTCAAGTTTCTAGCCAAGGACATGACAAGCATTTCTTTTCAGTAATATCATGAGACCACCACTCCTCCAACATGCTATATAGCTTCAGGAGTCCAACTAACCACAGTATGTAACACATCTCTTGCTACATCTTACCAGAGATTGTGAAACACTTCCTGGCAATCAGCAAAATTGGGGCTTTGTATTCATCAGTGACTTTTTATAACATTTAAGACAAAAAAGTCCTGTGATCATCTAATCAGACTTTCAGCAATATAAATGGTTTGTGATTTACCAAGATCTAATTGCTTACGTAATTCCAGTATCTAGAGTTGTACTAAAACTTATCCTTTAGAGATCTTCGTATAAAGATCTCCAGTTCCAATGTACTTGTATTCTTTGGTTGGTTCCAATAGCTAATTATCCCTCTCTTCCCTCCTTTATTCTAGATCAGGGTACATCATCTATGGATGAACTCATTATGTCTCTAAATCCAACATCTGTGGCTGCAAATAAAAATTCTTTCATAACTGCAGAAGTAATCAGGGATACCAAGAGAAGTTTTATTGATATTTTTGAATAGTAAACTGTTGTTCTGGCATTGTAAATACATTACTGGCATTGTGATTCTGTCTAATTAGCCTCATCTTAGTCATATTTAGTCTCCACTTAGAGACTAGAAATTCCAAGGTCACAGAAGCACAAAAGTTGTCTATTAACATGTAGTTAAAATTTACAAACACCTATTCCAGATATGAAGGACCTTTTAAAAGGTAAGAAATTTAAGGTCTTCATTGTTTCTGAAGAATTTAAGGGCTATGGGTGGACGAAAGATTAAAAAATCTTTCCAACTCAGAATATTCTGTGATTCTGTGAATAAAAATAAATGTGAATGTAAAACATAAAAGTGGCAAAAATATATACTGTATAAGTAACTTTTCTTCTAGCTCCCATACTACCAAGATCAGAAGTGAAGCACAGTTGAGATGGTTTCAACTGAACATACTGGGCATGTTTGCTAGAAGTTTCAGCAAATAATCCTTGAAGTATCTGCAGGAAATCTTAAGAACGTGAAGCAACCAGAAAACATCTCATACATTGCTAGAACAAAATAATGAATGAATAACACTACAACATTTTAAAAGGCTAATGTAAAAACATTTAGGCAAGGAGACAAAAAGGAGATGCAGGTCAGTAGCTGCTACCTAGAATGATGTGGAAAAAGAACTCCACATAAAACAGCAGACTGAGAAGCTAGAAAAGTTGAACAAATGTACATATTATTCAATATATAGAATGGTAAAACAATATGCTAATACTTGTTAATCAGTAAGATCGATGCAAACAGTAATGCATAATGAAGAACTGTATTATTTACTTTATAGTAGATTGAAGGTTATGTCAGGATGCAGGTTTATGCTCATAACAATGGTGGTGTAGTCTAGACAAAAACTTGCTGGCCATTGACAATTCGTAGCTCTTTGGGAAGAAACCCTTGACAGCAAAGGTTATTAGTGCTGGGGGCAGTGGAGCATCTTGATCCAGGGCACTGACTGCTCCAGGGACACCTGAGAGGCAGAAGGAGAAAAGGAAGGGGTTGAAAAAGGCATAGATAGACAGGTACTGCTCAGTGAGGTATTGATCTTGCAATATGCTGAGCCTTAAATCCTAAAGGGATTTAGTGTTGGTAACTGCAGCTTCAACAGCAAAGCCAAGCAGAGCTCTCAGTTTTACTGATGAAAACTGACTTTTAAGAGATTCAAAGGAGCCCTTATCTGGAGTGCTCCAGAGGGGTCTCAGGCAGTAAGTGAGACACTGTGACACTGGCAATCCCTCCAGGATCCAGAAGAGTCTGACTGAGGCATAGAAACAGCTGTGTAGCTGCCCAGACTGGGAGGTGACACAAAGAGACCAGGGAAGCAGACAACTGTAGGCACCAAGACCCCGACTCAAGCAAATACTGTCTAAAACAGTAAAAAGGGTAAAACTGAAGAAATGCCATCACATTCAGCTAAAGGGGACTGAGGAATAGAATCTACAATTATACTTCATCCACTCTGTTGAAAACTCGTAGGGGCTGTACCCAGCCCTCTCTACATGATCATGTGCCCTGCATTCAGACACAAAATATTACATAAGCCTTTAGTCTCTCTGAATAAGGGCAATTCTGTACAGCTGCTCTATATCTTTGCTCTCTGTGAGTCATTTTTGGGTGAGGAGATCAAGCATATTGTTTGACAACAAGCTTCTGAAGACAGCAGTTCTTTCATGTCAGCTATGTCCTGTTAGATCAGTAGATCAGACTAACCCATGGTGGTCACTTAGTAACAGTAAAGGTTTTCGATGAGTTAAAAAAAAAAATGGGGGACATCCTTCCTTTCTAGATTGTAAGAGGGAGTCCTAGAACTGGCGTTATTTCTTACAAATCTAGATATTTAAAATCAGTAAGCATTTTTGCAAAAACCATGAGTTTGTATTTTAAAACTGAAGGAATAAACACAGCTCACACTTCAAAAGGCTCTTTTGTACCTCCCAGGAAAGGGAATGCTACAAAAAATAGGCAAACAAAAAACCCTCAAATATCTCAACTTACCCTTCTACAAATGAGAAAAACAATTTCAGAAAGGCATGGACTTACATAAAACAAACTTAAAAGTCTTCCTTTGCTTTTCGAGGCAATCCTGTCATTGCCTGCATGGTACTCACAAGCTGCAGCATTCACTAGGGTTCCAAAGCTGTGAAAGCTCAGAGAACAATGATTCTTCCCTCAGCTTGTCCTTACTCTTTGTTACCTAATAAAACTGATTATTTCATCCTCAACATGACCCATTGAAAATTGCCTTTGTTAGTTACGGCTCTCTTTGTAAGCTATGACTCTTTCTATCTTTGACCAACTCGCTGCTTTTAGACCTGTCCCTGTGTGAATCACGTGTATTAATTTATGTTTTTCAAGTTGATTTTCTTCCTGCCTGAGTTACTCTGTATCTTGTTTCTTCTCTTTGATTTTTTTCTTGTAAGATTTAATATTTGTCTGATTTGCTATTCGATGTTCGCCTATCATCGTTCTTTCTGATTGTCATTATTTTGTCAGGGTTTTTTTTTGTTTGGTGATTTATTTCATATCCCAGCCTGCCCAGAGCAGCATTTTTTTGATTCATTCATTTCCCATTTATTTTTAATCTTTCCTTCTTCCTCTCCATGACTCAGCCTGTGTTTCCCATACTTTGTGCTTTTATTGTATTTGTAACTATTTTTTTGCTTGTTCAGCATCAACCACTGGAACTTTCAAAGGGCATGAATACATAGAGGCAGCTTCTGTGCTGAATGAAATGATGTCAGCAAGGTCAGCAATGTAGCTTCTGAAAGCACATTTCATTCCACTCGTTAACAATTCGGAATCACAAAACAAATTGTTCTGTTGCATCTGTAAGATACAGCTCTTGAATGTGTCTCCTGCAATTTGTTTCAACTTTATTCCACTTAGATCATGCAATTATATGGCAAACTGGTGTAGCTGTTTCAAATAAACATGCTGCATGATCCTGCAAGAAACATTTTATTGGCAATCGGTGATCATGAAATCACCACTTTAAATTAATTAGTAAGTCAACATAATTGCAAAACAATCCATTTTACTTTCAGTTTTGGAAATACCTTTCATACTTGAAGTAAATGCAGACTAATTTCAAAGTACCATGTCAATATTGCAAGAGTAACTCCTATGTGAATTTAGAATAATATTTGGCTTTAATGTCAAGCATCAGGAAACCAACAGTATTGTTTTTACATTACTTTTCTCTATTGCAATTATGCTTTAATAAAGGCTAGATGTCCTTTTTTTCCTGTTCTGCTCTATCTCTTTGATCTTAGTAGGATTTCTTCCAGCTCAACAATCCAACCCTACAGCATGACTTCCCGATCAGTTCGGTTATTTGACTATTCTATTCCAGAATTTCAAGAAAGGACCACAGCTGTTGGTGTGATTTCTAAGATAATGGAATGATGCTTTCCAATTTCCCATGTAATACTTTTACTATAGTTTATTCATAGATTATTTCCTTTGGTGACAGTATTAGATCCTGTAGTCTGATTTCCCTTATAGCACAGCCTATTAAACTTTACATGGTACTTTTGTAGAGGCCACAAACTCCTAAAGAAAACCTCTATCATGTCTTCAAAGAGATATCCACCACTGATTTTATAACATTAATAGCAAAAACCACAACATCTTTTGACATTTTGCTGTTGTTGTTTATCAACCTTGCTGTTCAAAAAGTAACAAAAATGTGCTAATTTGTATTTTGAATCTTTTTGGCCTTAATAACCAAGCATTGTTTTTCTTGGTTCCACTGAGAAACTTTTATTATTTACTATATTTCTCATTTGGAAGTGAAAGTGCTTATACACTCTTATAAAGCCACTTTCTATTTGATAAGTTAAAAATGTCCAAAGTTTTCAGCATCTTGAGGTATATATTAGTGGATGGGTTACTTCTGGTGAACAGCATTTAACTTAACATTGCTCACGTGTTAACAATCATGTTGTAAAACTCTGCCAGATGTCGTCTGTCTCCATTCAGTGCTCGACTCCCTGGTTTAATACACAAGGGCTTTTGGACATATACTTCATGTTCTTTGTGTTGCTGTAAGGTAATAGAATTTCTTACTGTATCCGAGCACATACAGAGGTGCCAGGGTGGTTAGTATATTCCTGTGAATAGCAAAGGAAAATATCTGGCCTTCATCCTATATAGGTCAGGATACATATAATATATATAAATATATATAAAGTTNGACCATTATAAAATCTTCTTAAATAGTTTCTGTAAATATATATAAATCTTTTCTGAGAGCACCTAAAAACTTGATTGACTGAACTACTGAGTGGTTTTCAGAGGCACTGATTCATTAACTATGCAACAAAGATGTCTGCTGCAGTAGAACATTTTCTTCAGCCTTCGAGTCATTTTCGTTATTCTTCTCTGTCCCTTTCTGCTCTTTCAACTATATTTCAACTATATTTTTTAAAGTGTTGGTGTCACAGCCACCTGCACGAGGAATTTTGTGTTGAGAGATAAAATCACCTTCATGTTCCCAACTTACAGTTCTGGGGTTTATGCACCATAGACCTTTTATTATTGCACATCACATTGGGAGGCTGTGCTACTTCTCTACTAAACCTCTCGTTGTTTTCCAGGAGACAGACTATGTCCTCTTAAGTAAGATCTAAGTCTTGTTCCTTGCCATATGTCCTTCCAGCAGTTCATGTTAAAGTACAGTTTGTTTCATTGAGCTCAACTTAGTCCCTTGTAATACAGTATAATCTGTTTGGGTGACTTGTTTTTCACATGCTTTACCACTTTGGACTACTCACAAGGGTTAACACCACTAATTTTATTTTTCACTTATTTCTACTAATCAATTGAAATTATAAACACAGACCTGATTAAAAGAAAGCTGACATAGAACTAGGAGTAATCCCTAGAGAACCTTCCTAAAAATGTCATAATCAGTAATAACTCCCTGCTGACAATAACTCCCTCCCTACTCCTTCAGTCCTGTTAGCCTGTTCTTAATCCATTTAAGATGTACTTTATTGATAGGACGGCATAGTCCTAATTTTCTTATCAGCATGTCATTTGTGGTAAATCAAATGCTCCACAGAAGTCCATTACTTCTTACTTCTATCAGCTCTAATTATAAGAAAGAAATCAAATATTTTTGACAAAGCCTATTTTTCATACATTTACAAAGCTTAATTATAAACTCTTCTCTTTTAATTTTTTACTAACAGAATCTTTACAATTTTCCAGTATTTTGCCAAGAACTGATGTTATCTAGCAGGCCTCCTGTTACCTTCTCTTCCCCTTGAACACTTTGAATACTCATAAATACTAGCATGTTTTTGATCTTCAGAATCATCCATATGCAAATACTTATTCAAATCTGATATTTGCAGCAGGCAATCCTAAAACTCATTGCTTTTAGGAATCCTGGTGTCAGGTTTGCCAATGTGAAATACTCTTCTGCTATTATGTTCATTTAACATCCACATTGGCTACTAATGAGGTGATTCATCTCACCTAAATGGATATAAAATTAGCAAGTTACCTGGGATTTCCACAACAGAGAATGAAAAATAAGATTACCCTGTAGAACCATTTGATTCCAATTATCCTGAAGAGGATCAAATAAATGTAAACATGTATCGGTAACAGTGCTGTAAATACACAGATATTAATAGCACTAGACTAAAAATCAAAACCTATATGCACACTTATATTCTTGTATATAGATCTGCATAAAAGGAATTTTCTGAAACTCTAAAATAGGAATGTGTATGTGACCAAACAGATATTGTTTATGCCTTCAGGGACTATTATCTTGATGCTTCCTAAAGAAAAACAGGCAGAGGGGTCCAAATCTGCAGACAGAGGATGCTTTCCATGAGCAATTAGGAAATGCAAAACACATTTTTGAAGGCATGAATATTAATTAGAATCAAGTTATGGTTATCCAAAGAGCTTATTGGATGAGCCGTTCAGGCAGTGGAGTGTTTAGGAAGCAAGCAGAAAACAGAATCCAAGCCCAAGCATAGTTGGGAATGTGATGCAATCACAGAAGGATTAAGAACAGCAGCTATGTTAAGGGATTCTGGGAAAAGGACAGCATGGAACAGGGTCAACACTTCCCAGAAAAGGGAGTGAATTAAACTAAAAAAATATGCGAGACACAGGCTGCTGTTTGGATTATACCATGAAATAAAGGGGGGCATCAAAAATATTTCATCTGAAAAAAAACAACATAAAAATAGATTAGCTGTAACAGCAGATGTGGTACAAATCATGATCAAAGCAGAATTATATGACACTGAGATTAGAGCAATAGCAAAGAAATTAAGGACCTCAGAAGGAAGATTAATGTCACGTTACATGTATCCACACCAGCAACTATTGACCATCTGGGTCTTGCCTTTTACAGTCAAAATTAATTGGATTTTGTATGAAACCATTATTAACATTAATATAGTTATGTCACTTATTTTAGCTTTTAAACACTTAAGGATATTTCTACAAGTACCTTGATTGCAAATTATCATAAAAAAAAATTGTGATAACACTCCATGTGGCGGTGCATTTTATAGTTTATATATCGGTTTGCTAAATTCTATGTACAGTTCTGTCACCCCTCAGTTATATTATTTGTAAAGTGGACTGCCCCGGTTTCCCCTTCCTTTCCCACTTGGTCTCTCACAAAATTGTTATCCCCTCCCACAACTGTGTCCCCTTTCAGGCCCCTCCTTCTCCATCCCCTATTTGTACCCCGACTCCTCCTCATCTTCCAGACCTTTCCCTGTCAATCCAAGTTACTCGATCCGTGATAGGCTTGAATAGAAGGCCTCTGGCTTCTGCTCCTGCCTGTCATCCCTAAACCTCACCTTCCCTAATCCCTGATTGGTCCCTTTCCTCTCTCCTCCTCCAGTTACACTCCCTATAGAGGTTCATGCTCTGAGCTACTGAGTGCTCTTCTGAGTAGGCACTCCTTGGGGTCGGACCCCCAATAAACCGGACCTTGTTTCACCCTACTTAAAGAGTCATTTTCTGCTTCCTTCAGTGGGCAGTAGCCACTGGTCCTCCTCCTAGAGCTCTAACCAGGGTCTGGCGAACTGACCACACTCAAGAAGCCCCCTGCGGGGTGTGTGGCAGGGAGTACTGCCTGGCTAGTGGCTCTTGAGTCGCCAGGTTGCCCGACCTCTCCCGGGGAGAGGCGTTTGGCTTCCTGGTGCCCAGACACCTGTCTCGTCGCCCCTTGGCGTGGCTGCCGGCCGGCCTGGGCGCAGACAAGGATCTACAAGTACAGCCACCCGAGGGGGAGCCGCGGCAGCTCCATCCTTCAAACTCTGAAACGAACCAATTAGGGTTTGTTATTCAGGGTGAAATTTTTCAAGATTTCAGCTAAGACTGCCATTCAACAAGCCACTCCACTTATAGCTAACAGTGTTGTGCTGTTTTCAGTTTTCTTTAAATCAAAGCCTCAAGAAACATATACCTATCAAATTACAATGGTTGCTCTTCTGGCCATGACTGTAGTAGACAGCTCTTTATACCAATTTTTATCACTGCCTTTTACTAATTTTCCAAGTTTATTTGTTCATTCTGCAGGAATATTCCACTTGTCCAGAACTTTGAGGTTGTCCTGCTATGTGGGATTTATTTTCTCTTGATTCATAAGGTTGTGCACAGATCTTTCATTATTTGCTCGACACAGCATCCTAGGGAATTCTCCATTGATAAAATGCCATATTATATATTTTCACAGCTAACTGTGTGACAGAAATTACCTCAGTACACTTTATAAAGGGGTGAAAAGTAACTAAACAGTGCTGTTTTCCACAAGCGATGATCCAAAGGGGTCTTACAAAGACAGTCTATATCCTGGCCCAAAAACTTCCTACACACTGCAGCTGGATTTGCTTTTGAGGTATTAGAGTATTCACAATTTGTCCTGCTGGCCAGCTGTGCACTCACTGTGTGTACTAACTCCATCTAATGTTTACCTTTCCCAGAATAAATTTACTAATTAACAGATCAGGTCAGACTACTTTGCACCAGTGCTGGACCTGCCCACACTCACAGACTCTCCACCTGCTCACCTTGTTTCCTTTTATTGAGCAAAAACCAACTACTGTTGGAATCTAAATCCCCAGAAGCCTGACTTTCCAAAGGCAATATGGGAAGTCAGAAGACCTTTTAAATACGGAGTAGAGACTTACATATGGTTCAAATTAACTCCAGTAATTGCTCCATTAAATTTCCTAATTATTCAGCTGGAATGTATGCTGAGCAAAGTCTGTTTAAGCAATGGATTGAGAAATGTTTGAAAGAGAAAGGGAGAGGTAGAATTTTAAGTACTTTACTAGGAAATTTAGGTGTAGTAAATGGAACACTGAATGCCGCAGACCTTGAATCCATTTAGGATGAATTATTACTGGTGGGCAATGGTGTGATTAAAGCTATCCTACAGAGAAATTAAAGACTACAGGTTTCAGTACATAGCCAAGGTGGATTATTGCTTCTCAAAAAAAGCTGTGTTCTCATTAGTTTCAAATGCTAGTATTTGAACTGGTCAAATTCATTCCTGGTGAAAACACAGCATTCCTCAAGAAGAAGCTTACTCTGTAGTTTCAGGAAGTTATTAGGATGCATTATTGCTGTAGAGAAATGGAAGCAAATACCATAAAGAATTATTCTGATCCATAATTCAACTGGTAGGGCCCAAAACCAAAATCATTTATCATGGTGTCTTCAGAGCAAGACTGCATTTTAAAATTGAAACCCATATTTTGCAATGATATTGTGGTTATTACTTAGCAGATTTTCAGTGTACAACCAAACATCATTCTCCAATCGTAATGACTGAAAACAGCACATAAATCCCCTTCCCAATGAATGACTGCTATAGCTGTAACTGAAAAAACAGGAACTGCATAGAAGAAGTTGTGGAAGAAAGGTTTTTATTATGAATCCATAATAAACCAGTCAGTGACACTGTCTCAACAAACCAAGGAGAAAATTTAATACAATCAGCAAAAAATTACAATATGGGCATCAGAGATTAAGACAGTCTCAGTGGCACTGGCTGTTCTACAGTCCTACAACACCTAGCTTGTTGTGTGTACTATTTCATCCAGTAGTGAACTATTAACAATGCAGGTTATGGCATTATGTACTACAGTGGTAATTCATTACATATGTTTTCTCAAGGTTATTTTCAACAAGGCAATGAAAAATCAATACATTATGAAGCAACCCCCAATGTTTTCTCTGGTGATTATGTGCAGATTGGGGACTGAATGGTTTGACCAGCTGCACTTCTAAGGAAATTGTGATTTGAACAGGTCACCATGAAGGAGAGAATTGTTGTAGCCTGAAGAGAAGCAAATAAATTTGAGCACATACCAGTAGCATTGCTGTAAGCACACAGATATTAATAACACATGGATGATAAAGCATTATATGCATGTATGCCTGTATTCCTGAGAAAAGTGCTGTGCAAAGGGAGTTTTCAGGAATCCTAAGATAAGAATGTGTACATGACTGAGTCACTGACCCTGGAATAAGAAGGCACTGCAAAGTGCTGAGGCTGTCACAAAGCCACACCTGGAAAACTGCCAGAATATTTTAAAGAATGATAAGCTCCACCTGAACAGACAATGGTTATACTGTCACACACTATTATCTTGACAGCTGCTAAAAAAGAGCACTGTCATTAGATGATGCCCTCCAGGGTGGCAGCAATACCATCAGCTGTGTGTGTGCCCTCCCTGGCTGCCAAACCGGGTGTGCAGATTTTATTGTCATTAATGGGCAACAAAACATACACATCTGGCCTGGCTCCTCACCTGAGGCCTGGTGGTCATTTGGATGCTACAGTCCTCAGTACAGAGAGTAGAATAAACTCCCCTATGGAGTGCCTGCCTTTGACTGGAGAGAATAATAGAATCCTTTAAGTTGGAAATGACCTTTAAAATCGAGTCCAACCATTAAGCCAACACCACCATGTTCACCACTAAATCATATCCCCAAATGCCACATCTACACACCTTCTGAGCATTTCCAGGGATGGTGACTCCATCACTTCCCTTGGCAGCCTATTCCAATGCCAGACCACCCTTTCAGTGAAGAAACTTCCTAATATTCAATCTAACCCTCCCCTGACACAACTTGAGGCCATTTCCTCTCATCCTGACGTTTGTTATCCTGGGAGAAAAGACCAATTCCCACCTTCCTACAACCTCCTTTCAGGCAGCTGTAGAGAGCTATAAGGTGCAGCTGATTAGCACAGTCTGGATTGCTGCACACAAACTAGAGAAGGATTCCCTTCACTGTAGCAGACTGGAAAGTACTTTTCCATTCTCATGTGTTATGAATAGATTCCTCTGCTTCTTTGCAAATGAAAGACAAAACCATTTATTGGATGAACAGCCTTTCCTGTTGGTTTTCAAAAATTTCCATCTCTTTGTGACAGCAGATACCAGCTACATCTTATAGTCTCCTTAATACCCTTGAGAAGGTGTTATTTTTGTCTTCCGTACTTCAAGCCTCTTTTGGTCTATCTTTATCTCTCCTTATTGACTTTCTCTTTTTTCTAGTTTGTGATTCATACTCACTAATATTGGCATTTTAGGGTTTTTTCCATCCTTTAATTTCTTTCTCAAATTTTCCTTGAATTTCCTCCTTCACTAACTCCTAAGCAAAAACAAACTGCCAAACAACTTACTTGACTTGTTACTTGACTGTGGAGTCAACCTGGTAATGGTTTTATTTCACAAATTTAAGGGTTATTTTTTTGTCTCAGAAATCATCTCAACTTTGTAAACTAATTTGCTATTTGAAGCCTATATATATAGTGAACATATAATGCAGAATGGAACTGCCCCTGGTTGTTCATGATGAGTATAATAACATCACTGGTTCCAAGGTAACCATCAACTTCAAGTCCAGAGGTTATTTATTCATTTATCTTTAATTGCAACACTGGAGCTCAAAATAGAACTGTTAAGAAATCAGGTAACTCATCCTGACGATACTGGATCAGACACTGGACTTCTCTTACATCACAGCTAAAATTAGCTACTGCCTGTAAACAGACAGCAGGTAGGGAGGGGACCAGCTCTCTTCCACCATAGTCAGGTGAAACTTTATCAGAGAAACTGACTGCAAGATGTCACAATTGCTGTGAGAGATCCACCAGACTGGCAGAAATCTCACTCAGATGAACTATAAACTACCGTACTTGCAGGACAAGGAAAATCTGCCCAGAATAACATCATGGTCGGTGAAAAAGTACTTTGCACTTCTGAATGGCCTTATTCCTTTGGATCTGAAGCGAATAAGAAAAAGAAACAGGCGTTTTGAGGCATAACCTTCATTTCAAAGGTGTTCCTTTGAGTTCTGTGAGAAAGATGTAAAAGGTAGTCATCTCAGAGAGATCAAAGGCCTACAAATATAAATCCCAAAGCGTAGCAAGTCAGATATACTCAGGTGAGACAGAAATCACTAACTAAATTATTTAACAGTATGCGTAATGATATGACTTTGTGCTGCCACTTTTTATGGCATCTAAATCAATTTATTTCTCTAAATAGATCCTGGTGCTTTGCTGCAGTATCTGGAAATTACTTTCACCTCTTCCACTCTACCAGTAAAAAAAATTAAATTAGCTGTATCACTTCATTATAAGTTTTAGCAGATTATGTAATTAAGGAAGAATAAATTATTCGAAACTATGAAAGGGCCAAAGCTATGTTCATTTCTCTGAGGCATTACAGAAACATCCTGTAACTTTTAAATAAACCAGGTTATTTCTTTTTTCCTAGAGTCCTGAATATGGCTTTCATCATTCACAGAATAATAAATAATTGAATAATAAGTCAGCTGTAACTTCCATCACTGAAACCCTGTGTCCACAATGACCATGTTTTCTCAGTACACCTAAGAATTTGGGTTTTACATCAGAAAGGTTTATTGTCATTGTACATAAAATGGGACTTTATTCTCCTTCCTACAGAAGTCTGTCAGACTCCTCCACGAGTACCACAGAGGGCCTTAACAGAAGAGCTGTAGGGAGTTCTGCCAAAGCACTTTACAATAATGTCTGTCTCAAAATTGTTTCCTCTTTTCTGCCAGAGGCTATTTTCCTCAGAAAAGAGTTGGCAGACTACAGCATGTGCACATACTTGAACTCCTCCAGAGCAAATCCTTAAACTATCAACAAAGATGTGCTTGAGCCACACCAGCAGGCTGTGAAGGGAAGGAGCTAAAGAGCCCTTACATCTGCCAGCTTTGTAACAGGGTGGCAACCTCTGGCAGGCTGAGCAAGCCAGACAGCTGGTCTATGGTATCAGCAATACCTGCCCCAGCCAGATATTGCCCATATTCCTCCTGAGGCTGTACATCACATCACTGGAGTTACAGCAAAACTACTTGTGCGAGTACACAAGTCCCTGAAGCAGATGAAAAGGCAGTGGGAACTACTGGGTCCAAAGGCAATTTGCCTTTGATTAGAAAAAAGTGATCCTGCTGGAGGCTGTCAGAGGAACTGGGAGGCCCTGAGCAATGCTGGCTGAAGGCTGCTGTGGTTTCACACAGCTGATGTGTGTACACTGCTGTCATTCCACGAGTCAGTGGAATGCACACCTTTGCAGAGCAGCTGTACAACATGTGTGCAATAGATGATACTCCTGCATCAACCATCAGGGCTGCCAGACATCTGGAAAAGCAACTGACAGGAAAATAAAAGAAAAGCCATCTTCTATCTATTTTTAGGAGACATAGTCCAGAGATAGAAAGGATTCCAAAGATCCTTCAGGGACTTGGGCCCTGGAACTCAACATGGCAGCCATTAAAATCATCTTTCTTGGATGCCAAGAGTGAATAGGTCAGTAATCTGATCCACATGCACTGACTCTGCTAGGACAGAAATGATACAGAGAGGCCTCTTTTCTATGACAGTCCTCCTGTTACTGGTATGCAGTCGATGAAGCACCACATCTAAAAATGCAATGGCAACTCATAAAGGGTGGAGAAGGGAGGAATTGTGTGCATGTACTCCTTGGGAGGCACCACTGCTGCCGTCCGCTTGATGTTCTGGTGATGTGAAGGATACAACCTGTGCCTGAACAGCTCTGCTGGTACGTGTTGCAGGTGGTCTGCAAGCATGGAATGACATTTACCCCACAATCATACCTGAAACATACGTCCTTCAGATCTTCCCAAAAGTAAACCAGGAGTATTGTGGAGTCATATCGTTGCTAAAATGCACATGCAGACTCACTTAATTTAAACAGTATGTGTCCTCATCAACAAAGAGAAAACAACATGACAGTAGAGTCATAAATGCTTTTCTCCTGGATTAACTCACACACTTTTACATGTTTGTTTAAACAACTTAATATTCTTCTATATAGAGAGAAGTATTTATTCAATTGGCAAGACCATTTTAAACAGACTATGTGTAAATACACATTTGCACTTGAAGAAGAATGAAGCTCTGTAATAGAGAGTAAAAAATACCACAAGTTCTAAAAGAATTTACTTGTCAGCAGTGTAAGTCCAAAAATGCAACTCGTCAGCTTTTAGCATAGTTTCCCAGAACCAGTAAAAAAAATAGAACGGAAATGCAGAGAACAGCTTGAAGCACAGCTGAATTTATTTTAGAATAGGACCCTCATGCAAGACTGAGCTCAGATTGTGTTAATGCTACTGGCATTTGACAGTAGATTACAGATTGTTCACATGGAAAATTATGGTAATAAAAGGTAAACTGTGATTCTAAAGTGCTACAAGGCATTAATACAAAATTCATATGTGGATACTTTCATCTAATTATGGGGTCTTTTTTTTCCCAGTTTTGGCATAAATTCCTTCAGAACTGCTTCAACTAGAGCAGAAAAAGGCACTCATACTGAAATATGCATCTCTATAGACAGTAAGATTAGTACAGCTATGTTTGCATGTTAGCTTAATTATGCCTCTGTAATTTTCGGAGAAAATTGGTAAGATGGAAAGCAGTTATAGCTGTTGTTTTTAACTTTAATTTTTATGATTTAATTGAGAGTTCAGAATTAGTATATTAGATGACATCCACCCACCTTTGCATTTGATTAACTTGTGGGTTTATGTATTGCACTTGATAATTTTTTTTTAATTTCGGTTCAAAGCCAAATAATAGTATCTCACTTTTAAAACAAGTGGCTTTTAACATCTCTAAGAACAAATTAGTATAATTAATTGATTTTTGAATAATTTTCTCTAATGAACTCTTGTACAGATACAGGTTTTATTTCTTTTCATAATCATGATCCTTGACAATAGATACGTAAAAATTTAGAGGATACTATTCAAATGACAGATGATAGATAATAGTGAGGTGGATAAATGACCTTTGATGGTCTGTCATGAAAGACCAGTGTTCAAAATTGAGACTCTTTCTATTCAGTTCTACTCATCTTTTGCCACCCTGAGATATAAAATATATTACTTACCCAGTTAGCTACATATAATTATTTGTATGATACTATTATAAATCTAATAGACAAAAACATAAGCAATTTTCATTGTACCACTTATTTCATACAAATACAATAAAACTCACAAATATTATTATCATTATTCCTAACTCACATGTAGTTATCTGAGGTTTTAAAATCCTACCCATCACTGTCATAGCTAAACAACTTCTACTTGTAGCCCAGATTTCCAGCAATTAAGACCTTAGTGGGTTTCTTGAAATATCTGATCTCCCTCAAATTTCAGTGTATGTATCTACCCTTTGTATAGTGTATTTTTGTCACTGTTACTTAGACTACAAAACTGAGGACTGGATTAGCCAGGAGACAGGCATGTGAAGAGGCTTTCTTAGGAAGAAAATCTGTGTGTGTCGTCCTGAAGTTGCCCAATCTCCCAGCTCTGTGTGCTTTATCTTCTGATTTGTAAGCTGCATCATCCCAAGAGATCAGCTGTCTTAGTAGTTCATAGACTGAAATTCAGCCTTCAATAAAGTTTGGACTTGATTTTTAATCACTTTAAAGGTTTAGCTGTGAGGCCTTCAAGCAACACAAGATGTACCCTGGGACTGTGTGAAGGCATTAAACACTGGCTTGACACGTGCACAGAAGACTAAGACCACTGAGGCAGTGAGCCTTTGCATGTGGTACCAGCAGGAAGACAAGCACAGTTTATGGCTCTCAGGCAATCACACAGCTTTAATGGAGACAGCAGTGCAATGTACTGCAAGAAACTGCAGCCAGGACTCGGTGGGCAGCTCTCTGCAAAGCATGTTCCACATCTCTGCTCTGTTCAGGCTGAACATCTTTGTGTTCACTGTGCACAGCTATGTTCTTCTTGGAACGATTATTTTACTTTTCTGGCTTCATCTCACCCTCAGCCCATTCATCCAGTCCATTAATCTTAAGAAATTTCCCTGAATTAAAAGCAAACTCTCAAAGGATAAGAAAGATGACTAATGCCTACAAGCTCATAGTTCTCCAAGAATATTGTTATAATTATTTCTGTTACCTTGGTAAAACAATTCATTAACAAAGCAATAATAAGAAAAGAGAGCATATTGGCATTCCAATAAACAGAAATGAAGAATATATATCATAATTCAATACATTAATGAATTAAATAGTAGGAATCTTTTGGAAAACAAAAAGAGATAAGGAGGTTAGTTCTATGGGGACTGCCTGAGCCAAAGAAAAATTCCAGCTGGAATCCTGCATTTAGTTATGTGCCTACAAGAACAAGGCTTATGCTATTGCATTCAACACATCCAGGGTTTCACAGGATGTGTAACCGTCTCTGTGATGCATAATGAGCAAAATTATTATTCTTTCTTTGAAACCTAGGTTCCATTTTGACTGCTTTTTAAGGATTGTTTATCTCTGACAGCTCAACTCTCCTACAGAGTCTCTGTGGACAGACACTGTGTTCAGTTTGAGCACAGCTATTCTGGTATAGCAGCCTAGCAATGATGCAATGTGCATTTGTTAAAGAGCACTTTTCTGTCAGCTTGGGTGTTGGGGTTTTTTTCCCCCCTGCAACATAAATCAAGCCAACAAACACTGTCTCCTGCAGCAGGGCTCTATCAGCAAGGGAACATGATTATTTTCACATTTGCAGCTGAAAAAACTCTGCTGGCAAAACTCCGCAGTGCAGGTCAAACTGAATAACAGCTGAGGGAGACTATATGACTGATAATAAATAATACATGCTGTGAAAGCCATTGTGTGTTATTTAGCCTGTCAGATTTAAGGGACATTTCTGTCCCATGATGAGTTTTCACTGTTCCTGATAATCTAGTTTCTGTTCAGTGTGCATAAGGGTGCCCGGTAGTAACAAAATAGAAACCATTAGAATGAGTTAATACAGTAGCATTTGCACACTGTGCATTTCTGAATGCAGCCAGTTCCCTCAAAGCTGCCAAAGAGAAATCTCACAGCTGTAAGCAAATTTACTATTCACATTACAAGCACTGTCTCAGCAGCCTCCCCTGTGTGCAAGATAGGCAGCAGTTCTTAAACTTCTTTCCCATGGGCACCTCTGCATAGATCCTGCAGGCAGGCAAGGTCTGGAGAGACTGGAGACAAGCCATCTCCAAGGCAGAAGCTATGTAAAGCTGTTGTCAAGGGGTAAAGCTAATAAACCCTGTGAGAGTATATCAGCCCTGGCTCAACAACGTGCTAAAACATCAGCACAGCTCCCAGTTGACTTAGAGTGTGATAAAAGCGGGTTTGTGTCTGCCTGTAAAAGACTGTAGGGTTGTTTAAATCTCGGGAGAACAGGAGGCTCACTGAAAGTTTCTCAATATACTTCGAATGTTCAGGACATAATGAAAGTCAGACAGCTGGGTAATGCTTTGAGAATTTAGGGATTCATTGCAATACAAGCAGCTGGAATAAATTTTATTACCAACTGGGCCATATATGCTATTAAAAGGCCTTATGTTTATTGTTTTATGATTATGCAAATTACAACTGATTATGAGGAAATTTCCCCATATCTGGTATTTTCACAATGCTATTTATTTGGAAAATTTCAGCCAGCACTAATGAACCACATACATGTGAAAATGCAACAAGGGAATCACATTGTTTTGCCTGTGTTATAAAACAGTCCTGTCAGCCTTTACATTAAGCATTCTCTTTTCTCCGGGTTTTAGTGCAGGAGCTTGACCTGTATTTGCGGGTTAATATTTTTGTTAGGGAAGAGTCCTTTGCAACCTCATGAAAATCTGTTCAATTGTCCAATAAGGACAAAAAAAAAAAAATCTCAGATTGCACATACTGGTTAAGTCTCATTAGAAAAGTAATTGCAGTCCATAAAGTGTGTGACATTGCTGAATTGCCACATCTCTTACAGCTCCCTCAGACTGACCAAACCACACATGTGCCATCTATGGGAGATTGCATTTCAGAAGGGCTTTGTACCTTCTGTTCCTCTTGCTTTGTGTGCAGCCAAATATAGTACTTGGGAGGGAATAGACCTCATCTAACTTTAATGATTTAAATCTTAGATTTCTACTCTACAAAAAAACCAATTGAAGTTCAGTCTATGGAGACACTGCTGAGAATTTTACCTTTCTGAAAATCCTAGATATC
The DNA here is from genome assembly GCA_013390005.1 of Calyptomena viridis. Taxonomy (NCBI): domain Eukaryota; kingdom Metazoa; phylum Chordata; class Aves; order Passeriformes; family Eurylaimidae; genus Calyptomena; species Calyptomena viridis. The sequence goes on from WEIV01017446.1 coordinate 41,806, forward strand.
TGTCTTCAGGTAGGACAAATATTACCCTCTGGAAATAACTACTTTCCTCCACTGACCAGAAAGATAGTCTACAAATCTAGGTTAGACTCACTTGTAAATAGCTACAGAAAAGCGAGAAGAATCTCACAGTAGATAAGCCTTGATTTTTCTGCAAATTGAATGGGATAGGGATGTAACTAAATATCTTATAACACAAGTAAAATAGGCTGACTCACTTGTGCTTTCCTAACTTCTGGGACCTTGACACTGACCTAAGTAGTGTTCCTCTTGTGTAGGTAATATAACTCCCACTGCTGAGCACATTTCCCTTCTAATGATTACTGTGTGTGATCAGTCACAATGTTTAAGATTATAAATCCATTAAAGAAAATTTGTTCTTCTTCATAGTGTTCTTTTTAACCTTTGTTCAGTTACACCTACACTGGAATTAAGTGCTGCCTCACCTCAGCTCCTGGAGTTCTGCTATCTCAAGAAAATCCCTTTCCAAGTGTCTGTTACTGCTGATCTATTACATTCTCGAAAAACCAAATCCTCACTTCATCACCAATTGTTATTTTGTCCCTCTTGGGTATGTAATACACTCCAATTACGACAGAAACATTCACTCTTAGCAACTTTGTAATTCAGAGATTTTGCTTAACCCCCACAATGTATTTTGTATTCAGTATAATACAGAACAAAGTGAACTTACACTTTATCTGAGAACAACTACAATACAAGTTGTAGATGTTTTCTCATGCCAGTGATTTCCTGCACATCTACCTCAAAAGAAGTAAGGAAAAAAGTAGTTTATTCCCATGTGGAAACCATGTTGTTCTGGACCTTGAGCAAACCATTAGTTCAACCCAACTCATGCAAAGCAAAGCCCATACACAACTCCAAAGGCCCTGGGGGCGTTAATAAGCCCAACTGGCCCTGCCCAGCACCCCCAGGGCCTCCCTCAATGCTAATCCTGGGCTCAGGAGTCCCACTGCAGCCCAGCCCAGGGGTGTCAGTCCCTGCCCCAGGGATGCCACAAGCTTGCTGGTCTGCAGTCCCCTGCAGCCCTGCCCTCAGCTCAGAGCTGCCTGTTCCTGGGGCAGCACCCGACCTTTGTTGCTCCCTCACAGTATCTTCCAGTGGCTCAAAAAACACCTTGATGACACTGATAGGTTTCAGATACTACCATATTCACATATAAGTGAGCCAGTGATTTTGAAATAATTACTTTCTTATTCCTTTCTATAATTATTTAAAAAATTGTGATTTTATCAAGAATCTTACAGTATTTGTTGTTCCCTTACAATCTTACAGATTTAATTAATTTTCTCAGAAGTATGGCTTCCAGTTAAGAAAAAGATGAGAAGCCTGATTTTAATAAGCCTAAAAATATATATGTCTAAATGCTTGCTAACCATAACATAAAGAAACCCCTAATGATATTTTAAAACTTAATACCTTAATGTCTAAATTAACCAAAATTAGTTGAAGGTGTGTTTGGTTATCAGGTATTTTGGCAGGTTTAGGCTCCTTCAGACAAAGGGAAGGGCTGACTCTTTTTCATTAATGGGAAGAATATTTGTCATTTCTAAAAAAACTTACTGTGGGATTTTGTTGAGTTGACTAAGGTGGTTGTTCAGACCACCAGTTTAACAGAAAAAAATATATAGTTCTTAAATGATAGAAGAATAAAAGGATGCAAGACCAATGGAAAACTGATGGTGCTGATTTGAACCAAATGATGATGCATTTTTTTCTTAATTTGTTTTCTTTGTGAAAAAAAAAAATCCTCATTTTGCAGGCATTAATACTGCTAGGAAGGAACTTAATCTTTCCAAAGGGTTATTGATGTTTCTATGTGTATAGAATAAATATAATGCCACCCTCAATCACAGCCTCTCAGCCTCATTAGGGGGACATGCTGGGGATAGCATTTTGGCAAACTCATTAGGAGCTTCTTGTTGCAATCAAATTTGTCCTGACTTCAGTTGCCAGGGACATTATAATAGGAAGAACAAAACCTTGTAACTATTCTTCCCCATTTAATAAATCCTGTACTGAATATACCACCTTTGTTTCACCAGGAAGTCATCCAAGAAGACTGATGGAGTGTAAAAATGTTTATGCTGAAATTAATTTAATTAGTCAGTGCTGGACATAGATTAGCATTATTTATTTATTTGAAGTTGCCATGACGTAACTCTGAGTGACAAATTACGGATGCAGGAGGATTTTCTCTGTCCTATGAAGAGCAGAAAACAACAACTCTGCAATGGAAGAACTCAAAGACTTTCTGTCAGTAGCAGAGCCAACCTCTAGGTTACAGTCATTTTTGTGGGTGACTATTGGAGACACAATGCTCCCAAAACCTTTGTCACTTCTATGTCATGTAAATCTATCAGTGCTGGTGCACAGGGTTCATTTCCACAAGGTGGGTCACTAAAAATTCACTATTGCCAATATGGGTGTGGCCTGAGGAGCATCAGAGCTGGAAGAAGATACGGGAGTGGGAATGATGCACCAAATGGTCAGAACTGGTAAAGGGAGGAAGGAAGATGGAGGTGGACGGTTGAGATAAGAAAAAAGGATAGAGGAGATCTGGAGGAAGGGAAACTGGAAGACAAAAAGGTGAAGGAAGTTCTCTTTTCAGTCACACCAAGTAATTAGATCAGCTTAGCTGTCTGTGGAACCAGACCTCTAATTTAAATCTTAAAGTTTGAAAGCATTTGTCTTCTGGAACTATCAGATAGGTATATTTCAAAGTGCCCTTGATCTAGAGATTTTAAAGAATATTGTGAGGTCCATTTTGAGCCAAAATTTAAGTTCTACAGTTGCACACTCTGAGACCAATAAAAAATATTAACATTGTTCTGTGATGCATATATAAAATCAATTAAAACCAACAATTTTCTGTCTACATGTGTATGTAAAGCCTAAAAACAAGTTGAGAAGAAACAGATAATTTTGTTCATATTTATATTCTTTTTGTGTGGCACAAAGTGAACATAAGGATAAATAATGGAAGAAGACATAGTTAACATCTTCCACTGCAATAACTTCAGAAGCCACATGAAATAAATACATCTTTTTCTTGAATAATGTGAATTTTAACTGATACTTTTCAGAAGTAATGATTTGCATGGCTTGAACTGAAATCCTTAGTCGAATGCAACTACAGTATAATGTATAGACAGTTCCCAGAAGAAATCAAAGTTGGTTTGTAATTATCTTAAATAGCTAATACAAACATTCTTATGGGTTTTTTTATATTTAGAAAGAATAAAACCTAAGAACAAATTCATTGACTTTGAATCAGTATTCGACAGCCAAATAAATTACTTCCTATTTGCATATTTTAAATCTTTTATTTAATAATCAGCATATGCTGGAAAGTAACACAAGACAAGAGCAATATAAAGAATATTTAACCTGAAAATTGAATATGAAAGCAAAAAATGGAATTTATTTTTAAAATATTGGTTTGCTTAATGGAGATACAAAATAGAGCACTTCAGACAACAATGCAAAAATGTTTATTTGCAAGCCAAATATGAATTTGTGTCCCTATATTGCATTATTGCTGACAAATTGGGCATATTGTGATATAAAGGCAACCTAGGAAGTATTCAAATGTCTGCTCTCTTGGCTTGGTTCAGACTTTTAAAATAAATTCTTAATATGGAAGCTGCTATACATTTGATTGCTCATCCACAATTTTAAATCTGATTTCAAGGACACACTCAGAATGTTCTGTTAGCAAAAATTGGGATAAAAATATGATCTTCCCTTTGATATAGGGAATTTGGAAAAATCTCTGTAGTTGTTAAGTCCATATACAGTAACTGACTGTGTAACAGCACAAATTTTGTGATTTTTTTTCCTTGGGGAAACAACAAATGTTTTAAAATACTTCGGATAAAAATACTATTACTAACTGTGATGAGCATGATAACACTTCCCTGTTTGTTAAAAGAGTTTGATATTTTACTAGCCCTGAGTTGGCAAGGGCCACCTCACAGCTGAATGTAACAGTTGACAACACACATACTGCTAGAGGGCTGGAAAGCAAAATAAAATGTGTTTGCACAAAATTGCCACTGAATGTTTATAAAAACTTGTTTCACTTGGCACCACAACAGACAAGAAAAGTGCTACAGTAAACCACCAAAGCTGCACTGAGGGAATGATATGTAACAGCAAAGGGCTCGGAAAATGCAGCTGTTCCTTTTGAACACTGCAGGTGGAAATGCTCTTAGTTCACAATGTCCATTTCTTGGCAGGAGGCTGGTTTAGGAAAGCTCAGAGCCCCCAAAGAGAAAACAGAAGCAGGAGCTGTTCATGAAGTTGACAGGGTATCTAACTCATCAGGATTGTACACAACAATAGCCAAGGTCATCACACTACGTGGCTTTATCAGACACCTCTGGTTTTTCCCCATCCTTCCATTAACACCTCACTACAAGAAGCAGTGGCATTAAAGAGTGTCAAGGTTGTCTTCAATCAATCTGGAAACCCTTTCTTCTAACAGGTCTTACCAGAGATACTTCATAGAACCATTGAATATGCTGAGCTGGAAGGGACCCACAAGGATCACTGAGTCCAACTGCTGGCCCTGCACAGAACAGCCCCAAGAATCACCCCATGTGCCTGAGAACATCATCCAAACTCTTCTTGAACTCCACCAGGCTCGGAGCTGTGCCCACTTCCCTGGGGAGCCTGTTTCAGTGCCCAGCCACCCTCTGGGTGAGGAACCTTTTTCTAATATTCAACCTAAACCTCCCCTGACACAACTTGGGCCCTGTCACTTGTCACCACAGAGAAGAGATCAGTGCCTGTCTCTCCTCTTCCCCTTCTGAGGAAATTGTAACTGTAATGAGGTGTCTTCTCAATCTTCTCTTCTCAAGGCTGAACACACCAAGTGACCTCAGCCACTCCTCGTATGGCTTCCTCCCCAGACCACTCACCACCTTCATAGCCCTCTTTTGGACACTCTCTAATAGCTATACATCCTTCTCATATTTTGGAGACATGTTGTATGGACAGGCATTATGAAGAGGTGTCCAAAAAGGCCCTATGTTAATTCAGGGCTTTTGAATGCTTATCTATCCCCCAAAAGCATTTTAAGTTCACCTATATACATATATATATATATATATATACTGCCCAAGTATACTACTTTTAATTTGTTTCTACAGAATCTCATTCTCTATTTTTTTTCAGTTTATCAGGATTATTGTTCATTCTAATCCTGTCCTTAAACATACTTGCAATTCCTCCATGTATTATCTGACAATATAATAAGAATTTTTTCCACTTTATCACTCACGGAATGGACCAGGACTACAGACAAAGTCACCAAAAACTCTTTTGGCAGTGAGTTATTGGTAACTGGTCTCCACACATCTCTTGCTCTTCCCTTTCACTAAGTGGTAGAGAGATCATTCCTAGGTCTTCTTTTAATCATTAACATGGTTATAGAATGACTTTTCATTACCCTTTTTGTTGTTTGCACTCTCTCTGCATATTGCTGCCCTATAACCCTGGTTAGATCCCTCAAACCCACACCATTTTTTAACTCTCACCTTCAGTCATCTGACATAGTTTCCTATTCCTGTATTCTTTTTTTTTCTCTTTAGAAGCTCATGATTTTGTTAACCAGATTTCTTACCACTCTTCTAAATCAACAAAGGAGATGCAAACTGTGGAGTGCTTATCAGAAAATCTTGTATTCACTATTGAATCCAGCTCCAATGTGGTTATGAGTTACAAAAAAAGAATATGACCTTTCTCAGGGTTACTGAATATTACAAAGGTAAAGCAAGGTGAGAAGGGTGCAACTTTACAAAAAATTAACCTGAAGTTTTAGTCTACTTTTCCTCCTGCTTCTGATCACAAATCAGTTATTTGCTAATATGGCTGTTAGCTATGTAGAAACAAGCTAACATTCCTCACACGGCAATAATCCTCCAATGTCATCCTGCAATTCCCTCCAGAAACAATAGTTAAGGCATTTCAAAATAAACTCTGAAACATGCGAGTCACTTGCTCTTTGCAGAGCTAAGAAGGATAAGCCAAAGGCAAATGATGACCTCACTGATCCTGATACAGAAGCTCAGCCCTTGTGATTCCCTGCAAACCTGGGTGCAGTCCAAGGAAAGCCTTATTCACTGACATGCTTCTAACACAGTTAATGCTTCACTAGTGCTTTCTGCCTTTCCCAACACTCAGTCATATTTTTTCTGACATTAACAACTCTTCCACGTCTCCCTTTTGACTATTCAGTTGGATTAGTCACAGATAGCTGTGAAACAGTTGTTGATTTAAACTGTTGATTTAAACAGTGATTCCAGTGTAGGCACAGTTCAGATGTCAGGGCCTGGAGTACCCCAGTGTCTTGCAACACCTGCACCAGGAACAGGGGCCACCTATGAAACGATGGTAGTAGCAAAACCATGGGATGGCAGGAAGAGCATTGGGACACCTCACCAGTGGCTTCTGCCCCGAATTTGGGGGTGTTTTCCAACCACTCTTCCACTCATAGCTCCTGCTCCCTGGTCCTCACCCAGTGGCAGCTGCCTGCTGCACCCTGGCACCATAAATCAGGCCTCTACCTTCATATTGCAGCTACACCTGTTCTGTATGTACTCAGTTCCTCACACGTGTCTCCTCTTCTATTCAAAACATGTCGTCCAACTTGGTTCCAAACACAAGATCTGGCCCAGTCCACTGACTCACTGCTGTTGTCCTTACCTTTGCAAAACTGCCATTTACATGGAATGGTCAGCACAAACCAGCTGAGGCAGGAAGGTGCTGCTGGAGATCATGTAGTCCAAACAGCTACTTCAGAGCAGGTTGCTCAAGGTCATGTCCTGTCAGATTATTAATATCTCCAAGAATTGAGCCTCCAATCTCTCTAGGCAGCCTGTTCCAGTGTTTGAACACCCTCATCTTCATTAAAAAAATAATTAAATGCAATATGATTTTGTAATGTCTCTCTGAAAGGCAGGACATCCATCTGGTGTATCAGTCACTCATCCTATCTTGCCCAGAAAAAAACTGGGATCTTCCAATCAGGTCTCTCATTTAGGAGAATTATCGCACAACAAAGGATTTTGTCACTGCTCTCTTGTAAGTAAATTTGAGACATGTACTTGAGAACTGTAGAGAATAAATGTCATCCTCATCAGACTTTTATTTACAATCGGAAGGCACTCAGGGCTGCTTCTTGTAAGATCGTGTCAGTGGAATTCTGACAGTATGAATAACAAACTAAATAGTCAATTTAAATGTTTCCAGGCATTTAAATTTATGTCAGCTTTTATATTTGGGATACTTGCTCTTTCTGTATGCTTGCCTTGTCACTAAATATGTGCATCAGAACTACATTGTCAACAGCAGAACAGACTGTAAGAAAAAAAATGCATAGCAAGGATGTTATTCTGTTGAAATGTTCTGGAGAGACACTACAAACCACAGAAAGGAAATCTGAGTTGCTTGTGGTGGTAGAGGGATGGTGAGATTGCTAGAACAGCCCTTTTAAACATAGTTGCTTATTTATTTTTTATATCAAATGGACTTTTAAAAGGTTTGCATGGTGTTATAAAATAAAAAGTCACTCATCTCTTTCCAATTCTTCTTCTCTTCTTAAAAGTACAAAAATATATTCCAGTCACAGAGCGGAGTGAATCTAAAATCACTTATTTCCACAAATATTATGGGAACTGGAATTTCCCTAACAGTTGTCAGAATCTCTTTTAAGAATGGTATTATTTCATCCACTGTTTTTCTTCTAGATATTATAAATATTCTGAATATTCTCACATTCTTATCCAGTAAGAAATAAAGCCCTGACTAGAAAGTTGCTTATTTTGTTGCCCCAGTATTTTGGGCACATAAACTTCAGTTCCAAGGTCCACCACTGTCTTAAATAATTTGTAGATTCATGTCATACAGAGCTGAGGGCGAGGGGGTGGGGGGTTGTGGTTATTAATATGTAGGGAAGAACTGCAGAGCTGAAAGACCCATTTTGTTTTAAAATATATCCCTTTGTTTATTTTTCTTTCCCCCTTTATTTATTTTTCTTTTCCTCTTTATTTATTTCAACACACAAGAAATTATGCAATACAGAAACGCTCAGGTTCAGAAAAATAATTATGGCACTTTCACAGGTGCCATATGGAGGCCACCAACCAAACCATACTATAAGCTATAAAAATAATTGTACAGGACTTATATGCAGCCTGCTCTCCATATTGCAGTTACAGAACAGAAACACACTTGCAATTACTTTGTAATATTTGGCTTTGATCAATTGCACACTTGTGTGATCTACAGAGGTTCAGGTGAATACAGTCACAGATGCAAAATGGTGCTTTCTGAGCAATTCACAATACAACTGGAACACACACCAAATCCTGTCAATGCTTGGGAAGGGAGTGTAGCAAATCACAAATTAATTTCTGAAAGCACAAAGCCATTTAGATGTGGGCAGTCATTCAGAACACTAAACATTCCAATGTTGCTTTGCTGGAATAATGAAGGATTATAAAAAAATTTTAAATATTTGAATTGAGTTAATGTATTACACTGTGATATTTTAACACACTTGAAAACAGCCCAGGAGTGTAGAATTTGTTCATGTGTTGTTAGTTCCCACAGCTGCTTAGTGCAGCCTGCTGGGGGGAAGATTTTGTGTGGCAGCTTCTGTTACAGCTCCTGGGGAACATCACTCATCGGTGCTGCCAGTCCTGACCAACCCTCACACCTGAATAAGAGACACCTTGAATGGGCTCTAAAGCCCAGCTTGTTTAGCCCTATGTGGCTGAGAGGAACTCTGCTCCAGGATCTCAGGGCACAGGGATTATGGGGGGGGAAATGGCTGAATATTCTGGAAAATATCCTATGGTTCCCGGCAGCAGTAATTGCTTCTTTGCATCTTGCATTCTTACACAGAAAGTTTCAAAACTAGATAGTGAGCCAACATGAAGGGATAAAAGGAGAAGGGAAAGTTTTGTGTTGTTTTCTTGTCACCAGACTAACCCCCTTCAGTGCTGATGATTCTCATCTGTCAGGAGATGAGGAAAAGTCACAGAGCAGGAAATACTGAGTAATGAGGACATTGGATCTGCATGTGACACAGCACTTTAGAAACCTCTTGGCTTTACATTTGTTTGCTTTGCTTGATGACAAAGAAATAATAAGCCAGTTACATTTATGTGAAAAGTGTGACATCCAGAGAAATGTTCCAGTGCAGGGTACGAGTTAGCTGTGCAAACACAAGGCACAGAATAAACAGGAAAACTGATAAGTGAGTTTGAAAGATGGCACTCATAATGATCCTTGGCAATAAATCATACTTTATTTATTTCCTCTTTGCTTGTTTCAAGCAAGTTCTGTATTTAAAAGTACCTTTACTCGTATCATATTGCACATACAAAAAATAATATGGCTTTGTAAGGTACATTTCCTTTGTATGTGCATGCTGTGCCTAAATCTAGGGTATATACTAGAATATATTTTCCTAGGAAACAGTATATTCACAGTTATTGTCCTAGAGACAACTCTGCTTCCTTCCATTTTTTTAAGTCTTGTCAGTTCTTCTACTGCAATAGCTTTTGGACTTCCAGCTTTATTCAGACCAAATCCTTGTTTCTTCCTCTCCTTGTCCTGCTCTTGGGTTGCATGACAATGATAAGGATTTCACCTCAGCAAGGCCTGACTGGATTCTCATTTTTGCATCACTTTCTTCATGATTTAGGAGTGAACCTCCTGAATGTACCCTGGAGTTACAAGCAACTGTGTAATTGCCTATGACAATCTTTTTCAAATCAAATCTCTGTTTACTCTTAGAGACAAAAGCAGATATGACATCAAAATTCAAAATTATTTCTGTACCACAACAGAAGTTGGGAAATAAACCCTGAGGTTTAAGAATTTTTTTGAGAAATGAGAATCATTGAGCTTAACAGGAAGTTAGGACCTTCAAGTGAGTTTACTACTGTTGTTCTTGTGAACACCTAATTATTTATATAAAGTGAGACATGTCCAGAAAGTGGGATCCAAATGTTTCCTCATCTCAGGTATTCAAAGTAGATGAGTGGGGATTTGAATTAATTTTCAAAAAATTCAAGGAAAATACTTACACAGCAAAACTATTATACATAATAATGGGTCTCTTTCTGTCTGGAAATTCCACCTTGGGCCAAGTATCTCTGCAATTTAAATTTTATTAAATTACATCCTTAAAAAACGATTAATTTCTGAGGAGAAACTCTGTAAAACTGTTAGATTCCCCAATGAGTTTTATTCAAGTATTGGTCTGCTTTCATGCCTCCAGTCCTTTCAGCAAGGCTCACAGTTTCAGCAAAGCTCAATGATAGTTTTCTCTCTTCCAATATGACCAATATGACCATGACATTTCTGGTCATCTGTTCACAGTGTTTTCTAACTTTTCCATTGCCCTTTTGAGCTTTTGGCTCCCAGCCTTCACAAACAAACTGTGCAATGCATCTGGAAGCAAGGAAGAAAGTACTGCATAATTATTAAGTTAAATATTGTCTCCTGACCCTTATAAATAAATTTTTCATCTATTCCCTTTCCTGGTTATTTCCCACCCACGTGCTATTAAGTTAAACAGATACAACGTGTTCAAACAACCTGTAGCAAGCATTGTCAATTATTACAGGAAAGCTTCCTGCCTCCAAAGAAGGCAGATGTGAATCCCCTTCTCTTGAAGACCTAACCTCTGATGGTGTGTGCCTCTCTCCATGGTCACACACCATTTGTTGTCAGGGTCTCAATGAATTTTCAAAGAGCAGGGGTATTTTGTTTCCCATTGATTCTAGGGATTTGAATTTCTTGATAATGTTGTCAAAGAACTGTCAGACACATTAATGGAATTTTTTTGTTTAAAGCCTGATGGTCTCAGCGTGAGTTCTCAGTTGACATATATGAAAGCATTAACTTTTATCATAGGTCAAGATCCATTAAAGAGGCTGAGACACATCTGAACCATTGCGGACTGTCTCATCTTTCAGTTCCCTCAACATCTCTGTGACTCTACTATTACCCCATTCCTTTTCTGATGATTGTCAGCTGTCTGTTAATATAAAATTAGAGGTAAAAGGTACTGTTTTACAACATAGTAACTAACCCGCTCAAAATTGAAGCCACAAAGCATTGAATGTGAAGACAGCAGCCATGTAAACTTCTAAAACCACTGCATATTTATAGAGAACTTCACAGAATAAATGGTATTTTACACTCCACACCATTTAGACCTCAATCTTTCTTCTGGCAAGCCAAGGTGTTATTTTTGTGAATCGTTCCTAAGACATTTATAACCAGGCCACTGCACCAGTGACTACAGAAGCTTTGAAGTCAAGTAGAGATTATTAATTTGCTGTGAATTTTCTGAGGAGCTTTATCCTCTTTCCATACACAGCCATTAAAAATCATAGAGGCAAAAATAAAGCAAATTTAAGCTACCAAACTCTCTGGTTTCAGATGAATTCTGGGCAGTGCAAAAAGCCAATTAAAATTTTAAAGTGGAACCTGTAGTGTTCAATGTGGAACATGAGAGATTTAGGGTTCCTGAAATGCACTTTCCAGAGCAGTGAGATCCAAGCGCATCCAAAGGCCCAGACCTCAGGGAAACGAGACCCACGGCCCTCTGTGGCCATCCCTGGGGGCACACTGGAGAGGAAAATCATGACTTCGGGCATAATTTGTAGCTCTGCATCAAAGACCAGAATTGCCTCTGTGTGTGTGTGACTTCCCTACCACAAGAAGAGACGGCCTCTCTATAGAGGTTAGGCATTCGGAGGAATTTCTCCAGGAAAGCGGTGGTTGGACCCTGGAATGGGCTGCCCAGGGAGGCGGTGGTGTCACCATCCCTGGGGGCGTCTAAGGAAAGACTGGACGTGGCACTCAGTGGAGTAGACGTGGTGTTGGATCACACGTTGGACTCTACGCTCTCGGAGGTGTTTTCCAACCTAATTGATTCTGTGACTCTGTGATACAGACAAACGGGTATAAACTCTAGGGCTGGAAGCGCTTCGGGGGGTCGGCGATTCCGAGCACCGGGGTCCGCTGAGCCCCGGGCTTCGGCTGCGGGGAAATCCCGGCGGCGGCGCCTCCAGGGACCACTCTGCCCCGGGGAGGGGGCCACTGTCCCCGAGGCCAGCTCTGAGCAAGGCCTCCGCCGAAAGCGCGGCGGGGCACAGGGG
>WEIV01017446.1:54112-83274 GCA_013390005.1 Calyptomena viridis
GGGGCGCCCGGGGCGGGGGTCCCGTGTGGGGCAGCGACGGGGAGACCCTGGGAGGGAAGGGAGGGTGGGACGGGTCCCGGCCGCTCTCTGCCCCTCGCCGGGATCCGGCGGCAGGGAGCTGTCCGGGAAACTTCTGTCAAGGGGTTTGTGCCGTTTCCAGTTAAGCCGAGGAAGAAAATGTGGATTGTAGTGAACAAAGGAAGAATCATGCGGAGTTTCCTTTTTGGAAGCGGTTAGCGGCCGTCTCCAAACCAGACGGCTAATACATTTTTCTCCAAGTGTTAAAGAACACCACCACCCAAACAAACCCACAGCCGTCTGAAGTTTTCATATTCCTGTTAAAACTCTTTCCACTTTGGGCAGGGTCCGCCGGAGACCCCGTTTGTGTTTGAGCTGCGGTGCCCCGGGCAGGCAGAGGGAAGGGATGGGAAGGTGTGTTTCGGGAATGAGCCGGACCCTCCCGGGCTCTGATGGACCCTCTCCTAGGCCTACGCCTGGCAAGGACACAATTTATCCATATCCCGAGGAAACGAGGGGCAGAGGGAGCCTCGGCGTCATCAGTGGAAACTGACTAGTTGAAACTGACTAGTTGAAACTGGTCGCTTGGGTTGAGGGATGAGAGAGCAGGCAGAGGTGAAGGATTGTTTGGAACAAAACGGAGAGGAATGGAGCCAGTGAATGAGCACGTGAAGACACTTGAAGGAATTGCCAGTTTTCATAGATAAGCCAGGGAAGAGAAGAGGGACAGTTATGCAGATGTTGGTGTTCTAGATTAAAATCAAGACATTACATTTTTTACTACTTTTGGCCGTTACTGAAAAAACCACTCTAGCTGTGCTTTTTCAGCAGCCTGGCTACTCATTGCCATGTTCTGTGCCATCTTCTCCCTATGCTGGCACCAGTGTTTGGAGAGCAGTGGGATGAAGTGGCGTGGAGCATTTACCTGCAGATTCACAGTGACCTTTTAAACACTTTTTCTGATTAACCTAGTTAGTGATCACGTCTGTTTCTCTGCACTGCCATAGGGATGCTTATACTGGCTAAAGGAAATGTGTGATGCGGAGGGGAGGAGTTTATTTTTGTCGTATGTAAATTAACAGGTATGTATGTAAAAATTTTTTCCTGTGTACACATAGGCAGAGACACACTTGTGTAAAAGGGTTGTGCAACTGCTATGTTGAGCATTCTGGCCCTTGTGTTGAACAGAAGGGAGTGCCATTGATAAAGCAGTTGTGGGGGAGGTTTACAAGTGCAAGAGGTGACAAGCAGTATGAGAAGACCTATCCAGTAAAGGTGAGATTACAAGAGTATTTCTTACTGGACCAGAGGAGTGAGATTAGAAGCCAGAGAAAAGGGCACAAGGAACTTCTATGTGAGAATACTGCATGGAAACAGAGTGAGGTTTTTTTAGTTATGTGTTCAGCTATCTCACTTCAGTCTTTCTTAGACTAGAAGACTTTATTTCTCAGAACAGATTGGGCTAAAGCCTGGAATCCCTAAGTATCTCTTTTCTTGGAATTAGTAAATAACCAGAAATTTGTGGGTGAAACATGAATTGTCCCTTTCTCACAAAACTTCATCCAGAAATTTGTGTCCAAGTAATGTATTGGCTTAAAACAGCAAAGCATTACATCTGTTTATAATACATGCGGGTGTTGAGATTCTAACTTGGCGACATCCGTTTTCCTTTATTAGAAGTGAACAGTCACACACAGTAACTATAATAAGTGTCATTTCCAGAATGACTCAGAAATGGACAACTGAAGATTTTATGTTAGTTTTATTTCAGCCCCTTCTTACATCTACATTGAACTACAATTTTCTATAAAGTAATAACATATTGTTTATTGCGTAAAAAATCCTGTTATACTCGAGGTATTGAGGAGATGAAGTATTTTGATCTCATCCTCATTGCTTTCGTTTGAGGTCGAGATGTTTTCTGAATGTGACTCAAATCTACATCCAGTCCTGCTTTGCCTATGGAATTACAAATTTCCTTGTGCCTTCTGTTGTGCTTATCACCATAGTACTCAGTACTCAACAAATTCCCCCCTTAATTGACAAAACTCTCCAAAGACAAGGAACTCATCCTCCCATTCCCACATGAGTAATGAAAGACAAAATTATGGAGACCAAATCTGGTCCAGGTAGGATCTGATCTTTTTCAGGGTATTGAGTTCAGTATCATTGTTTATATTAAATGCACAGATGCAAATAAATTGAATATCTGGTCTAAGCTGCTTTAGCAAATCACAAATTTAGATTTTGAGAGGTGCATCCCTGAAAAAAAGCGCATGTAGTTGTTGGTGCCCACATCAAACCAGCATTTTTAGGTAATTTATCTATAGTCATCAATAAATTCAATGGCAGAAGCATGATAAAATATACTTTGGGACAATGTTAACTTATTTTAAACTACAGCATTGTGAACCATTTTTGTTTGCTCTGTCATTTTAAACAGCTGCCTTTTCCTGTGATCCTCTTGTCCATCATTTTGTTCTGCCTCCCTCTATGACATCCCTTATTTGTGATAGTGTAACCATTTCCATATTCATCTGGTAAGGCAGATCACAAAACTAATGAGGTTCGAAGAAAACCTTATTTGACTTACTTTTGATTCTTAGAAACAGCTGGATGATCAGGGAACAATGGATGTGGTTGATACCACTTAACCCAAGTGGGACTACTTGGAAAAACCTATGCCAGTTTGCCCTTCCTCTTCCCTCTTGCAAGATTCCAGTAAATCTTACATGCTTCATTTCTTCCCATTTACTCAACAAATGACACCAGATGTCCTTAGGCAAGAACTTTAATTTTTTTTTTTGCACCATCCTGTTAACAGCTTTTGCTTTCAGTTTCTCAACTCAATCCTGAACTTCTCAGCTGCTTTTCATCCTGCTCTTTCATGAATTCCCATCAGCTGTGTTTCCAGGATGCTGCCTTTCTCTGACTCCTGTTTGTTTAATGGGTGATTTGCTTCAGCCTCCAAAGACAATCTACTTTCTTCCCCCCCCTTTACTTCCTCTCCTCTTCTACATTATAAACAAAAGCACTTGCAATATGCAATAGAGAACTCTACAGAGCTGGCAAGGGAGTGGATCGAGTGACCTAATGTCTGTCTCTGTTGTCCTGCCAGCTATTTTTGAGTTCAGATGTTGGTAACTATTTGACCTTTTAAAATCTAATCTGACAATACCCAGCCCTTTCCTTGTTTACCTTTGTTTGGTTTACTGGTTCTTGTTAAGTAAAATCTTAGGTACATTTGTGAGGTCTGAAATAGACTTAACCCATTCTTTTCTTGCCAACACTTTTGATGGTGCTGGTTATCAAATAATCTATGTTTTAATCAGGATTGCTGAATACCATTATTAAAATAGCTACATTTCAAAAGTGAAGCCTGTCTTCGTACTGGAAGTTAAAGAAACTACATCTTAACCACCTAAAATCACACTATGGATTTTGGCTTGCTAAGAAAGCATATTTGTTGAGAGCTATTTTATGTGTATTTCAGGCTATTGCTTCTTTTTAATCAGCTAATCATTATGTAAAGTGTCCTTAATTTTGGATAAAAGTTAAGCATCTGTTCAGAAATAAATTTGTAAAATCAAACAAGAAGTATGTTTGCACAGACCAACATATTGGAATTAGCATTCAGGGCTGAGATTCCTGGAAAATATAGAGGTGCAAGAAGCGTTGCCCATTTTCAAACAAAGAGTGCTGCTTTGTATAAATTTTTTTTTGTTTTGAGAGTAGATACGTTTACATGGGAGAGAGACAGACTTTCTTACAATTGCATCATGCAAGATCTTTGAGATTGCTTTCCTTTTGCACATTACACTGTGCTGTGTACCTGCTCAGTGGAGTGTTTCATTTAAACCATTTGAATCAGCCTTCTCATGTCACTTCTGAAATTACTTTTGAAAGTTGACATCTCATTTTCTAAGATCACACACCCAAGATTCATTTTTTCATGTTGGTAGTCAGTCTGTACCAATATGATTACTTCAAGAGTGGTCAAATTAAGTGATGCTAAAATCCAGAGACACCATGTGAAGTGCAGGATTGGAGTAGTTTGTCATAGATGAAACAACTTAATCCTAGTGAAGTACTCATTTTGTTTCCTGAAGCTCCAGAACATCTGTATTTTTCCAGAACTGTAGGGTAGGTGAGATTTTTTTTTGTTTTGTTTGCACCAAGATGTTATACCCTTTTGTTGTAATTCTGGATGTTCCTGTTTTGCTGAGCTCTTTGTTTTCCTGTAGTGTAACAATGGATGCCATGGATCAGTTTCAAGATTCATTTTACATCAATTGCCCATTAAAAATCCCTATCGCTAAATTAAGTGTATAACTGTCTAAACGTTTCCTACTTGGCATTGAAGAATGGCTCAAAAAGTGTGAATTTCTTAGCTCACTGGTGTGAGGCAGTTTATGGAATCCTACCAGGAAAATTCATAAATAGTGGCTTCATCAGACATGAACTTTTACTCCTGGCTGTACCTCCAGGTTTATCAGTGAGCTGTTTACTAACCTTGTGTGTATTCTTCAGCTTTTATTTGCAGACTATTACTCTTCATGCTATTTGCTAACAAAACCTGGGAGAAGCAACTTTGTTTAACTTTCTGTCCTTAGTCTTCCTTCTCATGGCTATGGGGGAGGATTAAATGAGGCTTTAGCAGCAGAATTATTATCTAAATCTCTTGCCATTCTTCCAGTAGATTTCTCCTATGGCTGCTGAAATTAGCAGAGTCCATGACATTTCATTTCAATGCTGCTGAGCAGTTTTGAACATTAGAAACAGAATGGACTCACTGTACTGTTTTCTGTTTGTTACTGTTGTCTGTCAGAGCTGTGGCAGCAGCAAAATTAAGGCATGGCACATTGAGTGTGGCTGTGTAAGCAGCTTAACTGATCTAAGCTGCTCCCACCCCTGAAAACAGGAGTTCTTCCTTTTCCGCTCCATCCCTGCCAGGTTTTGTGTTTTGGCTGCTTCCCTTGTGCTGGCACTAGCACTCTTAATGCTCTGCAGTCAGCTGAACCAGGGAGCTGATGTGGTTTATTGTCAGACAAATGTACTGACACACAGGCACACAAAAGGCATCTCCACTGGGCTACCTCTGCCTGGCCCTGGGGACCACCAGGCAGAACTAGTACTGACTGGGGAGGGAGTGGGACTGTGTGTGTGGGACCACCTTCTCACACAGCAGCTTCAGCTGGGATTGATGTAAGTGCTGGCTCCAGACCTGTCAGTGAAGCAGCAGGGTATCAGTGTCTTCCTCTGCTGAGGTCTTCAAAGAACAGCAGCAAAACTGCTCAGGAAGGAAGGTACAAGAAAGTCTCTCAAAAGGACCAAGAACCTTGGGGTCAAAGTGAGAAAGTGAGAAGAAAGGTGAAAAAACTTTTATGGAAAGGCCATTTAGGGTGGACTGTAAAGAAGTGCCCAATTATGAGCTCATCAAATCTGCAGTTGTCTCACATGGAAGTATCAAAGCATGTTCACTGTGACCATTCTTTAGGAACTCTTGGCAAAGGGTTGGTCAAAGTTTTCATCTCAAAATAAGAAAGAAATTTTTTTACAGTGAGATCAATCATTCACTGGATCAACCTGCCCAGGCACATGGTGAAGTCCCCATTATGGAGGTTTTCAGGATGCAGTTGGACAAGGATGCTAGATAACCTCATCAAGGCTCCCTTTCCCACAAAAGGTTGGACCAGACAAATCTTTTGAGGTTCCTTCCAACCTGGGCTGCTGTGTGGGTTCTGTGGACTTTCTTGTATGGGTAAAGTGATCTACACCAGAAACACAAAAGGTGGAGATGCACTGGCTGATGGGCAACATCTAGGACTTCTCCAGTGACTTCTGCAGTGTGTTAAATATGTGAATGAGTTACCAGGTCTAAAAATGTTTCTTTGCATTAGAAGACTCCTCCACATTTTCTGTGTGCTGGAGTAGGTGTTCAGCTTTGTGGCGGTGTGGGGGAACACCCTTTAAATCTTCCAAGAGCAAAACGTTGGACATGTCAGATTCTGTAGAGGATCTGTCAATTTTGTATGAAGTTTTCAAGAGCTAACTTTATTTTAATTCAGTGTATGCTTTTGACACAACTAAGATAAATTATATCTTCAAATACAGTTAATTGCACACACACAAATTTGACACATTAATTTGTTACATCACTGTTAGGAACTTTAGTATGTGTAAAATTTTCTTGCCCTAAATCTTTTGAAGCTGATTTCTAAAGCAGACATCCTGTACATTGTTTTTATTCCTTACTTTTTTGTGCTTCCTACTCAAGCAGAATGGGTATTGTACTGAATCACTTCATAAAGAGTAGAAGAACAACATCAGAATTATTCTTTTAGTTTTGGGAGCTGCTCTAGTGTTTTCACAATGCTGGAAAGTGCATTATAAGCCCTTTATAAGTATGACCTGATACTGGTAATTCTGAAACTGCTGGAACTCATGCAGCTTTATTTCATATGGATTTATGCTGTGTCATTGATTGACTGTGACTTAGAGCTTTACTATGGTAGTTATTTCTTCATAAATTACAGTTTGAATTAGATGTTAATTCATCTTCAGTCTTCTCTCAAGTTACAATGTTCAAAATGTCTCTATCCTCTAGACCTTTCCTTTAGGAAAACTTCCATGAATTTAAGGGTTTCTGCTGTTCTGTAGTAGCTGATTGGAAAGGACCAGGGGATACAATAGGTGGACTAGAAGACACAAGGAAACCCAGACAGATACAAAGCCCTTTTTGCTGAAGGAAAACAATCTCAGAATAAGAAAACTGTGTTACCACTCCTTGGAAAGAAATACTGTTGATGTTTTCAATATTTGCATTTTTAGTAATTCTTACAGAATTACATCCATTTAAAAAATTATCCTTGACTTCAGTCCTGCTAAACCAAAGGAGATTTATTATTGGGGCCACAGGGTAGCTAAGGAGTGATGCAAAACCAGCTCCCCAGTAGGTTGGCTTTGGTGGCAGATAAGTCTGGAAAGTTCTTACTTCCTCTTCCTGACCTTTGTAGAGAGCAGAAGGGTGGGTGGAGGATGAGAGGGAGGTCAGTGGGAGAGGGGCAGAGCACAGAACTGCATCAGCCACATCAAGGTCTGATCCCCAGAGTAGGGTGGGTAACAGTGGAAGGAAAGAAGAAGAAATCCCTTGGATTGTTTTCAAGGCTGAAGCCAAATCATCCTGTTTTACTGTACCCCAAATGTGTAAGTGAGCTGGAGTACTTCTGTATGTAGGTTTGTTCAAATCCCACTCAGAAAAAATTAAAAACCATGCAGTAAAATAATGTGTGTGTTTTAAAATATTTGGAAATTCAGGTAAATCTGATATAAGGTGTAATGGACAGGGATGTTGATAGAGGGAAATAATAGTATTTAAAATGGTTTTTTTTCCTGGTTTGCAATGCTGTTTACCTTTCTCTTTCACTGCAGCTGTTCTTTAGATTCTGGTGGTGTACAACTTCCATGCACTCTCTTTATGCAATTTCCCAGTGTGACAGAAAACTTAATAAAATCTGTAAAGGAGTTGTGCTTCATTATCTTTTCCCTAGTTACCATATAATTCAATAAGATGAAATATGTGTTTATGACTCTTTCATAACTTCTGTGCAATTTGATTTTTGGTTGACTGGAAAATCCCATTAAAACATGCTCTGAAATGTTGTCATATATGCATTGCTTCAGGGGAGGACAGGCGGGGTGGAAATTTATATTAAAGCGTGCTGACGATGCGTAAATATTTGGAAGAGAAGGCTTTGTTTGCACATTTCTCCAGTTTAGTTTAGCACTTCACAAAGAAATTACTTTTTATTGGGTTTGGGTTAATTTTTCTAAATTAGATGAGGTGTTAGACAGTGGCCTATCAAGCGAGTGCTGAATGTAATTTCTGTACAGAGCAGAATATGTGTCTCATCACAGAAAAGCAAAATAAACTTTATGAAGTAGTAGGCTTATATTTGCTATAAAATTATTCCATGCAAAACCAAGCTGCCGATGTGAAATTGCCCAGGTTTTTTTTCACTACAAAAATGCACATTCTGAGATACAGAATCTTTCTGGATTTTTTTTTTTAACAGCTACTTGAAAAATACTGGTAGTTTAGAGGGAAACTGATTTTTTAAAAGTAGCTATTGCTCCTTGCCTTTCACAGTGTTTTAAGAATTTCCAGAAAAACTTCAGTGTATTGAGGATCATCTTTTTCAAATGTATAGAACTGTCAGGTCCCTCTTTTTCTGTGAAAAAAGCAGACTTGAATATTGGATACAGACTGATACAGTTGGAGGCTGAAGTTTGTGCAGCCAGTTGATGTTATTGGAAAATCCATAAAGGTATTATTTGTGACACTTGGGTCATGGTTTTGCTTTATAAGCTGTGTTGGGGAAGAAAGTATCTCTAACAGAGCTGGATAAATGGTACATTGTTAGTTTTGATCTTGTGACCTTTTGTCAATGGACAAACACTGTACCTGCAATGAAATTACATTTTTGTGAATGGACTGTGCCCAGACATTGTTGCTTGGCCCTTCTCTCTTGTTCCTGGAGAGGTAAAATCTAAAGTAAAGGTAGTATTCTTTTTACTTTTTCTATTTTTTTCCTTTCCTACTTAACCCATAAATGCTTTCAAAAGGTAGAAAGCACTGTTATAATCCACTTTCTACTTATCTTTAGTGGTTTAACGTGTTGATTTGGGAGAGCCAGAGTCAACAAAAAAGGGAGATTGTAAGTAGTGAGTAATATCTATTCAAGAGACCACTGGGCCATCTGACAACTCAATTTCTGGTTGTGTGGAAGTATGATGTGCTGATAGGTTCTCCCCTGGTCCTAATCCAGTTTAAACCACTTTGGAGAGGAACTGGATGTAGTTACTCATTCTGTACTGGGCTGCTTCCCTCCTTTCATAGCCATGTAGTTACCAATAAGAGGTACATCTAAAGAATTGTGTTATAGTAATCACCAAATCTCTCCCTCATTTACTGATTTCCTTTTTATTTGTTTTAATTTTATTTCTGCTGTTGTCCTGAACAGCATCCTATGGCAGCAAGTTCCATAAATTAGGCACATGTGAAATTTCTGGTCCCTTGACCTATTTACACCTATGTCAGCTGTCAGTGGATACCCTCCAGTTTCTCATGTTCTGAGAGGTAAAGGTCAAACAGATGACAAACATGTGGTCACAGCCAAGAGACCAACCTGACAGACTCTGTGTTACAACTAGATCAGCTGAATGTCTGCCCTCTCCGAACTGAGTGGCTTGTTACACAGTGATTATTTAAACACAAAGGATATTTTTTTTTTTTGCTTTCCAAATAGCAACATGTAATTTTTAATCCATGCACAATCCAGTTTTCAACTGAAGTTGAGAGCTGCTGACTAGGCATCAGTTTGTCTGCAAAGCATCAGGAGATGGTCTGAACTACAAAATGAAAGTTGGCCTGTTTGTAATTTACAAAACAGATGCAAACATTTCATTTGTATGAAAACAGAGACAAAATAGGGGAGGAAAATTAAATGAGTGCACATTCATAGCTACTAATTTAGCGAGGCTGTGAGGGAAAGCATGCTGTTAAAACATTCTGCAGCAATTCTGATACAGTTCATGTGGGTTTTTTTCTTGAAAAATGCTAGCAGGCCCGTTGATTGGTTTATGTTACTATAAATTAAAAAATACATGATATCTATTCGTTAAGCAGCTGTCACTTTGCTAGTATAACATAAGATTTTATAAATCTCTTCATTAACACTTCACCTGTAAAGGATCATGTAGTTTCTTTGGCTTCTGGTGTATTGACTTTGTGTGTTACTCTATGGTTTTAGGAGCTGGTAATATTTTGGAGAGGAAGTTATCGGAAATATCGATAATGGTGATCATAATGCTGGATGTTAATTTTGTAGTCCAGAATTGCAAGTTTCCACTCTTCAGATGTGTGAGGGGAGAATGTACTTTTTTGTTTGTGGAGTTTTTTTGAGGGAGGTGGGGGGTGGCCAGGTTGTCTCCTAGTTCCCAGATTAGTTGTATATGTGTCTCTTTTTCTGGTTTTTCTGAGCAACCACTCTGGGATTTCAGGTTTTTGGCCTTAGATTGGACCCTGTGCTATCCTGTGTATTAGCAGTATTTAATTTCCACAGTAAGACCATAACATTTGAAGACGTGAGACAAACATATAGACTGCCTCAGAAGTCCCTTTAACTGTGGTGAGATTTTTTATTTTTGAGGGGGTTTTGTTTGGTTTATTTTTTAACTTTAGGAAGAGCCTCTTGTTACTTTTGTTTTTGTCAACATGCTTGTCAAAGTAATTTTGTAGCTTTGCAGAAAGTTTTGCCAGACATTCACTATCACCCCATAACAACCTTGGGCTCTTTGCTGGGGAATCATTTACATAGAGCTTCCTTCCTCACAGCTTCTGACTGTGAGCTGTGAGTGGAGTCAGTACACACCGGCTGTATCTGCAGGAGCATTTTGGCTCAGGTTGGGAGCATGTTTGGAAAGCAAATCTCCCAGTTGTTAACACTTACAGGGCTTTACTTTGTGCTATAGAATCGTTTCAGAGCGCTCAGCCTGAATTATTTTTTGGATGAAGGTAAACCAGAAGATACACTGCTGCAGTCCCACAGCCACACAGTGCTCACCTCTTGAAAGCAGATTGGAGTTACCCCAAAGTAAAACTCAGCCTGTGTTGTGTCAATAGTGTCCTCAGCACCAACTATTTTGTTCTTTAAGTGGCTCCTGTTGCTCACATTCCTAGCTAATGTGATTATAGTCAGGGATAGAGGTAATTATTATGCACTTAGAGGTTGTTATTCGTGGCCACTGTAATTGCTTTAGATAAAGAGTCCAACTATTCAAGCCTAGGTTAGAATAGATGATATCCAAGTGGCTGACAACCTGAGTTGGGTTTGGAAGCTGACACTTAAACAATAATTAGGTCAGGGAGCAGCAGAGCTGTAATGAAGCTGTTTTCCTGTTTCTGGTACCTTTTGACCTTTCCTACTTTATTAATCTGAGTTCTCCTCCTTCCTCTGTCACCATATCCTTGTTACCCAGGTGCTGGCCCGAATCACCACAGTATTCTGACACCTCATTTGTGCTGACAGTGCTCTTTCCTTGTTCTCATCTTTTCAATTTATTTGAGTTGTCAGCTCACAAAGGACTATGCAAACTGTGGCTGGTCCTGAACATGGTGTGTGGTTCCTGACTACCTACTTTCTTCTGGCAAAATGGGTAATGATTTACAGCAGCCAAAGGCATCGTGCTTCCTGAGATACTGCTGCAAAAAGTAAACCCATCTTTACTTCAATGAGAATATTAATGGTTTTCTCTGTTCTCGTCATTGATTTTCATGGAAAACTTTTGGGAGCAGAGAGAAGAAATCTCAGTGTCAGATTTAGTTAGAAGGTACTGGACGAAGACCAGAATGTAGACTAGATAAGTAACCACAGTATCATTAGTTTTGTGTCCAGACAAAGTCAGGATGAAAACACATCCTGCTCTGGAAACTTTATTTAATTCTTCAGCATTCTCACTTGAAAAAGAAGGACAAGAATTGATTATTATTATATAAACACTTCAATGAATGATCAAGTTCAATACTTGAAATTGGAATTCCAAAAGCATAGGAGATTGTCTAACAGAAGTTAATGTCTTCTAACTGTAGCTTACAGGATAGTGAGGTGGCTGAAATTCTGCTCTGAAGACTGCTCAGAAAGGCATGGTCTCTTGAGGATTTGTGCAATTCTGATTTCCACACAGATAGTTATGTAAGTTATTTATGCCTCCCAGAACTGCCCCAGATGGTCCCCAGGAGTTTTAAAACAATGCAACTTGCCAAAATTCTTCCTCACTGAAGAGAATGTGTTGTTACATCTCCTGATCACCAAAATGTGTCTGTGGGGAAAACGATCTTGTCTGGTTTTGAAGGGGAGGGGAAGGAACAGATATCCTGTATTATGGCAACTCCCTCGTTGAACAGGAGCCTGGAAGTATCCAGGGAATAACCATCCAAAATATTGGTGCAGTTTTAACAGAACAAACAACACTTAAGTGAAGAAGGGATAATGAAGTTGAGACAGAATTTTAGACTTCTGTCTCTGCCAGCTAAAGACCTGTCCCCTTGCAGTGGTGAGGAGCCACCTCCTCTGTGGTCACAGGGGTGGGTGGTGGAGAGATGTACTCAGCCTGCTCCTGCTGCTCCTGCACTGGGTTCAAGGTGCAATGGCACTCTGCCAAGCACAGGTTTCTCTTAGTGACCTGGTCTGTGGTTTTGGGTCCTTATGTAAGCAGGATTAATGATGATGTTTTATAATGCTGTGATCAGATACCATCTACAAAGCAGAGGGTTTTTTCAGTTCTCTATTCTACTCTTATCCGTGTCGCCTATAATCTGAAATAGAACCAATCTTTTGTGTCCTTGTCTGGTAGAGGAGTTTCAAAAGTGTTCCATCCCTCTTTGTTCCCATGAAATTCCCTGGAAAACCTTGCTGTTGCAAGGAAACCTAACTTAAATACAGGGTTCTCCCATATCCTATGAAATTTCTGTTCAGAGAAAAATCAATGTATTTTTCAAGTATTTGAATCCAGTAAATTCTTTGGTATGTTTTTCCTGGGAAGAAAGATCCTTCGTAACAGGTTACGATACGTAAAGTTGAAGTATTGTATAACATTTTTTCCAAGTATGTAAAAAACACAGGTGGTAGGACTGGGATTTTTAGGTAGACACATAATACATTTTGGATAAATGGCAATCAGATAACTAAATAACCACACAGGAAGATAGATCGATGATGTTTAATTTTTCTTTTATCAAACCTCTCAAAGGAGTGTTTTGGTTGTTGCATTGCACCTGGTGTGGAGCTAAGTGCTAGAAAAAAGATGTTTATCTTTTAGTCCAAATGTCTGCTGATGTTTTAGTTAGCAATATCCCTTGAATGGACCTGCTTTCATAAAAAGCTTCATAAGAACCTAACTATTTATAATTTCAAGAAATTATATAGCTCTGTGTTGCATCTGGTTGTAAATTGCATCTGAGTGGTTTCATTCATTGTCCAGATTACAAAGCTAAAATTACCAGCTTTATGCCACGTTAGTGTTGTACTGCAGAATGAGAAAAGCCACTTCCCTCTTCCCCACCTGGATGCTGTGTGCACACCTCTCCCAGCTGTGGGAGGAACGTGGTGGCTTTGCAGTGTTTTAAGTCCCTCTTAATGCAGCAAGTGAGAAACTAAGAGGAAAATACTGCTGCTCCTTTACATTAGTCTTATTTTCCCTTCTTTCCAGTCCCTTCCCTTAAATACTTGCTTTGTTCTGGATGTTCTGTATCCTTAGAACACATGACAGTCAGTGAGAACAGTGTAGGCACTTGTGTGTGCCCTCAATCAGATTTTCTGTCCTTTAGTGGTACATGCTGCACACCAATTTCCATTACACTTAGAGGCAGGAAATGTACCCAGAAGAGGTGTGTGCCTCCCAACTGGAGATGGTTATCTTAATAAATGCAAAATAATCTTGCAGAAATGCTGACTTAAGCCAACAAATTTTAATGCTGAAATGAGTTACCTTCCCCCTTAAGGGATACACTGCACTGCTAGAGTATGACTACCAGCTTTGGATATATGTATACAAATGTTCTATGTTTTATGCTTATAGATAATGTATGCCAGATTTGGGCAATTTCAGGATTGAGGGAAAAAAAATTAGTTTAATTTTGAAAAGAAATATATGGCTTGGTTTGTTACTTCAATATTAGTTCCTTGAACTTTTATGCAAAATGTTTCCCCTTGGTAAGAGGCTGCAGCCCTTTGGTGGTGAGCAGGGTCCACCCTTAAATGCTGGCCTTGTTGGTGTCTCTCCTTGGCTGGCTCATGCTTTAGAACTTGCTGTGTTTCCTGTTGAGTCATGATACTTCCTACTAGAAGTGGATGGTTCATTGGTTTTTGTTTTGTTTAACCACCCTACTGAGAGCCGAGCAGGCTAATTTTAATTTTATTCAAGAAGTGGCTGGATTCAGCTGCCATGGAACTCAGAATTGGACACTCAGCTTGGTTTTAGAGTTATTCATGCTGTCCATCGTGTTGTCACTTTTTCCAGAAGCAAATCTAAGGTGATATATAACTTCATGAAGGAAATAATACATAGAAAATAGATGGAAGAGGGAGTCCTGAACATTAAACATTGGTGTTACTACTAAGATAGTATTGGGGATGGAGGGAGTGGGAGTATGTGTTTGTTCTTGCATTGTGCATGTATGTGAAAAACACTGCTGTGACACCACAGGTTTTAGTAAGGTTTGTGAAGACTTAAAAGCAGAAAATTAAATAAAGAGTTGAATAGAGGAATAAATGAGTCAGTAGCAAGTCAAGATGTTCCTGTGTTGTGGCCAGCTCTCTTCAGCTTTATTAGCTGGTTTATGACAGTGAAAAAGATTTTGTAATTGTCTGTGTTCAGTCCCTTCTTCCAAGCAACCTTTGAACTATTTAGTCAATTTGAACCAAGACTGTCAGAGTAGAGGACTAAACTATAATTAAACTCCTTCCCTTTAGGGGCAGGGACAGTTAAGCAGAGGGCAAAGACACGAGTGGTTCCTCTACAGAGGGAGAGTCTGTTCCGTGTGAAATGTCTGTGTAGTGGCAGGGCAGCCATTGCCTGTGTCCTCAATCAACCTCTTGCCCAGGAGGTTTTTGGCTGTCACAGCAGGAAGCTATGATTTTTGAGAGCTTGGAAATGAAGAAGGTTGAGGAGATAAAGAGAGGAAAGTCAGGGGAACACAGAAGATACACACATTTGTCAGAAAATGGACGTAATTAGTTCTAGGGAGCTCTAAATACTTGTAATTGCTGTAAGAATCTAATGTAGATTGATGGAGGAAAGTTTCTGCACTACAGCCACTGGCTGGAAAGCTATATTTGGTAATTCCTAGAGAAGGTCATACTGTTTCCTTCTGTAATGAAGGAGGTAAAGAGAAGTGTAATGTTTTGCAGCCGCTTCAGCAAATCTTTATTTTGTCACCAGCTCATAATACACTTGCCTTTGAAGAAATTAAAAGGTGTTTTTCTCTCTGTGTTTTCTTTTTTTCTTTTCCTCCTCCACATGTTTTCCCAGTTTTCCAGCTTGTGTATGTCAGTGTTTTGATGTTCATTCCCAGAGTTCTTGACACAGTGCCAAGTGCCAAGGTACAGGCAGTGTCCTGCTCTGTTCCTGATGGAAAATGTCCTGTAGCAGGGGAGAGGCACATAAGTTCCCCTTGTTTCCACCACAATTCCAAGTAGGCAAAGCCATCAGAGCCATCTAGTTGTGACTCATGGATGTGGATGTGTGTGTTCTGCTTTTTTTTTCTTTCTGAGTATTTTTGAAATCCTCACCCAAGTTATTTGTTAAAACAGTGGAATATTAAAGACTACCTGAAATTTATTGCAGAAAAATTAATCCAATAGAGGGGGGAAGCCTGGCAAGGTGCATTTAAGGCACAGCATTACTGCCACGTAACAGAGCAAGGGGCACTCAGGGATCTCCCTCTTCTATTGCTGTGTGTCTTATTTGAGGGGCTGTTGCAAAAGCAGTCACCTGAAACTGGTGGGTAATAAATGGCAAAAGAAAATAATGATGCAACAGGTGAAGAGAACAGTCACACCAGTAGCTAAGTCTTTTGTGACCTGTTTATTTTAATAAGTTTGGCAATTTCTTCATCACAGATATTTGAGTTGTAACAACGTGAGTGCCCAGAAAATGATGCTAATTTTAATTTTATTCAAGAAGTGGCTGGCAAAGATAATTTGTCTTAGCGTAGAGTAGGCTGTAGTCTATTAAAAGAGGCCTTGTATGTATTCTGTATAGATTCTGTTTCTCTTAACTTACCATAATTAGTAATGACAAGCTAAACACTATGGTGGTGAGATTTCAGAGTGTTT
Organism: Calyptomena viridis; assembly: GCA_013390005.1. Lineage (NCBI taxonomy): Eukaryota > Metazoa > Chordata > Aves > Passeriformes > Eurylaimidae > Calyptomena > Calyptomena viridis. The sequence continues at coordinate 70,027 of WEIV01017446.1, forward strand.
AATGTCTGCTGTTTGTTTATATTTATTGGCCTTTACAGAGATTCGAGGAACTCTTAAAATTCAGTTTACTCCTTCATCCCATGTCTTGTAGTCCCAATCCTACAATTTTGTTAGCAGGCCAGGATATCTTTATAGAGCTCCATTCACCTCAGGAGCAATCTTTACAAGTACTGCAGTCTGCTCTTGCATGACAAGTTATGGTATTGGACAGGCCATGCTGAAAACATTAACTTTTCTTCTTTGGTTATTACAACAGCTGTGGCCAATCTTTTTTACCGAGAGGTTTGCTTATGGGGAGTTGGATTTATGGAGAGTGAGAACATCAGTGTGGTATGATATGTTGATGTGTAACCTGGCCTCCAAAGACTAGTGCTAACCTTTAGGAGTAGCTAATTTATTAATCAAAAAAACCCTTTAACCTCATGGTGTTCTGCTAACTTGGTTAGGCAGTTGCACCTTTCTCGTACTTTGCTGAAAGCTTTTATTTCCCTGACTTGTCCCATACAAATAAAGACTCCAAGAAACAAAACAGTCCCTCAAACTACCCTTGCTGCCTTCAGATGCTGTTCTAGTTGGCTCCCTGCCTGGTGGGTGCAGTGAGCTTCAGGCACTTTCTCAGCTGAGAGCATCTCTTCTTGTTCTCTTTCCAAGATGAGGTACAAAGTACCTGTAAGTTCTTGTAGGGCAGGTTGGGATCCTCTCATGTATTGCAAGTTCCTTTGCCAAGTCACAAGTCTTGTTCTGCCCTTGAACTTTATGCAGGCATCTTGTTTTAATCCATCCCTGACTCTGAATGAATTTACATGTATTTATTCTGATAGCAAAAAATCCAGTCCATGGACTCAAGATAATGTGTTGACTTGATCTCTGCAGAGTAAATTTAAGTCTTAGCTAAGGTATAAGTAATTATAGTGGAGAATGTAGTACCTTTCAAGTTCAATTAGGCAAAACAGGTTGCATTACATTGAAAATGATACTCGCCCTTTATTTCATATTAACATTTTTGTATGTTCTGAATATGAAGTGCCTTGGAAAAAGTTAAAGCATTTACCAGTTCACAGGAGTTAACTTTTTTTGGTTAGTATTTCTATATTACTGAAATTAGTCTTCATGCAGTAGTGGTACAACTCAAGAAAGAGATTAATCTTGATCACGGGGTTTCCAATGATATATTTGTAACAGTATTAGGGAATCAAGAAAAACTTTTCCAAGTTCCTCATAATTCACAAACTCAACAGGATGTTTCCTCTTTTGTTTACAGACTTGATACTGCCAGTTCCCTACCTTGACAGGATATCATCATGGATAGTGGTAAGTTCATTAACTTAGTGAGGAGTGTGCATTCTTTATTAGTCCCTATGAAGTGGGCAGTAACACACTCCAAAACTGTTCTCTGTTCAAAATCCCAGTCACTTTGCACAAAAAAATGCCCTCTGGCTTTGGACTAGTTTAGATGTTACATACAATGCAGATGTTTGCTCACACTGAACTGGAATCATATGACTGTACTGACAGAGATATTATTTACAGACCATAATAATCATCACAGACTTATTTGTGGCCCTTTAAAAATTGGCTGCAGAATGAAGACCACAGAGCTCAATTTCCACCCTTGAGTACTTTATTTTTAACAGTTTTTAATTTTGTCCCAGTAACTCTAAATTTTTGGAGCAGAAGTCACTTTTTACGCTTTATAAATAAATGCACAAACCATTTTTCACCCCTCTGCCCTATTCAAGCCAAATGGCTTTATTAAGATGACCTACAGAAAGACTCAATAGCAGCAGCTTCAAATTTAAATGTTTAGTATTCAGTGGTGGAAGTTTTAGTCTGCTTGGATGTTGGTATGGAGTCAAAAAAAGGAAGCCTCAATAATGGTCTCAATAGAGCTGGTTTGAGGGTCCAGGGTGCCACAGGCTTTGCTTCAGCAGCATTTCTGTGTCTCACAATACTTTTCCCACACTGCTGCTCCCTGTTCCTGCTGTCACTAAAGATCTGAAGTCTGTTTTCTTTCCCTGTAACAGCTTCAGCTGGCAGGCTGCAAGGTATTTATCCTCCTGTGTCCTTGCCTGTCTCTGGTTCTGATTGAATTTCACCTTGCTGGAGAATCCATTCTCTATTAGGATACCATGCCGGTTTTCATGAGAATGTGGGATAGATTGGTCTGACTGTATTGATCTCTTCAATAATAATGAGTGAAACTGTCTTCAGAATTATTTTCTCTGTAGCTTTCTGATGCATAAAAACTTGATAAAAGCCAAGTATTACAATTACACACAGAGCACAAGTGTGTCTGAAGAAATCATGTATTCAAATGCATTCAAATTGGTAGTTGATATATATCTTATCTATATTCTTCAAAAACTGGGGGTGTGGAAGAGACTTGAGGTTATTTATTTATGTGTCTATCTTACATAATGCCAAAACATCATTTTGATTTTTCATTTCTCTTGTATTTGCTGGTTAATGTCCTTAAAAAAGTAAAAAAGTAGGTTTTATCTTGCTTCATTACTTTATTCTTGCAAGACTTCCCTGATTATGTTCAGCTCCAGAGTAACAGCTGTAGTGAATTCAGCCATGCTGTCACTTCACTAAAACCCCAAAGTGTTTTTTTTACACACTCCTCTCCAACTGTAACTGAATAGCTACATGATTATGATCCTGGAATACTAAGAAGTCAAAGTGGTTCTGCAATACAGTTCCATTCTCCCTTTTTATAGGATTCATCAGGCACTGACTGATTCTCATTAAATCCCTGTATTTCAGTCAGTATCTCCATCAAGATTGCTTTGATCCATGTATGCTTTTATGTTTCCTTGATACATTTGTATTGTCTTCTCCACAGGATTTTAAGTCACTAGGAGTGTGCAGAGCACTAAAAATGTCACATCAAAACAAACCAATTATTATATTTTTTTCCAGCCTTGCAGGGTTAAAAGCCATTCCTGGTCTGGCCTAACCAGAGATCATTAATTATCAGATACATACAGAATTAATATTGGATGTAGTTTATTTTCCTCAGCAGGCTTTGTTTGCCTCTGTGATTATGCATTTTGTGTACTGTATTGTGAGAGAAGACAGACTGTCTGGATATGAATTGCTAAATAAAAAAATTGGGCATTTAGTTAGTCATATATTGGCCATTCTTGAATACTAAATTATTTCAATGTTTGCTGTTCTTTGTCAGGGCATTTGAATCACAAATGCATGCTTAGTTCCTTTTGGAAAACTAAACTATTACCTAGAATCTCGTACCAGTGTGTATCAAATGCAGTCATTTTTAACAGACCAGTTTTTAAACCTTTATTCTTTTTGTAAATTGGAAACTGCCTGCAAAAACAAAGATTTGTATATTGTTTCTGAGAGCCAAAATCTTTAAATCAGGATACTTTCAGCTACCTGCATTTCTCTGTATTTCTTTTCCCTCTGCATTCAGTACAAAGCTGTCATAGTTTCTACCACTGATCTTTTCAGGGATGGATTCCAGCTGCGAAATGAAATTCCCTGGGTTTTATCTGCTGGAGAAAAGCAAACTTCATTTATTGTGCATTATCTACTCTCCAGAGACTCTACTTAAGAGCACTCTTAAAAGAGTCTGGCCTGACACTTGTTGGCTTCAGGAATGCCCACAAGGAGTTGGGATAAGTAGATGGAGCACCATCAGTCCATCCCCACTACAGCTTCCTGATGTGGACAAGTCCTTCAGTTCATCACATTTAGATGATCACTGAGGCATATTGAGAGAAAGCAAGTTCTTCAGGTCTAGAGGGGAGTCAGGAGAATTGTGTGGGAAATGGAAAGAAACCATCCTATTTTTTCCTTTTTGAAGAGATTTTTGAATATTAATTTCTATGTTATTTAGTCAGCGAAGTTACACAATAGGAGGTGTCCATGTGCTCACCTGTGGTGCTGTAGAAAACCAACTTAGTGGTAGGTGCAGTTGTAGAGCTGGCACTGAACCCCTGGCAACATCACAGAAAGTGTAATTTGTGTGGTGCTTGTATGTACATGTATTGAACTGAAAGTATAGGATTGAGGGGTGTTTTGGAATTTAATCTCCAGATCTTTGTTTAATCCTTTGCAAAAGGAAGATCACTGTCTAATCAATTTACTTGATTTGTGATCAAGTTGTGGTGGGTTGATCCTGGCTGGATGCCAAGTGCCTCCCAAAGCTGCTCTGTCACTCCCCTCCAAAACTGGACAGGGGAAAGAAAATACAGTGGAAGGCTTGTGGGTCGAGATAAGGACAGGGAGAAATCACTAATCAGTTACTGTCAGGGCAAAAACAGGCTCAACTTGGGGAAATTATTTAAGTTGTGAGAAAATAAAAACAAATCCTAAAATAATTTTTCTCCTTCCCTCTGTTCTTCCTGGGCTCAACTTAACTCTCAGTTTTTCTACCTCCTACTTCCAGCAGCAGAGGCTGTGGTCACTTCATCACACACTGTCTCTGCCTTTCCTCCCTCCTTGGGGGAGACTCCTCACACTCTTCCCCTGCTTTAGTGTGGGTCCCTCCCATGAGGTGCAGCCCTTTGGGAACAGCCTGCTCCAGGCTGGGTCCTTCACAGGATCACAGGTCATGCCAGCGAACCTGATCCAGCGTGGGCTCCTCTCCCCATGGGACCACAGCTCCTGCCAGAAGCCTGCTCTGGCACGGGCTTCCCATGGGATCACAGCCTCCTTCAGGCATCCACCTGCTCCAGTTTGGGGTCCTCCAAGGACTGCAGGTGGATCTCTACTCCACCATGGACCTTCCACGGGCTGCAGGGCCACAGTGGTCTTCATGGGCTGCAGGGGAACCTCAGCTCTGGGGCTGGAGCATCTTCTGCCTCTCCTGTTGCACTGACCTTGGTGTCTGCAGGGCTGTTGCTCTCACATGTTCTCACTCCTCTCCTGCTGCAGTTGCACAGGGTTTTTTTCACCCTTCTGAAATACGTTATCCCCGAGGTGCCACCACCTTCCCTGATGGGCTCAGCCTTGTCCAGCAGTGGGTCCATCTTGGAGCCAGCTGGCATTGGCTCGGTCAGACACGGGGGGAATTTTTTAACAGCTTCTCACAGAAGCCACCCCTCTAGCCTTGCCACTACCAAAACCTTGCCACATAAACTCATTACAGTAGCACACCACAGAGACTAAACAAAATGAAATTCAAATAGATCAGCCTAATTATGCTAATCATTGCTGACAGATGCTACCACATCTATCTAAAGCAGAAGCACTGTGATCATCCTTATTTACTTGCTGCCCTCCTTTTATAACATTAAAAATCAGATTGTTAAGGGAAAAAAACCCCTTCAGACTAGCTATAAATGAAGCAATGCACAAATGATTGCATAGGTCAGGAAAGTGGTATGAGGGCATTAGTGTGGCAGTGCATTGGACCATTATCCCCCCTTGCTGGCAGTGAGAGCCCAAGAGAAGTGTAGCACTGGCATGATGTTACTGCTTCCTGACCTGAAATACCTGGAGAATTTCTGCAGGATTCACTGCAGATGTACTTCTCAGGTAATTCAGTCTGATGGATTTTGGAGTGTTCCAGTTACTGCATTTGACTGTAAAAATCATTGGGTTTGGGGGAAAGCTGGAACATAAGAAGAAAAGAGAAAACTAAAGAAAGCAAAAAAAGAATACCTGTGTCAGAACATTGGTTGCCTTTTGGGGCTGTTTGATTTGATTCATCAAGTAAGGGGAGGTTTTGTGTATGATTAAAGAAAATAGAAAGGGGCTACTTCCTCACCCCCAAAAGGGTGCCCATTTCATGGTTGAGATTTCTGGAGTGAAGGGAGCAAATCCACTTCAAAGTGCTTAAGAAAAGTTACAGACTTAAACATTGATAAATGCTGCTGTTCTGTTGTTTGTGACTCTGGGTAATAGTCATAAATATTTATATCAAAAACTTCAGAGCATTCTGGCTATGATGCCCTCAGGCAGTTGTAAATATCATTTTGGATGTTCACGAGTGGGATTTGTTTGTTCTGTATCAGTTTATGAAGTTGCCTGAGCTGAGCATCTGCCCATCTCTTCTGAGCACTTCTCAGGCACCAGCTTCAGTCTTGTTTAAGCACACATGACTATTGATGCTGAATTGAGGTCTATTGCATTTATGACATTATAGCAGTAACTAGTGAAATTGTAGGCCCAACTACTTACAACAGTGAACAGAACTAGGAAAGGCCTTTTATCATGCAAAATAAAAGGGAAGACTTTGAAAAAGCTGTTTCTCAAATGTATGTTTTCTTTGAACAATTCCAGCATGAGGCTTTGGGTATCTATTTTAGAAATTACCTTTGTTGTGTTTCCTCTTCCTGTTCAGTATTCTTAACAGAGGACAAAGCCAACTCTGTGTTAAAAAGATACCCAAGAGCCAACACATTTCTGGAAGAATTAAAGCAGGGTGACATAGAACATGAATGCAGAGAAGAAATCTGTAGCTACGAAGAAGCAAGAGAAGCATTTGAAAATGAGGAAAAAACGGTATGTTTTGTTGTGTATTTTAAGATGGGTGGGGTGTATTGATGCTAAATTTTTGAATGTGCTGAGTGCTTGTGTGTGTTTACCAACACTACGTAAGATTTGGGCTTGTTTTGGGCATGTTTCTTTATGCATGGAGAGAGGAGATGGATAGACTGCACAGCAATAACTTTGGAATCAATTGTAGAATTATAGAAAGGCTTGGGTGGAAAGGAACCTTAAATAAAGATTATCTAGTTCCAGTCCCCACGCCATGGGCAGGGACACCTCCCTCTAGACCAGATTGCTCAGAGCTCCATCTAGCCTGGTCTTAAACACTTCCAGGGATGGGGAATCCACAGCTTCTCTGAGCAACCTGTTCCAGTGCCTCACCACCTTCTGAGCAAAGAAATTCTGCCATCTAATATAAATCTCTCCTCTCGGTATAAAACTGTTCCCCCTTGTCCTATTGCCATCTGTCTGTTTAAAAAGTTACTTTCCTTCTTTTTATAAGCCCCTTTAAGTACTGGAAGGCTGTAATGAGGTCTCCTAGCAGTCTTCTCTTCTCTGGACTGAACAGTCCCACCTCAGCCTGTCTTCATATGAGAGGTGCTCCAGCCCATGGATCATCTTCATGGCTTCCTCTGGACCTGCTCCAATATTTTCACTTCTTTTTTGTGCTGGGGGCCCCAGAGCTGGATGCAGCACTCCAGTGTCACCAGAGCAGAGGGGCAGAATCTTCTCCCTTGACCTGCTGCTTTGGGTGCTGCCCAGGACATGGTTGGCTTTGTGGGCTGCACATACACACATTCATCCCAATTAAACTCAGTTTGAAGGGGGTAGAAGGCTTAAAGGTAATTATGCTTATATATGTTGTGCAAGTTGGCAGCTGGAAAGAATAGGAACATGCAATAATACCCCCACTTGAGAAGAGGTGGGCAAAACTCATCTGTTTGGCTGTACTGTTGCCCAGGTAGCCCATGTAGTGGTTCTCCCTGGATATCATAAATGCAGTTGTCTTGCTTGGAAGAAATTATGGGATTTGGACAGTTATGAGGCGTATTTAGAAGCAGAGGGTGCAAGTCTTCACTTAATCTCACTCCTCCTGGAATAACTTGTTCATTGAATATGTTCATGTGAAACAAGTGAGCAGCTCAAAAAACTTTCCATTTAAAATACACCTTTGAATCCCAGGTTTTGGTGCACCTAGCCAAAGTGTTTAGACTATTAATAGTCTAAAAATAAGGAAAGTGGCCTTCTTCAAGCAAAAATCTGCAAGCCCCCAAACAGTATTGTTAAGCAGCAGTGACTTAAACACGGAAAGAGCAATAGTTTCAGTGCTACCATGTGTTATGCAAGGGCAGTGATCTATTAACTTGATGGGAATGAAGCAGAAACTGCCCACACAGAATTGTTGCCTAACTCTGTTGGCTTCTAGCTGCACATCATACCCAATGTATCTTATATTGCTTCACAGCAAATAAAACCAGGTTTTCGATGGTGGCATCTGAGCTATTTAATGCAATACAGTCAATTTTTATAGATCTGTAAAAGATATGGATGAAATTAGGGCTAAATCTGAAGATAAATCTAAAGTGAAAAGCCGTTGCTAGAAAGTGTGACTAGGAAGACTTATCTCCAAAAAAAGCTTTTATCCCTTGTGTGTTTTGGCTCAGGAAAATTGTACTAGCCAAGCCAGTGGTGTAGTGGTTGAAGTGGCAGAGGAAACACTGAGGATTTCGTCCAGAATTTACAAAGGTAGTGCATTCCAATATTCAGTGGCTGAGCTGTACATCAAAAAACAACAATGTGGAAAGACATACTGGATATTTTAAGTTCTTGGCTTCTTTTTATTGGTGATCATACCTATGAAGATGAATGAGAATTTTTTGATTTATTAGAATGAAGTAGTAGGACGTGCCATCTCATCAAAGCTGCTTCTTTCTGAAGCTTTAAAGTGCATGCACACACACGTTTTTTACCTCCCAAACTTATGGTGTGGCTATTCCTAGTAATAGCTCATTGTGTAATTAAGAGTAGTGTGTGCAATGAGACAGCTTGTGTAAAATTCTAACACAGTATCACTTCTGCTTAAGTGGCCCAAGAAGTTCAAGTCACTAGAGGAAACAGCCTAAATATGTTACCTCTCACTTCGGCTGCTTTTCTCCCATTTCAGGACATTTTGTGTTTTGGTAGATAGCAGTTCCTTTGCAGAGGTATTTGGGAAGTAATAAAATAGAAATAGTTATATTTCTGTTCTTGCCACAAGTGGGGAAGGAGCTCCCATTAAGGTCCTGAGGTTTTATCCATTTCTACTACTGTATCCTTTTTTCCTGGCTGCTGTATTGTGTTGTTGGGAACTTGCTAATGGGCCGGTGCCGGGCTCTGTAATGTGCAGTCATACCCGACCAGCCTCATTACTTAGGCTTTATTTAGTCCATTGTCCTCCAGCAGTATCCATCCATACGGCCACTTAGTAAGACTTAACTTCTGTGTCCCAAGGGAAGGAAATGGATGCAGTAGACTAGGAACATGATACAGTATATTCAGAGAAACAAAGGATCAATGATTTCATAGTGTAGATAGACTGGAAGTCAAATAGAGTCTGTAGCTTATTTATCTCATAGTAACTTCTTGTGTAATCTCTCTTTTTGTATTTTATTATCTTGTCCACTTGGTTCTTTGTTTTTCTGCAGTCTTCTGGGGAGGTGTGCAACATATATTTGTAATATTAAAATAATACCAAGTAGTTCCCTCAAATTATTTTTGGTGCACAAGTTTTTAATTAGCATTATGTATGTCAAATACATACATAGCATTCAGTATTTCCATGACAGCTTTTAATATTGTGTGGGCTTAGGGATTTTAACAGGTTCAGAATTATTATTTAAAATGATGAAGTTAATTATAAAGATAATACAATTATGTTAGGCTGGAGCCAACAGGGGAGAATTTGCAAGATTTTGTGGATAAAATAGAAGATGAAATTCAGTGTTGACAAATGCAATGCATGTGGGGGGAAAAGGGAACATTCATTATAATTATAATTGGCTCTGAACTGAGTTTGGGAACAAGATCTGAATTTGAATCTATGAAGACTTGAATGTAATGCCCAGGAGGCAAACAAAGCCAAAACAAACTAAAAAAACTGAGTGCTAAGAATCTGAAATAGAGATCAAAATAAAGAGAGTAATTCTGTCATTGCATACCCACATCTTGAATGTGCCATGTACAACTCTGATCTCCCTGTCTCTTTAAAACCAAGTTAGTAGCTGAGGAAGGACCAGAGAATTGTGACACTTGACCAAAGATATGAAAGGACTTCTGTAACAACAGTAGGTCATGAAAAAGTTAGATCAGGGAGTATGGGATGATGTGTGTGAGGAGCATGAAGGTTGAGCTGAGGTCAGTCACTTGACATCCTTCTGATAGCAGAGCTGAGGGCCTCAAAGGAAACTAGAAGGTGCAGGTTCAAAGCAAATAGAAGTCTCTCTCCTCAGCACAGCTAATAGAGCTGTGCACTGCCTTGCCACAGGATGTCTCGGATCCTAAAAGCTTGTATGGGTTCAGAGAACAATGAAGTAAATGTAAGGGAGATAAATCAGTCTGGAACTATTAAATAAAAGGAATCAGCTTTGGCTAATGAAAGTTCTTGAAGTATTTTCAAATATGTGAAATCTGGGAGAGGATTCCTGCCTGCTTGTGTTTGAACTCTTTCTTCAGCAGTCTGTAATGATTGTTGTCAGAGAGAAGTTACCAGATTGGCTGAACTCTAGATCTAATCTAGTAAAGCTGGTTTTGGTGGTGCCTGTAGCCTTCAGGCAGCACTATATGTGGTCACTGGTCAGTTGTCCAGTTGGTTGGTGGTGTTAGTTGTCCAGAGGTTGGTGGGAGACACAAAGATTTACTCAGAGGTTACTGTGCAAATATCTGGGTGTGATTGTAGCACTGACATTAATTTTATCTCCATTAACTAATTTTTTTTTAAATTATACTGTATGAATATTTTAAAAGCTAGAAGTCACGGATCTTCATTCATGTTGCAGATTTCCCATGAATTTTAAGTATTTCAGGAATTCCAAGGTTCTCTGTATTGCTTTATCCTAGTGAAAAAAACAAACTACTAAAAAGCCTAGCAAGCAACTCAAAACTTGTCAGCACCAGATTGAAAAGGATGTGATCAATTAAGACTTCTAGTGTCACTCTGTGTGTAATTATGGATGCTGGATAAATACCCAGAGAAGAGATGAATCTTTTCCTGCCACCTGAAATTGGGGGCAGACCAGAAGAAAAGTGTAGCAGGTGCTCTCACTTCCCACTGTTGCTTTGTTCACATCCTCTGCCTACCAAATACTAAGCAGTCTTCTGACTGACATATTAGTCCACCTTTAAACAAGTCAGACAATTGATCAAGGATCATTTGAGGCTGACAATGCTGCCAAATGAAAGTAGGGCCTCAGCTGAAATTCTCAACAGGATTTGAGTTTCTTGCCCTTCTCACGTCGATCCCTTATTTGATTCAGCATTCAGATCCAGTTCACTGACGCTGATTCTGTTCTGAGAACTGTTACAAATAAAAGGGAAACAAAATTCTGGCAATTTTGCTGCAGTTGCCTTTGTTTGGGATGCATTTGAGAATTCCTTTTGATTATTTCAAACTGGATTTGCCAAAGCAGCAAGGTACACTCAGAAAAATAGCTCTTGGCAGGAATATATGTTAGATGTTTTCCAAGTCTTTTCCATTGTGGTTATCTGATTCTATGGCCTGCTTAACTTAGTTTTTCAGCCTTAAAAGGCATTCACACCTGGTATTCCCAGCTGTACAGCACTCAAGGATAAATGATTACTGAAGTGTTCTTTTCATTAATCACAGGTTAGTAATTTTGTCAAGCAGAAAGAAAGTCCTTTTTGTTGTTGGTTTAAGAGACCAGCAATTGTGGAAGGAATGTTTGTGCTGTGAGTTTTCCAACTTCTAAACTACTCTTTAACTTTCCTTATGAATTCTACAGCTACTTTCCAAGTTTTTAGTATTTCCCCTTCTTGGCCTTTTTTTCCCCCTGGCAGTTTGTACAAATCCCCACACTGTGCAAATTCATCTGAGTTGTCTGTGGTTTTGTTGGGCATGATTTGACTTTGACCATGTCTTCTGCTCCTTCTGCACGGTCACTGTACCCTGTGGTGTAGCTGTGGGGTGACAGAGCAGAGGAAGATCTGCTTGGCACTTTTGCAACTCAGACCTGGAGGATTAGTTTCCTGCAGTTCCTGTCGATTGCATCAGTCTGGAACTAAAAGTCTTTGTGCTTCTCTTTGAGATTTAACTTGCAGAAATACAAGCTGGAGACCTGGGATATAGTGTGCTAGTAGGGTTTTGGCTGATGGGTTTTGTGAGATTGTTTTGGTGTGGTATTTTTTTGGTTAGTTGTTTTTTACTTTTCCACTGAAGAAGAACATTGAAGGATTTTTTTTTTTTAATGACTAAACAAGTATTTCTTTCTTAGTGTTTTTCATCTGTGTGCAGAATTTTATTTCTCTGTCTCTGTAAGATAGTGTTAAATCTAAAGTACTGTAATTTTTGGCCAGGGGGTGGGGGCTGTCTAAACTGTCTTGAATTTTCTTTGCTTTGAATGTAAATAAAAGAGGGCACTAAGCTGCTGTCATCCTTTAGGCAGTTTCAACTCTTACCTTAAGCTCTTTGTGCACCTGTCTGACCACATCATCAAGTCAAACATCCCCAGAGCCTGTTCTGAACTAAGTGCCTGCCAGTCTGGGAAAAAAAAAGCTTTTTTTGCTGCTTTGCCGTGTTACAGAGTGCCAATGAGGTATTTGAGCTGGTATTTAAGCTTTCTAAAGAAGGTGCAGAGACATTTTCTATAGCAGATAGGTCTGACCAGAAATAACAGGAAAAAACCACTAAAATACCAGTCACTACTTACTACCCTTTTATTGGAGAAGGTGCATTTCCTCTGCAGTCTGTAACATGAAATAGATTGCTGGGGAGAAGTGTAATTTCTTATTTTTCATCAAAACTACCTTTCTCCTCCACAGAATCTTAAAAATGACATATCTTTGCACAGTATATTTGATGACTTTCAATAAATCTTTACAACTTTGGCCTTAAAAACAAACATTGTACCATTTTATTTCTTTGCTGCCTTTGAGGCAGCAGAGCAGTGAACTGGCATGTTTGGTTCCAGTACAGACAGTATCATTTCATAATCCTAATGAATCTTTTTCTGCCTTTTTTTTAGTCATATATTTATTATTTATTCCATTAAATAATTTATTTGTATTGTAACCAGATGGAAAAGTAATAGGTAACAGATCTTCTTAATTGCCTGGTAATCTGGTAGGGAGAGGGTGAGCTGTTTGGTTTTGCTATTTTTATCATGCATAGATCCCAAAAGTCCTCAGTTATGCAGCTAATATGATTTTTTAATGTTAGTTCCCTCCACCCTATATATGTTTTTCTAAAATCAGCACAGTTGATCTGGGATTCACTGTGGAACAGTGCACCAAGAAAGGCCCTTGCAGAGAAGTATTAGAGTCCTTCTTCCCAGACTTGCTTGCTTTGTTTGAAGCCAGTGCTACCTGACTTAGCCTGGGTGACTTGGACCTGAGTTCACATCAAAGAGGGGCACTGTGACAATATGCTTGTGATGTCAAGCCTCAGAATGCAGAGAAAATGCCTGAATGAATTGCTGTGGGAATCAAAATTTTTGTTATTTTTTGAATTTGCACTGAGCATAGGCATAAGAACACCTGAATTTATCATTGGAAAAGATAATTCCCAGGATAGTC
>WEIV01017446.1:83468-126876 GCA_013390005.1 Calyptomena viridis
TTACTGAAGTGTTCTTTTCATTAATCACAGGTTAGTAATTTTGTCAAGCAGAAAGAAAGTCCTTTTTGTTGTTGGTTTAAGAGACCAGCAATTGTGGAAGGAATGTTTGTGCTGTGAGTTTTCCAACTTCTAAACTACTCTTTGACTTTCCTTATGAATTCTACAGCTGCTTTCCAAGTTTTCAGTATTTCCCCTTCTTGGCCTTTTTTTCCCCCTGGCAGTTTGTACAAATCCCCACACTGTGCAAATTCATCTGAGTTGTCTGTGGTTTTGTTGGGCATGATTTGATTTGACCACGTCTTCTGCTCCTTCTGCACGGTCACTGTACCCTGTGGTGTAGCTGTGGGGTGACAGAGCAGAGGAAGATCTGCTTGGCACTTTTGCAACTCAGACCTGGAGGATTAGTTTCCTGCAGTTCCTGTCGATTGCATCAGTCTGGAACTAAAAGTCTTTGGGCTTCTCTTTGAGATTTAACTTGCAGAAATACAAGCTGGAGACCTGGGATATAGTGTGCTAGTAGGGTTTTGGCTGATGGGTTTTGTGAGATTGTTTTGGTGTGGTATTTTTTTGGTTAGTTGTTTTTTACTTTTCCACTGAAGAAGAACATTGAAGGATTTTTTTTTTTTANGACCTGGGATGTAGTGTGCTAGTAGGGTTTTGGATTTCTTTGTTAGTGTTTTCCATCTGTGTGCAGAATTTTATTTCTCTGTCTCTGTAAGATAGTATTAAATCTAAAGTACTGTAATTTTTGGCCAGGGGGTGGGGGCTGTCTAAACTGTCTTGAATTTTCTTTGCTTTGAATGTAAATAAAAGAGGGCACTAAGCTGCTGTCATCCTTTAGGCAGTTTCAACTCTTACCTTAAGCTCTTTGTGCACCTGTCTGACCACATCATCAAGTCAAACATCCCCAGAGCCTGTTCTGAACTAAGTGCCTGCCAGTCTGGGAAAAAAAAAGCTTTTTTTGCTGCTTTGCCGTGTTACAGAGTGCCAATGAGGTATTTGAGCTGGTATTTAAGCTTTCTAAAGAAGGTGCAGAGACATTTTCTATAGCAGATAGGTCTGACCAGAAATAACATGAAAAAACCACTAAAATACCAGTCACTGCTTACTACCTTTTTATTGGAGAAGGTGCATTTCCTCTGCAGTCTGTAACATGAAATAGATTGCTGGGGAGAAGTGTAATTTCTTATTTTTCATCAAAACTACCTTTCTCCTCCACAGAATCTTAAAAATGACATATCTTTGCACAGTATATTTGATGACTTTCAATAAATCTTTACAACTTTGGCCTTAAAAACAAACATTGTACCATTTTATTTCTTTGCTGCCTTTGAGGCAGCAGAGCAGTGAACTGGCATGTTTGGTTCCAGTACAGACAGTATCATTTCATAATCCTAATGAATCTTTTTCTGCCTTTTTTTTAGTCATATATTTATTATTTATTCCATTAAATAATTTATTTGTATTGTAACCAGATGGAAAAGTAATAGGTAACAGATCTTCTTAATTGCCTGGTAATCTGGTAGGGAGAGGGTGAGCTGTTTGGTTTTGCTATTTTTATCATGCATAGATCCCAAAAGTCCTCAGTTATGCAGCTAATATGATTTTTTAATGTTAGTTCCCTCCACCCTATATATGTTTTTCTAAAATCAGCACAGTTGATCTGGGATTCACTGTGGAACAGTGCACCAAGAAAGGCCCTTGCAGAGAAGTATTAGAGTCCTTCTTCCCAGACTTGCTTGCTTTGTTTGAAGCCAGTGCTACCTGACTTAGCCTGGGTGACTTGGACCTGAGTTCACATCAAAGAGGGGCACTGTGACAATATGCTTGTGATGTCAAGCCTTGGAATGCAGGGAAAATGCCTGAATGAATTGCTGTGGGAATCAAAATTTTTGTTATTTTTTGAATTTGCACTGAGCATAGGCATAAGAACACCTGAATTTATCATTGGAAAAGACAATTCCCAGGGTAGTCAGTTCTTCTATGCACATGACACTGCTCATGACCTTAGTGAATTCTGATCCAGAAGCATTGTGATCATGTGTTTTGTCCGTGGTGTCTTGGTCCTGGCTTTGCACAGAGCAAGCTTAGCCTCCACACTAGAGGGTCTCTGCTGCCTCTGGGATCAGTTTAGTGCGTTTTCTGTTTAATATTGATAATGTGGCAGCAGTCCTGAACTAAAAAAAAATTGGTGGATCTGATGCGTCTGTGGACAAAATCGGTCTGCACCTGAATACGTCATTTACTTATAACTGAGCAGTGACAATATCAATTGTACCTGGTGATTATTTTATAAATATTTGCGTGAGATGTGTGCTATTATTTAAAATGAATAGTGGCATGAGCATGACTGGATCAGGTCTGTGCATTTTAAAAGAAAACTAAAGAGTTCAGAGTTTCTGGCATGGATGAGGGGTGGGGGAAGCATTAATTATTTTTTCTTAAATAATTCATGCCTATAAAACATAGTAGAAGTGTTTCTTAGGAGGAGAGATCTTATGTTACAGATGAAGATGACTAACTTTCGAGGCAGGGTGTGCTTTTCTTTTGTATTATTTTTTCATAGCAGTCCCCGCAGAGGAAATTGGATGGCAACATGATCCTTGTGCTCCTGCTTGTGCATATTCATACAGCAAAGAGGACTTTCAAGTGCTGGTGTCCCCCTTCATCTTTGTTTTCACTTGTTCATATTTTCACTTTATGTTCCATTTATCTGTAGCTATGTTATCAAGATTTCTAGAATATAATAAGCTGTGTGATATTCTCATAGCTATGGAGCTATTTTTAACTGTAAACAGAGGATCTGGATCAACTCAAAATAAGATGACAGGAATTGCTGTACGAGCCAGAGGGTGGGGGAAGTCTCAATTATGAGATGACAGTACAACACTGTTGTGCTTTGCCAGAATGGTCTGTCATTCCAAACTGGTATTTCCCTGTCAAATTGTATTAGTGTATTATTGCAGTTGTAAAACAAGCAAACAAACCCCAAAATCTTACCTTAAGCAATGCTGAAATATTTTGATCCACCAGATGGCTGATGGGCATGCTGATTAGGCAGGGGGTTTTGAGTTGGGTTTTTTTTCCCTAGTTTGTTTTGTGGGGGGGTTGTTTGTTTGTTTGGAGTTTTTCTTGTTTGTGTATTTTTGCCTAGTTCTGTCTGTGCTGCATGTTTTTAAACAGTGCAGACATAGGAAACTTAAAAGTAGTGAGGAGTTTGTTTCATAAAACTAAATCCCTTTTGTATCACTAATCACATCAGAAGAAAAAATTTTTATTGTGTGTGCTTATCCATGCCAGTTCTTATTTCAGTCATCAGTATTTGAAATGCCTTTTTTATTTGCCTCATTCATTTGAAACAATTTGCTTACATTGCTTGTTTTTTTTTAACTGTCTTATAGTTTCTGACTTACTGTGTCTTGCTCTTCTAGAAGGAGTTCTGGAAACTCTACAAAAATGGACTTCAGGGAGAAAGTAACACAGGACATACCTGGTATTCATTTTACCTCGCATTTCCATTAATCATTGGCCTTTTTATTATCCTCATTGTCATTTTTGTCATATGGAGATGCCTGTTCAAAAAGAAAATGCGTAGACAGTCTGTGTACGTGCACAGGGGAGCCCAGGAAGCCATGGGTGATGGTGCTGTGGCTGATGGCAGAGCTCCTGTCCCGCCGCCTCTCAGCATTGTTCATTCCCCACAGGAGGAATTGTATGAAGTCAGTGGGCTCTCTCCAGGAGGTCTGAGCTATATGGATGCACGGTCAGACTCAATATCCACAAGGCTCTCAAACTGTGATCCTCCTCCTTCGTATGAGGAAGCCACTGGTGAAACCAGTGTGAGAAGAAATGAGACTGAGCAGCATTTAGATCCACCCCCGCAATACGAAGACATTGTGAATTCCAGTTTGGCCAATGCAATTCCACTAACTCCCATTGTCACCAGTAATAAGTAAAAAAGAAGAATGCCATGAACCTTTTACAAATCAGTAATCATTTTGTAGCACTTTATCTTGGCTTGTTATGCATTTCTGTAATTTAATGGACTTGTACAATGAATTTCACTTTTTTGTTTTAGGTTCACTTTTTCTTCAGGTTTGGGATTTTTTCCCCTATAGAAGGTCTTAAGGAATCTGTATTGAGAGTGTAATGCCGATACGACATGGTGCTCTGCCATACTTCTCAAAAGTACCTCTGTATTGAGGGTTGTCACTTGTTTTATTCTGAACATTGTCCACATTCCCCACAAGATTTGTGGGATCCCACTCCCCTTTCTGACTGCAGACTGTTAGATTTCCCTGCAATAGGGAATCCTTAAGCAACATTTTAATAGTTATTCACACTAAAGGGGACTGATTTTGCAGTACTGCCTCTTGTCTGATAGGTTCCTTTTTCTCACCTGGATTTTTGTTACATGCTGCACCCTATCCTGGGCCCTCAGGATACTGAGAGCAGGATGCCTTTGTGCTTAAACCAGGATCTCCTTCAGAGAATGCTGGTGTAATAGCAATAATTTCAGAGTCCTAGCAGAAGAGGTGTATTCTAAAGGTTTTGCTATTACAGCTCAAAAGTCTGTAAATGTTTAGAAGTTAACAATTCAAGACACTAATTAGCGAATTTAATGGTGTATGATTTTGTCTGTGTTCTGCCTTTCCTCTGTTTTTCTATCTGGTTTTACCTGTGTATTCTACAGGTGAGAAGTGTGCATTTGTTAAGTTTAGAACTAGAAAGTTCATGAAACAATGAATAATGGAATACTAAAATACTCAAGAGTGGATGAAATCCTGATCATAGACTGCCTACCATAGTCTTCACTGGGACCAGGATGTTACCCGTAAGCACATAAACCCAAAGGTATTACTTTCCTTTTAAAAAGGGAGAAAAGGAAAGCAATTCAGTGTGACTTCCTTTTTTCCCCAACGATGAAAACGTTCCTCCAGGTTTCCCCAGCTATGAACCCCTTCCTCAAATTCTGATACTCTCTTGCCTACTTATGTGTTCTGTGTGTGCACCTCGTACTGGTGCCTTTGGAAATCCTTTGCAGAGAATATAGATACCTTTTTACAACCACAAATATATTTATTGCTTACCCATTCCAACAAGGAATTCTACGAGCATGCAGGCATAACCCCAAGCATTAGTGTGGAGTGACTTTTTGAGGCTGAAGAGATGGATGCAAGTTATATACAGGTTTGTACAGAATTCCATCTGCTTGGTTTAGATGTTGATGATAGTTAAGGTGGTGCAAGTTCTAGTGTGGTAATTCTTTTTTACCAGCTTGATTTAAAAGTTGCTTGGTTTAACTTCTGAATATTAGTTTCAGTTTTTCTTCCCACACCAAGGTGCTGTGGCATTAGCTTAGTACTGTTCCATGCCCTAGTAATCCATCAGCACCAGCTGAAATGTATTTAGCCCTGAAGGACTAAATTATGTTATGCTGGGTTTCTTACAACAGGAACCCCAACTGCATCTTGTTTCAAACACCCCAAATGAAATGCCAGGGCCATACATTTGAAATTGTTCTTAATGTCAGTCTCATGGTGGGTGGCCCATCTTTTCCCAAAGGATTTGTATCATACATGGGTTTGTATATGCACACTTTGGTAAGAATATGATCTAATGTATTGAGAAGTGGAGTAACAATTTTATGATTTATTTAATGTTCTCATTTTTGACAAAGAGTAGGTTGCCTAAGTTATCTGCTGGGGATCTTCAGTTGCTAAGGCAAGTTTTGTTAGAGGTAATAGATGAACTCCTGGCCGAACTCCTGGCCAAACTCCTGGCTCCCTTGTTAAAACTGTAACTGTTATTTATATTTCTGATATATAATAGATATCGGGCAGATAAGTATAGTATGTTTTGGACACTTGTAGTAAAAATTGCCTGGATCTTTTTTTTTTGACGTCTGACCTTTTATTTTGAAGTGGTTTTAGCTCTTGTGAATCCTGAATTGCCACTTGCTGAAGTTAAAGCTCCTTTCATACTGAGCAACAGTTAATAAATAAACTGCTCTGGGCAGACGTTACCAAAACAAAGTGCCTCATCCCCACACACAGGAACCTCCTCAAAGAGAGCTGGTACTTCAATGTCTGTGCCATATTGGCATCTCCTGTGCCTGCCAGCACAGATAGTAGTTTTAGAAGTAACTTTGTTGTTAGGATATGACTTTCCTGTAGGAAATGCATGGAGATCACCCATTTCACGTTAGGTCGTTCAGCAGCTGTTGTTATCTCCTGAACCTGGGCACTCTGATTTAGTATTTTAGAGAAGAGCTGGCTTTTCCTTTTTTTTAATTTTTTTTTCACTCTTTATTCCACCACCACTTGTAAAGGCTTCTTTTCTGGTTCCTAAATTGATTACATTACTTTATCTTATTACTGTATCCTGTAGATACTTTTATGTGCAATCCAAAATCAATGCTTGCCATTCCAAAAAAAGTCACAACCAAATATCTAAAGTGATCTATGAGTCAGATTTATTGGGCTATGCCTTTTCCATGTATATGAGCATGAAAGCCATTGTAGGCTATAAATTTATGTCTTGGTGAATAAATTTTATAGTTAACAAAACTGTATGGGACAGTTGTGCAAATGTATTTCCTCTGAGATATGAACAGTTTTCTCCATGTTGGAATAGTATCGAATTACAAATTTTTTTTGCTCTGTTTTTTGAAATGTGGGAAAATAGCTTAGTCTTGTTGGCTGGCTTTTCTAACCTGATTGAAAAATAAAATTTCATTTATACTGGGGTTTTATACAACTTTGTTTGTTTGTGTTACCTATCCTGTAATTGCATTGTCATGCAATAAATATGAATTTATAGCTGTACCTCTCTAAGGTTTTGCAACTCTGAGTGCAGTGCTATCTTGACTGATGACATGAGAAGTCAGAGTACTGCCTTTCCCAATTCTGAATGTAACATTGAATTTAATCTTGTATTAGGACTGAGATGATTTAGCTACTAAAACTAACTTAAATGTGTCACTGTTTTAAGAAATTATGGAAATTAATTATTTGCTTAGATGATATTAACAATAGTGAAGGTTGTTCTGTCTTCACTGGATGTAAATAACCTCTGATTACAGTATTGCGTATTTTAAAGGGGTTTGGTTTACATTAAATTATCCTATTTAAACATTTTTGCCTATGTTTATAGAAAAAGTTTTGTAACATTTGTTTTTCGATATGCTAAATAAAATTTTTTAAGATGCCTCTATTGTTTCAAAATATTCTACACAACTACAGTGAGAATTAACTTTTTGTATTTAAGTGGTCTTTTAATTTTCATTGCTCTATGGACTTAATCATTTGCATAAATTAATTGTTTTGATGATACAGCATCTCAATATAATTTTTTTTCTATCCTTTCATAAGTCATGTTCAATTTTAATCAGATTTATGAATTTGTGTGTTTCCAGTTTTAAAAAAAGCATTTGTTGTAGAAATAACAGTCACAGGCTGAGTGAAAGCAGAAATTATTCTCTATTACAACAAATTGAAACCGTACACTGTAGCAAAAAAAATGTTTTAAGTCAGAGGGCTTAATTTCAAAGTCGACTTCAGCCATTTGAAAGTGATTGCAAAATTTTGCATCACCTCTGGGAATGATGTCTTAACAGTGAACAAAACCAAAACCAACCTTGCATAATGATCCCTGCTGGAAACTAAAGGTCTCCATTCCAGTCAGCAAACTTTGTGTCATCCTTTCTCGCTCTGGTAAGCAAATAATGTGTCCCTGGTATCATTCACTAGTTTGGAGCCTGTTGGAGAGGTTGGTGAAGCCTGGAGGGAGTTGGGTGTCCAAGAGTTTTGTGGACACGAGGGCATTTTTGTACTGATCCTAACAAAAGGGCAAAGAGAGTCCTTTGATGCAGCAAAGTGTATTGAGTTTCCAAGCTGTCACATGCACAGTGTAACACCTTGCTCCCCTTGGAAAGCTTTTTATCCAAACGGGACACTCTGTCCTGGGTTAAGTGGAGTTTGCTATGCACATACACGTTTGTGTCCTGCCATACATCCATCAGCATGAGCTGACGTGTTTACACATGGTTCAGTGCATGATTGCTTCTGCATGCCTGGCTGCCAGCTATGGGAACGTGGCAGATATAATGTTAAACTGGTATCATGAATCTTGGTGTCTATAAAAATCAGATCATTGCCCAGGTTACCAGTGATGAATGTTCATTATTTATTGTTTTGCATGCCCTGAGCGCTGTTCTCTGCTGCTCTAAATCACACCAATAGATTTCTTTTTATCTTCTGCATAATGTGAACTTTGTAAATGTCTCCTAGTGCTACTTGCTGATTTCTAAAAAGAAGGAAGATGGTGTTGAGCTGAAAGCACAGAGGTGACAGCTGTACTATTTCATTGCTTGCTGCACACAGATTTGATTGATTTGCTGCAGGGTAATTGAACTTTGAGCTTTGCCAGAAAGTTGAACTACGCTTTTCTTCTGCAGGGGGAACTCAGTAATTTTATGTTTCATTTGTCAGTGAGTTATTGAATGCAAAGTAGCAAGTCAGTGCAAGAAAGATCTTGCTTGTATTCTCTTGACCATGTATATATCCAGCATGTTCAGCATATTATACAGCACCTGCTTATGATTTACTTCTCTGCAACAATGTTTGCTGTAATATCAGGACCTGTGTTCTCTGCCTGTCCTGTATCATGCAATAAAAACACACTTACTGCTGCACTGCTTTCCCCTAAGAAACAACAAAACCTAAGAATCAAAACAAACATTTTCAGCGTGACCTGCTGTTTCCTTCTCCATTTGGAAGCATTGTATGTACCTGTGTCACTCCCAGGGTTAGCTGAGGAGCTTCAAGCAAGAAGGAAACAAATACTTTAAAAATTCATTTTGATACTCCCAGCAATGAAATCTCTGCATAAAGAGTTATCTGTAACAGACTGTCTCCCTGGCCTTTCCTGTGGTGTAGAACGTGTTTTCCCACACAGCAGCCCCTGCATCAATTCCACAGGTCAGAGGCTCCCAATTTGACTATTTTCTTACTCAGCTCTTGCCACTGGCAGTGATGCAGCAGCCACTCTTGGCAGTGCACGAGTTGTTTGTTCAGTGACACGCTGCAAGTTCTGTGCATACATGGAGTTGGGACCCAAGCTTTCCTTCCCTGTCCCTGATCTTGCTGCTCTGCTCCCCCCAGGCCAGGCAGAATTTTGATGCTGGACAAACAGCCAGGGGGATGAACACAGGCATTTGGGGCCAAATGCAAGTGTCAAGTCTGCTGAGACACGTGGTGAAGCACAGCCTGTCACCACCTGTGGCCTTTTGAGCCACCACACATAGATTGTTTCCAAGATTAAAACCACTACAGGCAGGAGTTCTTGCCAGGACTTTCTGTGAAAAATAATATTGAAGAAAAGCAAGGTCGGTATGACCAGCTCAAACATTTTTCCCAGTAGGTGCCCCTAAACTCTCTTAGCACAAGTCATTTATTTCCATTTACTATTGGGATTGTTTGTTTTATTTCTTCCTTTTATCTGCTTTTCTGTTCCTGGTTCTGGTCTGACCATAGGTTTTTCCTTACAGATGGGTGAAAGTAAAATATACTGGCCCTCTGAAAGAAAACCTGACACAAGAGTTAGTCAGACAGGTTTTTGTGTTTACTCACCTCACCAGCATTTTAAATAAACCTAAAAAATTCGACACTGATGTCCACTGTCTCTCAACAGTGATGAAAATATCTCAGTATCCCCTTCTCATGTGTAATCTTGGGGGCTTATTTCTGAACTTCATGTTGGTGTCTCCCAATGTGCTGCTTCTATCCAGTAGCTGTATGAAATTGTGGCTTGGATGGTTTCCAACTCACCTACAACTTCAAGAGTGCTTGTAGTAATAAGGTAAAGTCTGGGCACACTTGCATATTCATTTGTTAGTAGCGTAGGCGGCAGCATTAAGCAAATTCCTCTGTGACAGCACCTGATAAGCAGCAAGGTTGAAGGTTAAAAACCAACTTTAAAATGAAAAGAGCTTCCATGCAAAAACAAAAAAGTGCTGACACCGTATCTAAGGCTGACTGGTGCCTTAGGCAGTCCCACTGCATCAGAGAGTGAGTTTATTTTGGCATGGGCCCAGGGATGTGCTGCTGATGCTGGTCAGGCCCAGCATCCTGACCATCAGCACAACCCAGTTAGTTGTACATCAGTGGTTCTGTTTTGCCCACAATAAGTATATTAGAATATTTTAGGTTCTGTTCTCCACATGTGGTTGCTCACCAAAATTTGAGGTGTGGGGGCAGCTGAAAACAATATTTACCATCCACATGCCCCTAATGGTCTCCAGGGCCTGGCTCTGCTCCATGTGCACACCATGTCCATGCAGCCAGGCTCTGCATGACAGCCCTGCACCCTTGGAACAGCCCATGCTGCTCCATGGAGCCTGTGCTGTCAAAGCAGCCAAAGCCATGCTCAGAGTCAAGTTGTTGCTGCCCGTAACTGTATTAACATGCATATAACTTCTGTAAGTCTGAACCCCAGAAATTTTTCTAACAGCTTAATAAGTTTTGCAAAATTAAAGGATGTTTAGCATGTTTAGTCAGATATGTCCAGTAATCATGAATAGCTTCATTTTGCTGTTTCCAGGTGTTCTGTTGGGTTTTTTCCTCTTGCCTTGCTGATTTTTGCATTTTGTTTAATAGCAGAATAATTATGCCTCCTTGTTCTGTTCCCTCTAAAATTTTTCACGTTCTTATATTAAAATGCATAACAGTTGATATTTTTATTGTGCAAATTCTTTAGAAGAAATGTAGGTTCGCAAATAATTTCTAACATTGTGTTCTCATCAGTAATTTTTTCGGCCTTATTTTTTTCAGCCTTAATGAAAGGCTGATGCTATTTTTAGCTCATTTTCCCTTTTCTTACCTGATCATGCTCCCATTCTGTCCTGCACAGTGCTTTGAGATTTCAACATTTATTGTTCTGCTTAGCACAACACTGACTTCCTGAAAATTGTTCATGAAATCATGATACCAATGCCAAAATACTCAGTGGCTTGGGGCAGTGAGCAAACCCCTGGCCCATGAGGAAGGCTGGCTCTTGCCCTGACCTTCACCCACAGGCCTGGAGCAAGGATATGAACTTGTGTTTCCTCCATTGCAGAGCATTAGGCTGCTTTGCACATTGAATAGATGAGCAGTCTTTTTCAAATTTGAAAATCCCTTGAAATTATCTATGCTATATGCAGATCTCTGGGTGTAGCGAGTTTAAGCTTCTTAACATAGACTTAGTTTACTTATTAGCTCCTTATAGACTGTTAGAAAGCAGACCAGTATTTTTCTATTAAGGGATATCACAGGGCGTGGGTTTGAGCTGCTCCTCTAGATTTTTTTGCACCCTGGTGTTGCCAACCTTGGTATTACACTTTATGGATCACAAAATCCATCAAGAACCTGAAAAGACATTGCCAGTGCAGGTTTTGTTGCTTTCTTTTTTTTTTTTTCTTCAAAACTGGCATGGTCCCATGAGCAATTTTAGCTTCACTGAATTACTTTTCAGTAAAGAAGAGTTAATTAAAAAAATTCCTGAGTAGCAGCAGTTGATGGTTATATGATTGACTACAGTAATGTCTCATAGCAACATGACTGAAAAAAGATCAGTCTGACATTGCTCATTTGTCCACAGATTTCCAGATTGCCATGTTTACCTTGACCAGGCTGACTAAGCCAGTCACTTCACCAGTACTCACTGCACCATATTTTGTGCCTTATTGTTGAAAAGGCTTCTCCAAAGTGATATTAAAAGTGCAAGCACCATTCTCAGACTCCTGTTTGGGACGTGCAAAATGCCTTCCCAGGCAGCTGAGTAGTGCTACTACACATCACCAAAGCATCCACTTCCCTCTGGTCTGCCCTTTCCCAGCATATCTTCCGTGCCAAGGCTTGCAAAGGAGGGAGACCTGTGGAGTTAATTTTGCTGTCCAACACAGTTTTTCAGAGCCAGGTACAGCCTGTGGACCTTTTCAGTCCGGCATCTCTGCACTGGTGACGATGACAAATGACTGGCTTGCTGATAGTCAACATCATTTCAGTAATCCTTTCTTTTAAAGAGGTTGCTGCTGTTTGTTGTGGACAAATGCTCCTCTTCCACGAGATTTCACAGGAGGCTGCCCTGCTGTCCCCCACCTCATGGCATTTCCCTCTGCTTTCTCAGAGAGCTTCCTCAGGCTGTGAGGACACCGTGTGTCACCACCACAGCTGCTCTCTGTTGGTTTGAGGCTGGTTAGCACTCAGCACAGGTGTGATGGAGGCATTGCTGTGTGAGAGAGATATCAGAGATGCTGTCTTTCCCCACTCCTGAAGAAGAGTGTCCAGCACTGATAGAGACCTCAGCAATGGGAGATGGTTATGGAGCACAGGCTGCTGTGGCCCCACGGTAGCACCCACTCTGCCTGGCTGCTAACTACATCTGATCATGAAGTAATGCCTCTGAAAAGCAGACACTGTCACTGTTTAGAACCCTTTTTTGCTTCAGGACAAGCCTGTGGCAACATCCTCCACTTGACCAGGGCTAATGTGGGAAGAACCACTCAGCTACACATGAGACACTGCAGGGCTATGAGACCTGTGCTGGCTGCCCCATGGCCTGGGGCAGCTGTTCTGCCTTAAAAACCCCTAAGAGGCCATGGACCTCTCTGCTCCAGAGATCTCCTCTGATGTGCCATATTCCAGCAACTACAGGAAGCAGCACCTTAGCTGGTCTTGTGCTGCAAAAAAGTCTGGGTGAACATCAGAAGCTTTCCAGATCCACAGAGCTGACCCATCTCTCTTACTTGCATGGCCTTCATTTTAATTTCTTTGGGGCACGTTCTAGAAGCTGCATGTTTTATACATGGCTTTGAAGGGAGTATAAAGAAATCATGTGAAGGTGCCTTGGGGATGTTCCTGCCGTCACTGTCCAGTGCCTGATGCAAATTGTTTTCTTCACTTTATTATTTAAACTGCTGGCAGGTGAGTTAATACATTTTAATAGAATGCTACAGGGTGGGCTTTGCAAATCTAATTATTTGAAGGGCACTCAGAAATGTTAAAAGGTCTCTTTTAATGCCAAATCTAAAGAACGTTATACAATAAATAATAGTCTAGTCTTTTTCAAGGAAAAAAAAAAAGAAAAAAAGGAAAAAAAAGAAAAAGAGAAAAACCCCTGGAAGAGGCCAGTTCAATGGAAGTAATCACTTCTGTAGTAGTTGTTAAAAGTCCTCCAACACCCTTGGTTTTGTTCATGTACACATATCTCTGATATCTTTATAACTTTATTGTCTGCACTTGGATCAAGTTAACACATGCTTCCCTGTTTTGTCTTGGCCTGCCTTCGTGCTGTGGTTGGTATCAAGATACCCAGCAAATCCACAGTGGGGAGATCAAATTGGGGATATTGCACCAGCACACAGGACCAACCACCCCTCAAGGGCAACCAGAGATACTGGTCCACTAAACTGGATCAGCCAGTGCAGGCCCTGGTCATATCTGTGTGAAAGAGCAAACTTCCAGAGAGGGTTAATCAGAGGCTGCTTCATGTGCACCAATAAGGAATGGGGAGGGAGGGGTGCAGGAATGCTGAGGTTATCCCAGCAATGTCGCAGTGACTGTCTCACTTGATAGGTGTTTTCATTCCTTAGGACTTTTTAAGTCACCTCTCTGCTCCCTTTGTGGTGTGTATAAGGTTATCTCTACAGGGCAAGTAGGTAAAGTATCCCCTAAAGCCAAGAGATTTGTGGTATTTTTCGTGTAGAAGAAAACAATTTCTGTCATCAACATGTCTCCTTGTCATTTCCCCTCTGTCAGCAACAACAGAGTTTGGCCTGATGTGTTCCCTTACGAAATCAAGGGAGTGGATCTCTATGATGTTTCTGTGTTCATGTATCAACTCCACTCCTCCCTGGTTAGGAGAATACCTCTGAGGTTACAGTTCCTGTACCTGCCTCTGGCCTTAAACCTTTAAATGTGTTGAATGGTTGACTCTGGCCGTGGTTGAAAAGCACTGATAAAGGACTGCAGAGGGTTAAATCTTGCTGTATTTCAGCTGTTTTCCCTTTAGTCATGTTCCTCTTGAACTGAACACTCTTCAGAACACCTCTTCACAGAATAGGCTTGCTTTTTTATTCTTACCTGTTCCAAGGTAAATTTATAATAGGAGTTTTCTTTCAGTGATATATAACCTTGAGAAAATTCTTTCAGCTGGTAGTTTGAGTGACCTTACAAAGAACAAAACTGAGCAATTTTGTTTAATCTCCTCATGTTGGAAAAGATGTATTAAGAAATGTAGAGATTAAAAATGCAGAGGTTGTGCACAAGTCTTTACATTTTTCCAAGTAACCGTTTCAAGCTTTTATCTGTTGAGCTTCATTTCTATTGCTAATAAACCAATATGAGACAAATAATGAAATATTGATTTAGCAACTTGAAACTTTTTCAACTGCATTTCAGTGCCTCCATAGGTAGCACAGCAGAATGGAAGTTTTATTGTGGACTGAGTGAACCCATTGGTTTAAGCATGACACAGTGAAATTGTAACATAGCAATAAAATTGTAGGGCACATTTATGCTATCTGTTTCATAGTGGAAAAAACAAAGGACACTTTGGTGATGGCTTCAAACAGTAAATCTGGATTTAGGAAAGAAACAATTGGAGCTTCTAATGTTAGGAACAGCCTAAGATGTTGCATGTCCTCCTTCCTCCACTGTTGCTCAGCTGCAAAGTTCTCCCAAGTGTTTTTGTTTTAGGCATCCTTACTTGTTATTGTCTGCTGAGTTAAGGTCTCAAAAAAACATCTTTAAGTCATAGAATACTGATTCAACAGGTATTTGCCTCTTCTTATCTCATCTATTGCTTTTATCAGCTTTCCATTTTTGGAGTGGGCAGGCAGGAAGGCAATCAGGTTGCACTGGTCCACAATCAGTGTGATAGGAAACTTAAAAGGTTATGCTGGTGGAGCACGAGGCAAGCACGAAGGAGTTTCGTTCAATCTTTCATCAAAACAATGTAAAATCTAAGACATGATCCCTTTGTTATCAGAAAACAATGAAATTACATTACTGTAAAATTATGTAGCATGTGCAGAAAAGGTGTTTTCATTGGAAAATCAGTGATGCAAGATAAGAGGGTTCTCTTATCCTCACCACTGTCAAACATTTGATATTGTAGCCCTTGTATTTTTAAGTAACCTGTGACCTGAAAGAAGGGCACATAAAATACTGTCCTTGTAACTGTTGAAATCTGTAGATATGGAATGTGATTAAGATGGGTAATAAATCCTGTTATTAACTATTTTTCTTGCAAGGTTATAAATGTTATGTCATATCTACCAAAAAAGAAATTTAAAAATAACTTTCTTCAGCTTCAAACTGAAAGAGAGTAGGTTTATATTAGATAATAGAAAGAAATTCTTTACTGTGAGCGTGATGAGGTACTGGAACAGGTTCTCCAGAGAAGTTGTGGATACCCCATCTCTGGAAGTGTTCAAGGCCAGGTTGGATGGGGCTCTGAGCAACCTCATCTAGTGGGAAGTACCCCTGCCCATGGCAAGGGGGTTGGAATGAGATGATCTTTGAGATCCCAAGCCATTCTATGATTCTATTCTATGATTCTTTGGTGGGTAGGATCTCTCACAGTGAGTTTCTCTACAGTTTCTTACTGCTTTCTGTGCCATCTTTCCCACAATCCTCCTCTGTAATGTACCTGGATGACCTTCTGTAATGGTATCCATTTCAAACGTGTAGTGACGTCTGGAGGAGGAAGGGAGAAGAGAAAAGATGTCAGTGTTGTTGAAGCCACTGCTTTCTGGCCCAGCTACAGCACCCTAATTGCCTGTACACACTTCCACACTTCCAGTGGCAAAACCTCTCTCTGGCATTTCCTCCTCAGTTCAGCCACCCTGTCCCCAGTTCCTAATCCTGGTTCCTCAGCCTGCCAAAAAGTGGCACTTTCCTACAGCCTCCCCCGCTGGCTGCTGCTTTACAGAGTGAAACCTTCACAGCTAACTGCCCTCAGTCTACCACCAACTTCTGTGAAGGAGGTTTGCATCCTTACCCAGCTCTCTCTGTTGGGCACCTGGTTATTTGCCTGACACAAATTGGTGCCTGTCAGATATTAAACAAGAAGGATGGAAGCAACTGGGTTTGTTTGCATTTAAGCCACAGAAGGCACGGTTTTCATTTTTTTTTTGTAGTGTTCACCAGTTTTAAGATGAGAGCTTGAAAAATGCCATTAAAATGAAGAATGGTCACAAGGTAATAAAGAAACAATCTTCTTGCTTTAATGACTTGAGCTAAAAGCTAAATGCCTGTAGCAGCTCCGATTGTAAAAGCAGTGGGAAATTTAATGAACAGTGACCCCACAGGAAAGTCAATCTGTCTATTAATGTTTAGTTTTGTCATTTCTTCTGAAAAGTAATAAACTTCTATTATATAATCTACTGGTTACAGAACCCGGGGTCAGGCTCCCGTTGAGCTTAACTCTGCCAATCTGTCTCATCTGAAATTACTGACCTTCCCTATGTAATAGGTAAACATCCCAAGCAAGATATAACTGTGCAGGTACTCAGGGAAACAGCTATGGTTGTGAGGAAAGGAAATTGTCATGAACTTTACTGCAAAAGCTCT
Source organism: Calyptomena viridis (assembly GCA_013390005.1). Lineage (NCBI taxonomy): Eukaryota > Metazoa > Chordata > Aves > Passeriformes > Eurylaimidae > Calyptomena > Calyptomena viridis. The sequence continues at coordinate 100,085 of WEIV01017446.1, forward strand.
ACATGGTTTGCGAAATCCCCTAATGATAAGCTGATTCAGGCAGTTAGATTATGTAAAATATAATTAATGAAACTGTGATTAGTCAGTAGTGGCTGATGCCCCAGTTCTGCAACTTGTCATTCATCTGGATACTCCAGCAGACTTATTGCAAATCTTGTAGCAAAGGTGGTAATCAAATAAGAGATAAAAATAGAAACCTCTTTGCTATTAAGAACATATATTTACTTAAGTAGGTACTGGTAAGAAGCATCTTGAAAGTTAGCTTATTTAGAGAAGTGTATTTTAACCACAGGCTAAAAGCTTGAAAGGTCCAAACTCTGGATAATTCCATACAGGTTACAGCTGTGAGCACAGGTATAGAATAGGCTGGAGAAGTCTCTTCTGTCCCCTGCCTCAAGGTAGAACCAGCCCTGTCCTACACTTCATATGGACTATGTTCATATGAACGAGTTTGCTTTGTTTTAATCTTCTCTACTTCTTAAATCAGAAGCTGATCCTGTTTGGTTGTGCTTTATGCCCAGCACGCTTGAGTGGCTTTGCACAGCAATTTGTACTGTGAGAATGGGACTGTGCGTGGGTGAGATGTCACTTTGGAAGTGGCTGAGCTGACAAAACTCTTCAACCACTCTTCTTTTTTTCCTCAGTTAGTGGTGATTATCTAGAGTCTAACCTCTGATGCACACATGCATCACACTGTTCAAATTTAACTGGAAATTTATGAATTGGTTACATATTGCATGTCACAATTAATCTATATTTTCTTCCTTAGGATGCTTTAATAAAAATTGTGTAGCCCTATTTACATATATGTCTCACAGGTAACATTTCTTTCAAGTCCACTCAATTTTATTTTTGCTTAAAAGTCTATTGCAATTTACTATGAAATACATAACACAAATAAAGCTTCACATTCAAAAACTTGCAGAATTTTTTTTAGTTTCCATAATTTTTTCCTTTTTGTTTTTTCTGTTTTGTTGCTGGCTGGAATTTGGTTCTGTGGGCTGGAAAAACTGCTTTCCCCAACAGTAGTGTCGTTTTCTATTAAGCAAATCTTGTTGATGTAAAGGGAATTTTCCATCCAGTGGTTTGGTATTGCTGAAATACACTGAAAAGCTGACACAAATTAGTCTGGAGAAGGCCACTACATTCATGAAGAATAATGAACATATAAAGGGTCATACTGGTCTTCAGGCTGTCCTGGCACCATGGCAGTGACCAGGGACCACGGCAGATCTGAGAACAGACAGACATGGCTGGGGCTATGGGGCAGCTCCATGGCCCAGCCAGGGGCCCAGCACGTGAAGATGGGACAGCAGGGTCTGCCCTCAGAACAGGGCAGAAGCCCCCAGTGCTCTTCCTCACCAGGTTTCCCTACTGGAACCAGCTCTGGGCAGGGGCTGCAGAACTCCAGGCATCCTGGCCCTGGCCTGGTTTGGTGCCCATAACCAGCAGGATCCTCCTTTTAGAGGGGTGTGACAGGGGCAGACAGGAGGACAAAAGCCTCCCAGCCTGGCCCTGGTGTGCCCTTTGCTCCTTTGGCACACCTGGGCCCGGTCCTGCTGCACAACTATTTTTACTCATGCTTTAATCTGCTTAGCATTCTTATCAGAGATATTTTTTCTCTCCTGGCAGCACTGCGTGTGTTCAGTGTGTGCAGCCAGTGGCCATTTGGTGCCTCTGCGCTGGGCCGTGCCCACCTTCAGGCTGCACCACTCCCACCTCACCTTTTCCTGAGCAGAGCTTTCTGGTGTCCTTCTTAAAGTAAATTTGGAAACTATAGACTTATTAAAGAACACTTTCAAATACGCCTTGTGGGCAAAGGTGCCACATCAGTCTTCTGAGTGAGATATGATGTCTCTCCAGCCAGCAGAAAAGCCATGGGCAGAAATGCAGAGGTAACAGTGATCCCTGCCTGCCCATGGCATCCAAAGGAGAGCCAAAATGAAACAGAGTAAATTAATTTTCAATTTTTCATGATGGCAGCACAGCCATTTCTCACACCAGGGCACAGAATCATTACGGACTGATGTGACCTCATAGATACAGAAGTGCTTCATCCAGGCAATTCTCTGAGTCCAGTATCTTTCCTACCTGATGAGACTCACCTCCCCAGCATTGCCACAGTGTCTGTGGCACAAATGACTCTGCTTTCCACTATCCTCACTCCTGACCTTAGAGGGTGGCAGCTCACAAATAATGACAGCTAGGTGTGTATGTCTGACAGAGGGTGTGCAGGGGACACGTGCACAAGCCACAATTTCACCAACCATGACTAATCAAACTGCTTAATTCTTCCATTTCATAGAGCTGCCCTATGGCTTACAGCAATTAAATAGCAAGATATGTGGGAGAAGCACACACAGTAATGTCTGTGCCATGCAAAAAATGCTGACCCATTTGTGTCTGTGGGTCTGGCACAACCCACACCCTGGTTGCTGCCACCCTGGCACAGTTGGCTGCAGACTGATGGGCCGGATTGCTCTGGAGTCAGTGCTGCCAGGCTTCCCTGTGTCCCTGCAATGCCCTCCCTGCCTTCCTGTCCTCATCATCTGCTGCTCATCCTGCTGCAAACAGTCCAGTCACAGCTGGCTGTTAGGATCCGATTATTAGAAGATGCCTCTGCCTGAATTAAGGTGCAAACAAGACCATATGCCAAAGTCAACAGGACGGATTTTATTTAGCACTAAATGTGAGGGAGAGAAATAGGGAGGGGTGGGGAGAGAAAGAGAGCAAAGAGGGAGACAGCACAAGTAAAATCCCCACCACATGGATTTTATTGGTGTCCAGCCCTTCTTTTTCTGATCTTCTCAGTGGTCAGGGTCCCAAAGTTGTGCTTCTGAGATACCACTTTTATCCAGTCCAAGTCCTGAATATTCACAGGGCAGTATAGATGTTCCCACAACTTGGGATGGCATGGGTGTAAGCAGTTGTTTTCTTTCCCACAGCTTGCACAGCAGAATATTGTCGGTGTGCTAATTTCAAACCTTCACCTTCCTTCAGTTTTGGAATTAACACTTTCCTTTCTCACAAAGTTTTCCATGGTGGGAATCTTTGTCCAGATAGGTTACCCAGATCTGCCTTACCAGGCCTGGTTCCTGTTGTTGCCATCTGCTCTTATCACAAGTTCCTGTTGTAGTGCCTTATCTTATGGGAGTTTCTTTGACAGTGTTTTGAGACAATTAACTGCATTCTTTAAATTTTGACACCGACCCAGTCCTTTATGTCACCTTACTTATTTACTTATTTTAAGTAGTTGCTTGTAAGAATGTGCTTCCTCCTTCCTACAGCATTAGTCACAGCATTTCTGATGTGGTTTGTCTCTCATTTACCTCTCAAGATCTGGTTAATGACTCTGCATCTTGCTTTCTAATAGCTGGTGACACTGCAAATCACTACCAGAGCCTGCAGCTGGTGAGTGACTTCTGTGCAACACAAAGCAAAGACAAATCACTCATTTAGGACTGTATCACTCGGAACAAAATATTTCAGCTGCATCTGATAAGACAGCTGTAAAATATGCACAGCCTTTTGGAATATAAGAATATAAAGTATGTGGGAAAAAAAAAAACAGAAACATTTCTGGATGGTATGATCAGAAATCTTTAGCACATGGTTAGCAGTTTCCAGTCAAGTGAAAGATAAACCTTTTATAGACTGCAGCGATTTGCTGTCAGTGGCACTTTCAAAAAGCTCATTCGCATCAGCCAGGTTAGGAGGTGATACAGACATTTGTCAGCTAAACAAAGGAGGTTACAGATCCGAGGGTGAGATACAAAATAAGGTATTTAAATGCTAAGGGTCAATGAAAATAACACATGAGCCTATAAAATTGTATTAATATCGTTAGTCCTATTAAAATATCTAATAAACGGGCTACCCCCTGGGGATGAGTTGTACCACTGAGCCTCTAGTTTAATTGTCTTATAGAGTGTCTGAGATGTGAAAAAAATGGTTTTCTTCCAATATTTAGGTGTCCTAGATTGGATAGCAGCAGAAGGCTATATTAGCTTCCGTGAGATGAAAGAAATTTAATGCATACTGATTATATTTTACTGCTATAAGCAAAACAGCAACACTTTAAAAGAGTAAATGCTCTTTCTATAAATACTACGCATATATTGTAGAATGAAATTCCTGGTTCCAGAGCCTTACCCTTTTTTGTGAAGGAAGTGCTATGGATGTTGCTCTATTGCCCTCTCGTGGGGTGAGCCCGCAAACAGCCCCTGAACGTGCCGGAGCTGCCACTGTCACTCACGGGTTTTCAGCAGCCTGAGCTGACAGCCAAGGGGTGCCCCGCCTGAGGAGAAAGTGTTGAGAGATCAGCACGTGGTAAATATTTAATCAAAGACGTCCATTTCCTCCTAAATCTCCTGTTTCTGCATTTCTATAGAACACAGCTCCGAGAGTAGGTCCCTGCGGGTATTGCAAAGATTGTCTCATAACATCAAAACAATTAGCAGGACAAATACGGTCCCACTCCTCTTCCCAATTCTCCTTCTGCAGGACTTGATGCAGCAAAGAGGAATTAAAGAGCAGGAGGATGAACAACACTATTTGGTGGCACAGTGCATGCCAGAAGTGAAGGGAACGTACCAGGGATAAAAGTCTATGCACAGTTCCATTTACCGTGCTGTGAATGATGCCATCTATCACACAGAGTGCTGCAATTGCCTCCCACATTGCTGTATCTCATCTTTATTCTGTCCTGCTCTTCTGGGAATTTTAAAGCAGCGTTTTCCTGTCTAGCCAAGGTACTTTTGTCACCCGAACTGAGAGACTTGTTTGAGTACTTCATAGTCTTTGAAATATTTATCCTCTCACTTTTCTTGTCAGGTAAGAAAATTCTCCATTTTGCAGATGACAAAGTGAGGCACATGGATTGATTTTCAGTTCCAAAAAGAGATGTATGCATGCAAAGTGGTGCTTAGGCAGAATTTAAGAGTCTATATCCAAAACGTACATTGTGAAAAGGCCTGGAGGTGTCTGATGGCATGCAAGGAAGTTGTCAGGGAGTTCCCTTCTCTGCCCGAGGGAGAGGAAAGGTGACAGCAATTCAAGTCGTTGTTACAAGCCACTTATTTCTGTACATGAAATAAAAGTTCCAAAGTAAAACTGCGTTCAGGTAAGACTTCACATGCAGCCTGTAACCACCTTGGGGTGGAGGAGGAACAGCTTACAAAGCTCCCAGAAGAGAAGGAATCAAGGTAAGATCCTGTCCTATCCTGCTGTGACTAGCCGAGGGAAATGCTGCCTCTCTTGTTTTATGCACACGGGACATCTATATCCCCAGGGAAAATCTTCCCTGAGAGCCTGCTGCAGTATCAACAGACATGCTACACAGAGCCTTGGCTTTGCTGAGGTGACCAGCCAGGCTTATGATGAATTTGTGAGGCTGTTTGCAGCCTGACCTGCTGTTCAGAATTCATTTCACAAGTCTGAACTATCACATCATGTTTTTGATGCCCTACTTCTGACCAATAACCTATAGCCCTACTCTGGGAAACACCAAACCTGAGACTGAGGCTCTTCTAATCCCTTGAAAATTTGAGCCTTCACCTCCGTGAGCTTAGAAAAATGCCCTGAACAACAATTCCTGTGTGTGTCCAATATTTGGTGTGGGAATGGTCTTCACTACTCTCAGGCCCCTGAGAAAGGAAGGACTGCAGCATCAGCAGAGAGCAGCCATGACCTGCAGCTCAGTGTGCTCTGTGTTTTCTGACACCAGAACTCTGGCTTCCACTCTAGAGTATCTTTCCCTGTTTTATGAGTGCTGTTTCGATTTCCTTAGTAGCCTGAGGAATCACAGGGTGCTCCTCCCCCGGCTAAGAGCCCACAGCCAGGGCTACTGATCCAGTCCCCTGTGGAGACCTTTGTCTTCTGCTCTCACAAATTCAGCACTGTTGACAACAGAACAGTCTGAGTTCAGTAAGGGTGACAATCACCTCTGTGCAAAATGTCCCATAAACTTGCAGCTTTTCTCGTAATGCAGAGCCATTTGTTCAAATACCAGGAAGGAAAATGCTGTTTTGGGAATTAGCCTCCTGGGCATGTTTTGTAATTCCTGGCTATGGAAGAGAGCAGGCAAGACACCACAGATGCTGAATCCTTGTTTCTCCAGGGAAACATCAAAGACAAGTTTTCGGCTTTCTTGGTGTTTCTGAATGACTAGTTTAAAACTCTCCTGTGCTCAGTAATTTGGCTTTTGGACATTCCCATCTGGATGCCTTATTTTTCTGTCTTTGATGGAGAGTGGCTGTCACTCCACTGTCAGAGGCAGAGTAGGAGATTAAAGTTCAAAAAAGAAGTTCTCCCACTGAATCACAGGGTGCAGAAAGGACATCCCTGCTTTCTAAACTCCTTCTCAGACAGGAGGTTGGTTGTGTCTGGATCCAGTCTTAGCCCCAGACTTTGTCAACAGTTTATGTGTAAAGGATTGTATAGGTGTAATTTAACCTTCATACAACATTGTCCCCTGGGATTAAGGATGGCAAACCATATATATCTATATTAAAATATATATGATTTATTATGATAATGATTAGACAAAGATCCCTTAATCAGAATTATTAAAAACACAGTATAGGAGCTATAACAACTATTACAATATAGCACATTATGAAGCAATATTGAAGCAATGCATATATATTGAAACAATTGTATTAAAGCTAGAAAAAGCATTTATTAAGTTGAGATTTATGTCAGTCACCCATACCAACGACTGTGGGCAAATTTCACTCAGCTTCAAGGAGTAACACTGAGGGAAGGCCTCACTCAAGGAAGGAATCTCCACACATACACTCCAGTGCAACATCTGGATTTTCTGATTTGTCCTCTAAAAGACTCTCACTTATGCAATGGTGGAATAAGCACATTTAAGACTAGGCACCTACTTCCATTAAGTAGTGTATCTATCTCCTAAATGTGATCATGTGAAGAGGAATAGCATTAGCACTTTTCTACTTGATAATGCAACTCAGCAGCAAGGAAAAGTGTCACATTAGAAAACAGATACTGCTTTTGTGTAGACTGCAGACATCTTTTGAAGCTCATTCAGTAAATCATTTGGAAGTTGGTTCAAAGCCCACACAAAGAAGACTTACTATGTGCACATCTTTAAGCAGATATTTAAGTACATCTGTATTCAGCAAAGCACACTAATGTGCATTTGAATCCCAGTGAAGGCAAATTTTCACCCATAAGTGCATTGTTTAACTGGGATTTTGAAATATATCATCACTTCTGTTTGAAATCTTTCCTCACTTTGGAACTCTACTGTTTCAGAAAAAAAAAAAGCCATATGGAACTAATCATGCACATTTTGTCTAGCAGATAGATGTTATAGCAGATTGTGTTTTCCCTTCAAGTGATTGTCCATATGAGCATGCAAACTGTGGTGTGCATACAGCTGAACATGCAAGACAAGGTTTTTAGCCATAACAACATCCATGCTGATGTACCTCCTGCTTAGTCACATAATTATGAGATGAGCACACTTGTTACTGTCTACTAGCCAAATAAGGCTTCTTNTAAGTACATCTATATTCAGCAAAGCACACTAATGTGCATTTGAATCCCAGTGAAGGCAAATTTTCACCCATAAGTGCATTGTTTAACTGGGATTTTGAAATATATCATCACTTCTGTTTGAAATCTTTCCTCACTTTGGAACTCTACTGTTTCAGAAAAAAAAAAAGCCATATGGAACTAATCATGCACATTTTGTCTAGCAGATAGATGTTATAGCAGATTGTGTTTTCCCTTCAAGTGATTGTCCATATGAGCATGCAAACTGTGGTGTGCATACAGCTGAATGTGCAAGACAAGGTTTTTAGCCATAACAACATCCATACTGATGTACCTCCTGCTTAGTCACATAATTATGAGATGAGCACACTTGTTACTGTCTACTAGCCAAATAAGGCTTCTTTTCTTCCTCTCACCTCGCCTCCCCTCCTCCCCACTCTCCCCTCTCCCTCTCCTCTCACAAAGTACCCTGTTCTTTCTCTTTACAAAGTGATGGGTGTAGTTCCAACTCAAATTGCAGTGGCTGACATTGTGTCATTTTTGTTCTTGTCACACCACTGGGCCTACAAGGCAAACTCATCCCAGTTCTTTTCACTTAATGCTTCTTAGCACAAGGCATTCTGAGCATTTTATCAGCAGTTGTTTGGACTCTAAACACAACAGGTTCATCCCAACTCTTGAAAATAGACCTATGCATTATGCTATGACATTATCTAATTTACACATAGAAACACACTTAGTACAGATAGATATATATGTATATTATTTTCTGCTGAAAAATTATATTTTAAATATTGTTCACAGTATCTTAACAGTGTTTTGAGAGGTGAATATTTGAATCACCTCCAGTTCTTTAAACTAGTAAAGTAGCTATATAATCTGTGAGACTCCAAATATCTTCATTCCATTGGCATTTTAGCAATGAATTGCATTGCATTGATCCTGCCACACATACTTGTCCAACGTGGAATATCAAATGCCAAGAGAAGGTAATGTGGAGGAACTTAAATTTCCTACTGGGCAGAAGGATATGAAGGGAGAGGGTAGGAATTTATGGCAGGATAAAGTCTGAAACATTTTTGTAATGGCCACAATTTGGATTAGACAGACGACTGCAGTGTCAAATGAGCTTCCAGCAGGGTGAGATGGAGAAGTTAGGCTTTGGGAGGTTTTTTTAGAGGTCTAATCATATAGCCACTTGTGAGTGGGTGTAAAACTATTTTCTAAATACATATGTAAGAGAATGAAAAGGGTATGTTGTAACCAAACATTCATATTTTACAGTCCCAGTTGGGACTGAATAAATATTTCATGAACTGAAAAGGGAGTATGGGTTCACTTGGCACAATTCACATGGCAGATAATATGGAGCTGACCTCAATTTGAGCTGAAGGGTTCACAGGGAGTGAGAAAGCAATCGAAAGCAGTAGGTGTGTTTACTTATATGCTGCAGTACTTGGCCTCAAAAATTCTCACTGAAGTTGCCAATTTTATATAAAATACCTAAAAAATAATTGACATAATGAGTCATTTGCTCTGCCAGCAGGTCAGTGCTGCAATGAACATGCTACAGGTATGTTTAGACCCTAATTCTGGCCAAAGGTGAATAGATTTACTTCACCAGGAATAAGGAACAATGATGATGCTTGCCCTTTCAATGTCATACAAGGATGGGAAGTAGACAGTCCTTTGAAAGCAGTCACTGATTCAAATCTGAACCAGTCTATTAAGCAAGCAATGAAAAGTGCCTAAAAGCAAGTCACGTTTCAATTTTTCAGTGGTGTAAAACATAGGGGGGTTGGATTTATTTGCAGTATTTTATTGTTTGGCCACTTTAGTGAGAAATCAGTTGCTTGAGAAATATGACTGGTTAGAAGCCTTCAACTAGCTTTTGATTAATAGAGAATAGAAACATAGCAAAAATTCTAATTTTTAGGTGGGTTACATTATATATTTTATACTGTTGTTCAATTTGATCATTCTCACAACTTTCTGCATATGACGCAGAATTCTCCATGTGGAAGAAATATTAACTCATTTTCCTAATATAGAATAAAAGGAACAGTAATGGTTGGGCTTGTGGCTGTGTTGCACTCTGAGGATGTGAAAAGAACAATGTCTAAAGGAATTGTTCTGAAGTGATTAAAAAATTACACAAGATGCAAAAAATTTTATTCTGTCTTGGTTCTTATGTTTACCTTTGTCTGATTTTCCAATTTGGTTGTTGCTTATTCAGAACACACAAATTCTAAAAGGACAGTGTGCATATAAGTGTATGTATTTGAGAGACATGATAAATAAAATTTTATTTATAGTTCTAATTCCCAATCCTTGCAGTCCTTGTGATAAATACGTAAAAGATAAGTGTGAGACATCATTCTTTGGTTGGCTCAGCAATTACTGAATGAGGTTACAAAGGTTAAATATGTGACTGAAAGTGATAGATTTATATCTTATTTGAAAAACCTCAATACCAAGTCAGAGGCATTCAAACAAGCCCTAGTTTGACCTGTAAAAAACCAAAATGCTATTTCTATTTATTTCAATTAAATTTCACTTTTAGTTTAGAGCTATTATTGCTCTTTATCATGGGAAATTAAAATATAACAAAATCACAGTAAGATTGCAGGGTATTTTTCACCTGAGCACCTGTCGGGTCCCAAGAGGGCAGTCCTGAACTGCCTGCTCTGGGACAGGCAATGGATGTTTGGGGTACCCTCGGGCTAAATCAAAGTTAAACAACACCAAATGATCAATTACAAAGTTTTACTTATGGCAGCAAGGATTTAAACTTTTAAACACTATGATAGGTAGAATGGCCTGTGGCAGCAGTGATTTAAACATTTCTAAACAGCACGTGACAGCAGAGATTTAAACTTCTAAAAAGAGGATAAAAGGAAGAAGGAAAGACAGGAAAATAGAGGCAGAGAAAAAGATTCAGGTTACCACCCAGGGTTCCAGTGCTGTCTGTGGTCCAGTTGCTCTGGATGGTGGGTGCACAGATGGTGGGTGCACACACAGCCCCTCCCAGTTGTGCTATTTACAGAACAGTCCTTGCACATGTGCCTTTTGTTATTCCTGAACTTTTGTTGGGGGGTCTTGTGGTTTCAATTCCCCTTCCCTGTCAAAAGTGCCAGTGCAATGCTGTCTCAAATTTGGGTTTAGAGACAGTTACCCTAGATAAGGAAGTTGGTCCCAAAAAAGCTCTATCCTACTTCGAAAGACCCTCTTTCCCAGCCCCACCTTATCTCGTTGGCATGGTAACATTCCTGGTCTCCTCTGATGAGTATTTGAGACATTAGCCCTTTCAGGTTTACATTAACTCTTTCAGGTTTTCAGTCTCTCACAGCTGTTCTTCTCTTTAGGATGAAAAACACGTCCTACTCTCCTTACTCTCTAACTGAGAAATTGCCACAGACACTGAAGGGACACAGCAGACCATTAGCTAAGGCAAGAACTGAGATGAGTTTCTCGGATTTGTGAATCTGTATCCTAGCCACCTGATTAGGCAACTTTTATTCCAGTGGCAAATATTCAATCTTTATTATGTGCACTGCAGCACAACCTAGGAAGCTACAAGCAGGGGGCTGAAACCTGTTGTTTAGCTAATCTGAGAACACAAACTAAAAATACAGTGTACCAGGGGAAAATGGGAGATGGAAGAGCAGTACACAGCAGCATTTTTTTTTTCTAAGGGCATTTTTCCTTGCTTTGCCACATATCCTGACAATACTACAGCCCTAAGGTGAATTTGACAGCCTTAAAGTCTGTTTGGACAACTGTTCATGAAATAACAATTTCTGAAGTAACCAGCAGCCACAGAAGCTACCCAATATGTAGCAGAGCCACGAGTGCTGATACTGCAATCTTGTCAACAAAATCAGTAAAGACTGGAAAGGTCAACATCATTCAATTATACTTTGAAGCTAAAGTCTTTTACTGATGTCACACGTAAAGAGAATGATCTCAAACATCCCTTGTGACACTCAAGAAATACAACCTAGCAGCCCTCTGCTGACTCTGTTCAGCAGAGCAGACCCTTAGAATGAAAGTTCATGCACGTCTGATATTTTTTTCTGAGTTTTTGTAGCATCTATGATAGATAACAGTATTAACATCATGACCAGCCTTATCTGTCAGGACCAGCAACTTTCACTGTGGAAACTAAATTTAAGTTATTAATGTATGACATGACGAACATTGCAGGGACCTTTGGTAGTGCATGTCCCTGCATGTTATGAATGCTCATGGCTCTGAGGAGCTCAAGAACCAAGAGAAGCTGCAGTGTAAGTGGTGAAGATACAAGGAAAAGGGAAGTGAAGCTTGGGCAGCATCTCAGGTGCCTGTGGGCAAAAGGGCAGCAGAACTGGGCCTGGCACCAGCCAGAACTTGACAGCNCCATCTCAGGTGCCTGGGAGAACTGAAGCCCTGTGGGCAAAAGGGAAGCAGAACTGGGCTTGGCACCAGCCAGAACTTGACAGCAGTGGGTCACTGGCTGGGACCCTGACAACCACAGCCTTATAGACACCACAAGGGTCATTTAAAATGTGTTTGGCTTTGGTTTTTTGGTGGTTTTTTTTCACTTGTAATATATACATAGGAAGACAAATGGAAAACAACTGGACTTGTCAAATGAACCTCAGGTAAGGATTTGCATTGAGCCTAGGTATTACATTAGACTGCTGTAAGAGAATCACAGAATCAAAGAATCCTTTAGGTTGGAAAAGACGTCTAAGATCCAAGTGTGAACCCAGCACAGCCATGACCCTAAGTGAAGCATCTACATGTATTTTAAATACCTCCAGGAATGGTGACTCAGTCACTGGCCTGGTCATCCTGTTCCAATATTTGACAACACTTTTGTTGAAGAAACTTTTCTTAACATTCAATCGAAACCTTCCTTGGCACAACTTAAGGCCATTTCCTCTTGTCCTGCCTCTTGTTACTTGGAAGAAGATACCACACCCCACCTGCCTCAAAACTCCTTTCAGGTAGTTGAGGATAGTGATAAAGTCTCATCCGAGCTCCTATTTCTCCAGACTAAACAACCTCAGCTCCCTTGATCTCTCCTCATAAAACAGAACTGACCCCAGTCCTGGGAAACATCACTGGTGACCAGATGCCAGCTGGATGTAACTCCATTCCCAACCACTCCCTGGGCTCGGCCATCCAGCCATGTTTTTATCCAGCAAAGAGTACAAGCCATGAGCAGTCAGATTCTCCAGGAGAATGCTGTTTGAAAGAGTGTCAAAACCATCACTAAACTCCAGGGAAACAAGACCCACAGCCTCCCTCATCTACTAAGTGAATCAAATCATCTTGTCATGGGATCAGGTTACTCAAGGAAGCCTTATGTTATGTACCTCAGCATCTTCTGCCTACTCCTTCTTTGTCACTGTGTTTCCCTCCATCCAGTAAAGGCTGAAGATTCTCCTGAGCCCTCCTTTTGTTGCTAATGCACTTACAGAAACATTTTTTAGTCTTTTACAGCACTGGACAAATTAACTTCCAGTCAGGTGCTGGCTCTTCTGATCTTCTCCCTACACAACCCCAAGACATCTGTGCAGTCCTCCTGAGTGGCTGCCTCTCCTTCCAAAGGTCATAAACTCTGGTTCCATGTGAGTTCCATCTGAGTTCCATCCAAAGTCCAGGCTGGCAGGGGAAGTGTCACTGTGGGGCTCTGGAACCTGTGGCATCAGAGGGGACAAGTCCCCCAGTGCCCCATCTGGCAGCACAGCTGCCATTTCCCTGACACTCAGCCCTGCTGAGCCCCTTCTCTCCCACCTCCACCTTCAAGCCATGGCTCTGAGTATCACCAAAACCCTGGTGATGCTGGGCATCCTGCAATACATGCTGAGGGTGGGTGACCAGTCAGTGAAGGTCACAGAAGACCTCCTGCATCAGTACAAGGAACACCAGAAACACAAGATGATTTGGCTGCTGGAGATGAAGCAGAGGACCAGACCAGACTCAGAGAGCAGACCAGACACATCTATGAAAGTGTGCTCCCCTCTGCCTGCCAGCACTGGTGGTTCTGGGTCTCTGCTGAAATCCTCCTTGTGCTCTTTGGGTTCTACTGGCTGCCCAGGGAGAGGAGCTCTGGCTCTGACAGCAGCAGCCAGTGGGGAACCTCCAGCAGTGCCCAGGAGCAGACAGAGAAGGGCTGGGAAGACAATCCAGACCCTTACAACACCCAAGACAAGCCCCTGGATAAGGGAGGGACTTCCACTGCTCTTGCCAAGACTTTCCCAAGAACAACTTTCTGAGAGTTGCATCCAGCCATGAGAGCAGGCAGCACCTACAAAGTCCTGAGCACCCTCAAGGACATCATCGACCACCTGCTGCTCGTGCCCCTGAGACCACCCACTGTGCACTTTTTCCACCAGAGCTGGGCACTGCAGTGGATCTGCAGGTGAGACACCCCTGTGGCCATGTGGAGCACCTGCCAGAGAACCTGCTGTGCTTCCTCCTCTCCTGCCTGGGGAGGCCAACAAGAGCCAGATCCCTGCTTCCTGCACAGCCTCTGCATCTGCTCCCAGTTGTGATGCTCCCCCTGCAAGGAGGCATGAGAGGGATTTACCCTTTGAACATGTTATTAAAAGTTTTTGTTTGTTTTGAGAAATGATGTGTCTGTGAGTGTCTGGGCAAGACTGTGTTGGGAGATGGTCCCCCTTGGCTCCATCTTCCCTCTGTAACAAAGAGATGAAGTTTGTGCTCCAATTTACATTTGCAGTGGTTACCCTTGTGCTTAGGCACTTAGCACCTCCCTGTCTTGTGGTATTCTTGACATCTCCTCCTCCCTGCATCCTTTGCCATGCCCTGGAACACCTCTGAACTTGCTTCAAAAGATGCTGCTGAAATCAGCAGTTCCCTCATGGGGTCTTGTTGCTTCTCCTTGAGCTGTTCCTTTCAGGAGGGTGGTCCCATCAAGTGAACCCCCAAAGGCCTGCAGAGGCAATCACATTACCTGTTTCTGACCATCAGATCTTGAACCAAAGGTGGAATCTCCTCCACCTCTGGACACAGTTTGATGGCTGCTGGGAGACAGCCTTGTGTACACAGATCACCTGCTTTTCTTCCTGCACTCCTCTTCCAAAGTGGGACCCTCTGTGTCCCAGGCAGCTGAGAAAGTCACTCTTGGTACAGCCAAATGCATGTCTTTGGCACAGGGGTCCAGACTTGTAAGCAGTGGAGCTGCAGGGGAGGCCTGTGTGAGAAGAGGCAAATGCTGCCTGGCAGAGTGAGGAAAGAAGTCCAAGGAACAGTGAGGAGGTGGAAGGGGGCAGAAGGAGAAGGAGTAAACAATACTTAAAATGTCATTTCTAAATAAATACTTTTAGGACTACACTGCCATGGCAATCAAATATGGTTAGCTTTTCATGTCTTTAATACAGTTTTACACTTTTATAGTCTCATGTGTCAAAAGACCAGAGTATGGTCTCATGATCTTCTTCATGTCCTGAAAACAGACACACCAATTCCCTGTGAGCTATCAAGCAGGTAAGCTGCATTCCCACAGAGGATCGATTCACTTCTCTGTTCATTCTGCAAATGAAAAGAAGGGCTTGGAGCAGGACCAAGACTCTCTGGAGTTATTTCAGTGATTTCACCAGCATGACCGCCTTTTCCAAAAGCAGTCCATGGTTCCTGGCTGTTCTCAGTCATAGGATTAGCCTGGCCCAGTCACATCTTATTCCATCAGCATTTACTGCCTTTACTGTAGGAGTAAAAATAGTATTAGTGTAGAATAAAGGAAAAGCATTTTCATTCCTGTCCTCATCAAACACAGCAAATTTCAAGACAACCAGAGTTTGTTCATAAAACTGAGAGCCCTCAACGTGTCAGCCTGTAAACAAAATACAATAAGCATCTTTAGTTCTGGGAGAGCATCACTACCCTAGAACATAATTGGCATTTTAATTAAAATGTCTCAAAGAATAACAGAGAAGCCTGGACAAAGGACTAGCATGCACTCCAGGCAAGTTTGCCAATGATATGAAGCTGATACACCCAAAGGCTGTGCTGCCATTCAGTGGAACCCGGATAGAAGAGTTGGGCAAAGAGAAACCTAATGAGGTTCAACAAGGGCAAGTGTAGGGTCCTTCACCTGGGGAGGAATAACCCCAAGTACCAGTACAGACTGGGGTCTGACCTACTAGAGAGCAGCTCTGCTAAGAAGGACATGAGATTCTCGGTGGAAGACAATTTGACTGTGAGTCACCAGCGTGCCCTGGGGGCCAGGAGAGCCAATTGTATCCTGGGGTGCATTAGGAACAGTGTGGCCAGCAGGTCGAGAGAGGTGATCTTGTCCTTCAGCCCTAGTGAGGCCATATCTGAGGCTCCTCCATACAGGAAGGACAAGGAGCTACTGGAGGGTCCAGCAGAGGCCACGACAATGATGAGGGGTCTGGAGCATCTCTCTTATGATGAGAGACTGCAGGAGCTGGGACTGTCTACTTTGGAGAAGACTGAGAGGAGATCTCATTAATGCATATAAATATCTCAAGTGCAGGTGACAAGAGGATGGTTCCAGGGTCTTTTCAGTGGTGCAAGCCATAAACTAAAACACAAGAAGTTCCTCCTCAACATGAGGATGAACTGCTTTACACTGAGGGTGGTCATGAAGTCTCCCTTTCTCTCTGGAGACATTCCAAACCCAGCTGGATGCATTCCTGTGTCACCTGCTCTGGGTGACCCTGTCTTGGCAGGGGAGTTGGACTGGATGATCTCCAGAGGTCCCTTCCAACCCTAACTATTCTGTGATTCTGCAAACTTGTAAAAATTATATGAAATTGCTTGTGTGTATGAAAATGTCAGAAGCATAAAATAAAACACACATCTTTTTTTCCTCTTTTTTGCTTTCTTTTCCATTCTCTCTTTCCCTTCCCCTTCCCGTTTCTCTAAATCCTCGAAACCAATGTTATGAATACTTCAACCCCCAGTTTCTCACCGAATAGTGGGGTTTTTGCCAGGATACGAGGATATTCCATGTGCACTTGCGGGGCCTGTCATTGCGAGGACAGCCCGGCAGGGGTCCCCCTTGCACCAGATCCTGAGCACAGACCTCCTGCTCGCGGAGAGAAACTGGAAAAATTTCCGTGAATTCCCTTCAAAAGACGCTATATATGACTACGTAAATATTGCTGCATAATCATTTGTTCACCAGAGAAGACAGTTTTAAAGTAGTTTCTCCATTTTAAATTATAATGTTCCTTGAAAGGACATAATTTGCTGATTAGAGATATGTTTGTTTAGCTGCAGTGCCTGAAGCTTCAAATTTGATTGCGTTCGTTTTAATCACATAACTGATCTTATTTTCAGTAGCATGGAGTTGTTTGTTCCCAAATGCATTTATGAATTCTTATCTCAGTTATGTCACATGCTGGAAGTGATAGTACTCTTACTAATTCCTACCATCATAAAAACCCAACCTACACAGAGGAGAAAGTGCTGGAAGAAGGAAACATGTTTTGAATTTATTTAAACCGAACAGGCTTAATTTTATGTCTTTAATCCTGCTTCTGTTGCTCTAAGGGACAAGCTCCAAAACCACACATGATCCTTGTGTCTCTGATGTGAAAGACCTGTCAAGTCTCACACACTGAGTGTGACAGGAATACACTTGGCTCATGTCACAGAGCCTCTGCCCATGGCTACATCTCCCTTGTTTACCATCTTTTACCATGTCTTTCTTCTTACTAGATGCAACCTACCTCCAGAAACAGCCAACTGCTCCAGCTGCCATCCCTTATTCTTCCAGCCTACAAGACAAGACAGGAGAAAATAAACTAAGTGAGGCAGTGGCACTTCATAGCACATTTTCCTGGGTCCTGTACCACCTCTGCCCTGTGATCAGAGTGCTTGCCCACCTTCTGCTGGGAACTTTTTGTGAGAAGGAAAAAATGAGCTTTCTGGGCCTTCAAGGCAAGCACCAAAGAGGGTAAACTGTTAACAAAACAAGGCAGGGAGAGTTTTTGGTGATGGAAGAAATTGCACCTGGCCAGTCACCTCCTACAGAACTTGTCTTCTCTCTGCAACACGCTGGAGACAGAGCTGGGTTTTCAGAAATCTCCATTTTCAGCCAAGGACTAGAGTGGGACCTCCAATGAGTTAACTAATAATGTTACAAACACATGTAATTCTCTGTCCCAACCCTGTATGTTTAACAGTGCCTGTGGGCCAGAAGGTGAAGAACAGGGATCCAAGGACATACAATGTCAGAAGCAAAATGTGATCAAGTCCCACTGAACTCCTTTTCCAGCCCAAGTGCAGCCTGCCTGTGAGCTCAGTGTCCATGCTCTCCAGCATATGTGTGCCAGGGATATGTGGGTGGAAGAGTAGGAGATTCATTACCATGTTCCAGAAGTTACTGGTCTTCTTTAGGTGCTGTTTTAGGAAGAGGTCATCGCTGGGCCATAAAATGCTTGGAAAATGTCCTCTCTCACCCAGAAACTTTCTCTGTGGCAATGAGGGGGGGAGGGGAGAATGCCATTGGAAAATTCCTATGCATAATGAGGTCAAATATACTAGTTTTCCATCTTTTTTAACTACTCAAGCAATGAAAAACAACTGGAGTGACAGCCAACCTGATCCAGACACAGCTCCAGGAAACATTATGCAAGAATAGGACCTGGATGTAAAGAGGATTCCAGGACCTTAATGCAAGTGGGAGGGAAACCCACTGAAAACATCAGGCTGACCTCCTACTGAGATAGGGTTGTTCTAATCAAATAGGTATTTGAAACTTAGATCCATCTCTTGAACACAACAATTCCTAAATCTAAAGGTGAATATGGGAACATGTGACTCAGTCCTCCAGCATGGGCCTTAGAGCCCCAGAGCCAGCCTTGGCTGGAAGGTGAAGTGACATTAAAAGAGGGAACAGTTTGTGCTTTGGCTGACATGCAGAGGTTTAATTTCCCCACAGTAGGTAACGAGCACTGACATCTGTGAAAGTCACTGTGCATTGAATAACAACCACCCAAATGTGGGGCATCCAGAAAGCTGGCCAGGCCAGCCCTGCCAGCATCAACAGCTGCACTTCCAGGCACCAAGTTTTCATTGCAGTCACTATTGATGGAGCCCAGCATCCTTTTCAAAGGAGAGGCTTCTCATCAAACTGTATATTAATACCCAGCTCTGCAAAGCTGATGGCTTTGTTTCATCATTTGACTCTGACAGAGGCAAACAGAGGAGAGGCAGTAAGAGAAGGTGGCAAATGCAGGCAAATTCTTCTAAACTGTTGTGATTCTAAAAGGTAATGTTGAGCTTCTTTATACAAATGCTGAAAATAATGTTATGACACAAGAAAAGGCTGGCTTTACAAACAGCAGGGTGGAAAACAGAAAATAAACCAAGCAGTAAGTATAAGTCAGCAAGTATAAGTGAATTAGATTGTTTTTAATGAGATGAAATGATAAAGGTAATAATCAGAGAAAGGAAGGGTTGCATTTTTAAATTTTCAGACTCACCACAGCAAGTTTTATTTTCAGATTTGAATCACAAACTTATACATACATATATCTAATGCAAGTTTCTGTATAAACATTACATGCTTATAATTTCTCTTACCTACATTGCATTTTACATTAAGGAATTTGCATCATCTGGCTTACATAGAGAACTTCTAATAACTGTGTTTGGATGGAAAGACAGGGTTTTTATTCTGCCATTCACTAGTGTCACTTTGTGAAGTCTTAAGTGGCTTAAACCACCCTTTAAAACAGCCTTAACTCTGCTTACTTCACAGAAATCTCAACTTACAGAAAGCTGGAAGGGGAAAATCCTGTGCCAGAGCAGAATAGGTCTGATCAGTCAAGCATGAGCTTTTTATATCAAGTATGTGAGCAATAATTTTGACCCATATGGTTTACTGAATCAGAGCCTAATTTTGTAATATCCCATCCAAATTTATATCCTAGTACCTGAACATATCAACTAGAATGCTTTCCTGAATAATTCATGAAGCTGTGAATCATTTTTATATATCCTCTACCTCTAGCTTTTTTTAAAAAAAAAGCCACTTGAAAACCAAAGACCAGAAAAACACAAATGCTTAACAGCATTCTGAAACAATCTTACACTATGATCTTGTGAAAAATATTTACTGAGAGCAATGAGGAACTATCCACATATGCAAGATAAATCTCAGATGTAAATATTCCCTTGATCATAGCTTACTCACTCGAGGGTGTAAAAATAAAGCAAAATATTTTTGTTTAAAGTCCAATAATAATACTTCATATTATTTTGATTTATAACTTCAAGCCACCCATAAAGCTTGCTCTTACTAAGAAAAAAATAAACCAGAGTATAATATATTTAATATTTCTGTTACCTCCCCCTTGGATGCTTAACAAGCAAAATAGCATAAACTGCTACAGATGGATCTTCATCTAGCAGAGTTTAGCACAGCTTCTATGCATCCCATCAGACTGGTATACAGCAATGAAATGAAGACAGACGGTGTAATAAGTGCAAGAGCTGTAAATGAATGTGAACAGAAATTGATTTTGAAATGTTCTTGGCACTTTCCCAAGACAATATTATCACTGTATTTAAAAGGAAGTGCTCCATGCATTGTTTTAGGATTACTAAGAATTAACTCTGGCCTCCTTAATTATTTTCTCTTTTGAGACCTATTTTTGGTTCAGTTGCAACATCTGCATTAAAAAAATCCAAACAAAATTTTATGGATTCTTAAAATTAGTAGACCAAGAATTATACTTGAGCACTGTGTCTACTGTTGGGTTCCCCAGTACAATACAGATATGGAGCTACTGGAGAGAGTCCAGCAAAGGCTCACTGAGATTATAAAGGTACTGAAACATCTCTCCCATGAGGAAACCTTGAGAGAGCTGGGACTGCTTGGCCTGGAGAAGAGAAGACTCAGAGAGGGACCTCCTCAGTGTGTAGAAACACCTGGAGGGAAGGTGCAAAGAGGACAGAGACAGGATCTTCTCAGTGGTGACAGGACAAGAGGCAAAGGGCACAAACTGAAACACACAAAACTCTGTCTGGACATTGGGAAACACTTTTTTGCTGTGAAGGTGTCCAAGGAGTGGCACAGGTTGTCCTGAGATGTTGTGGAATCTCCATGCTCAGATGTTTGAGAGCCACCCAGGCACAGTCCTGGGCAACTGGCTCTAGGTGACCCTGCTTGAGCAGGGGAGGGGGGTTGGACCAGATGACTTCTAGAGGTCCCTTACAACCTTGGCCATTCTGTCATCCTATATAGAGAACTCTGATTTAAAATGTGTCAATTAAAAAAAAAAAATTCCTGAGGACACTGCAGTTTTTTTGAGTATCAACCTCACTAATTTTCAATGTTTTAAATTAAGCCAACTGTTTCATTCTTTGATTAGACAATAACAATACATCCAAAGTCAGGTTATTTTATGTTTTCCTAGGTCTGCAGCTGCAAAGGATAATGCTTCAGCATTTCATGGAGAGAAGTCAGTATTTTGCAGATTCATAAAAGCATCTAGACCAGGCTGCTCTCACATGCACAAAGCTGGACCTGTGCAATTTTCAGTGTTCCCTAACCTAGGCTGCTTACTCCTTAGGGGATGCTGAAAAACAGCTGGGACAGAAGGTTCTCAGGAAAAGTGTCATATTAAAGTTTTCACTTTTGTAAACCCAGCCTTGTCTTATGGCTCTGTTAGTTTGACAAAAAGAAACCAAACAACCAATTAAACACCACAACACCTGGAAGAAGTCTTGTCTCTGGACAATGTTTTAATTCTAAGTGTTACTGTGTGTGTACATGTCTTGTAGCACACAGCATATCACCTGGAACTATGAATGTCTCCAATACATCAATCTAAGCAATCTAGACCTGGTCAACAAGCATGGCCAAGATAGACATTTTAAAAAAGGCAAAATGCTGCACTACTTTTGATAATTCAGAACTTGGAAATCTTCCACATTATAATGTATCTAACTTCCTTAACATATCACTAAAGGGTAACTTGTTTCTGGGGGTACTATCTTTCCTCGAGGATGTAAACCCGTTATTATCATCATCATCACTAATTGTATGTAAGACCCCAGGACATTTTCTTATCAGACTTAGTCTTACAGCCTGAAATCCCAACAATGTGCATTACTAGTCAGTGCCTGTGGCTGTGCCCAGGTCCCAGGGCTGTCATGGGCCCAGACACTGTCCCCAGCTCTCTTCATCACCTGCTGTGGGCCCACTGGTGAGGTCCTTGCCCTGGCATTTGTTAATAAAAGTCTATTATTCCCATCACAGCAATTACTGAGATGAGCTAGCACAAAGGCTACAGCAAAATGGACTACTTGATTTCAGATATTGATTTTTGTTCCCGTGCTTTGAAATGCTTCCAAATTCCAGCTGTGACAAAAACATGTTACAATTAAAATCTTGGATATCACACTGACATCTATTGTAGAAAAGATGCACTTAAGGAAATTTAGAATTTGCAATACATGTTGTACTGACAGACTAATTAATGAGACAAAAAAATAACTATTTTGTTTTAATATCAACAGTAGAGGGCCCAGTGGGATTTTTTGCTTCCTTATTCCATTAGACAAGGTCAGAACGACACAGAGAACTGCAGATGAGCTACTGCTCTCCAAGCATACAACAGTACTCATGGTTCATGAGAAATCACCTTGATCATAAAAAAAAATGGGCATAATCTGCTGGGCAAAGAAGCTGTGGATTGTCACAGACACATCTGCAGAAAAGAGTTCCACCACCCTGTTAGTGTGAATAGTTTCAAGCCAAGGGAAAGAACTCAGGGAATAACAAAGCCCATGGAAAAAGCTCAGGATATGGTCAAGGTAATGCCATTTTGAAGTTGGATTTTTACCAGTTAAGTCAAAATTCAGAATTTCAAACCTCCTGCTCTGCAGAAAGCCCTGGCATTTGCCAACAGCTGAAGAGTGATTCACTCATCACAAGTAAGTCTACACAGAGATACTCAAAAATGTAATACTCTCTTCAGAGACTCCATAACAGCTGCTATGTTTTTATCTAAGTTGAAACCCTTACCAAAATTAGCCCACTTCTCCAAATGGAAAATGTGATACTCTGTAATAAAAATCAATTCTGTAAGCAATGAGTACCTCTACTCCATTAGAGGAACATATAAGTTGTTCTCTGTACATTATCATAAAAGGGAGAGGAAAAAAACCCAAAGCAAAACAATAAAACAATCAACCCAAAAACATTCTAGTCTTGTCTCTTAAGGAAGCAAGGCTTGCATGATCATGCATGACTGTCCAAGTATTTATTCAGCATTTCTCACTATCCCATAATTTCTCATCTGTTGGCCAATTTACACCATATTCGGTAATAAAGACAGAGCCTCAAAGAAATTAAACTCCCTTTTAATTCCTACGTTTTATGAAATTGAGCAGTGGACAGAAACTCAGAGTGCCCTTGGAGCAAAAAGTAATTCAGTACAGCCCTGTCTTCTGATGTGTAATTTCCATTGTGATTAAATGGCAATACATGCACTAAAACTTACATCATGCAGAAATAGTGTTTGTATTATCAACTATACACAAGTAACAGGAAAAAAAGTTGACTTAGGAAAAGAGATTCCATTGTGCAATGCCAAGAAGCACTTCATTTTCAGAACAGCTCTTCATATCACTGTCAATTAATCGTCACAGAACAAATTCCTCAGAGCTTTGTCAGTGGAGTCCATGCAGAACAGGGCAGCTCAAACCAAGAAATTTAAAAAATGCTTATGGTAAGAGACCAGAACACATTGAACAACCAGAGATTGCTGGGGCATTATGTGGCTGTTGAATGACAAAGCTATGAAACTCTTGGGGCTGCTTCCTCAGAGTGACTCCTGGTCAGACTCCTCCACGTTTTGGCTTAATTGCATGGTTTCTGCAGTGCAGTGATAATTTCCCCTTCAAGAGCCCTCAACAGAGAATACTGGAAATGCAAGTACTCCTTTTCTAATGTGCACATGAAACAGCTTTGCCTAATTCATGCCCTTCTGCCAAATGCCCAAGGGCCAGCTGCCCATCAAATGTGAACTGACTGCAGGGCAGGGATACAGGTGACCCTGTAAACCAGAGTCCCTCGGATAGGAGTGGAGATTTCCAGGACACAGCCCAACCAGGCAGGGAGAGGAGGTAACTGCAAAGCTGACCTGCAGTGGCAAAATGCCCTGGGTTAAAGGGTACTGATGGCTAATTTTAATAGGTAGGATGGGAACTAATTTTGAATTTAATAGCAGATTTGCTCAAACCAGTCTGAAGACCCTCTAGCACAACCCTGCTAATGTGTTCACATCATTGAACACATCTCTGTTACTGAAGCTCAGCCTATGTGTGGAGCCCAGTGTTTCACCTTCAGCTCAGGAGAGATGTGGAACACTCGATAAGTACAAAACTGGCAACCATGGGTATCCAAAAATCCTGAAGGCATACAAAATTGTAACATCAGTAAAAAGTATAAGACAAATGATAGACCCACAAGACATTGGTTAGGAGATCCCTCCAGTCCCTACATGACAACTGAAGACAGACTGTTTACTCTGTTGGAAGTATCAGGTGCCATGGATTCCCTAAAGGAGTCTGTAAATAAACAAGTAGAAGTGAAACATACATGAACAAGCACACCAATAAGCCCTGCTTTGAGCATGAGTTGGACTAGATCCTAAGGTTGCTCCCAACCCAAATTATTCTATAACTTTTTAGCAATATGCAACAAGCAAATCTCCAGAATTCGTGTTCTATATGGTGGATTTAGCAAAACAGAACAAACAGCTTCAAGACTTCAGCTCTCTCCTCCACCCACATCACCAGTATCATATCCCTTCCTTGTACAATCCATAATATTTTTCCCGCTCCTTCGCTTGCAGCATCAGATTTACAGAGCCAAAGAGGAGTCATGGCATGCTGAGAGAGCACAAACCAGAGAGCTGTAGCAATGCAGAGGGGAGAGAAAGGGGGAATTCACATTTTTCTCATGCTGAAGCCACACACTAGAGGGTGATGCTCACCCTGGGACCCAAGAATAGGGCAAACCTCAGATGATCTGATGAGAGACACCTGATCTACATCTGAGACTCAGCCCTACTTCTATTTGTATCAAGACTGCATCTGTGGTTGTTTCAGAGACAAAGATACAGAATACAGCCTCTCTTACAGCATGAAACTTTTGTACATGAAAACATGAGTATTTAAGATTTGGGGGTTTTACAGCTATGAGAAGCATGTGAGGTTTTTTAATGTATCTCTCCTTTTGGCTTTGGTGGTTTAATACTGATACAAAAGAAGTACAGCAGAAACTGTCATCCTAATTTCTTGCTTTATTGCTGTGTGACATTTGCTAACCCTGCAGTGGCTAAGCTCTCTTTATTTCAACACAGAAAGTGTTCCTTTTTGGCATATCATTACTGATTCCCTTTTGAAAAATATTGTAGCACTCTTATTTGAGACCCTTATGTAGAAAAATGTTGCTAACCCAACTGATTTTCCTACAAACTCTGTATTTTTTAAACCCTTTGCTGCTGAAACTGGCAGAGATCCATTTCCCCTTGCTGAGGTCCTCAAAAAGAGGTGCTCGTGCCAAAGTAACTCTCCTGGTTACATTCCAGCATCTCCAGTGAGAAGATTCCTTTATATCAATAGAACATCTCTAAGACACCTCCCATTCCAGAATATTGCAGGAAAGTACCAGCCCTTTTAATTTGAAAAGCATATTGAAATGATGAAGTGTCTCCCCAGTGTGGAATAAATGGTGTCAGAATGAAAAATAAAACTCCCAAATTTTCATTTAGAAGAGAGTTTAGGGAACACACTTCTCTACACCAACAGAAATTATGCTAGAAAATCCTTAGCCACACTCCAAACCCTATCAATGGGCCAACAGGAGCCAGTTTATGACACTAAATAATGTGTGAATGAGATACCCTATCCATTGGTGGGGCATGTTCACAGTTTCAATGCTCTGGATTGCCAAGATCTGTGTCATAGAAACCACATACACTACAGCTGTGAATAAGCCTGAAAATAGGGCTTTAAGGAACACTGTATGAGCACAGACTAGTGGATGGGTATGTGGAATATAAACACGGCAAAAAGGCACTTAAGAAAAGTGTAGAAACCAAAATGGGGGGGGGGAGCAAATGTCTCTGAGCAGATCATAAACCCCATAAAAACAAAGGAAAGGACAGGTGAATTGAACCAAAAAGTGGATGTGAAAGTGCAAGTGAGGACCTGCACAGGGTTGAAGGTACTTTGTGGTGGAGGCAGGAAGAGGGCTAAAACAGCCAGCACAAAGCTGAGAGAAGCCAGCCACACTTCAGAAAGGTCTTTCATCAGCCAAAGGACAGTGCTTTTGGCTCTTGCTACTGTTGTGCCAGCTACAGTCTACTGACTGGAGCCTCCAGCAAGCTGGTCCTTCCACCTTCTTTTGGGGACGTCCTCAATTATCTGAAGCTGCATCTCCAGAGAAAGTACCAGATATCACCAGGTGTCCATAAGCCAT
The DNA here is from genome assembly GCA_013390005.1 of Calyptomena viridis. Classification (NCBI taxonomy): domain Eukaryota; kingdom Metazoa; phylum Chordata; class Aves; order Passeriformes; family Eurylaimidae; genus Calyptomena; species Calyptomena viridis. The sequence continues at coordinate 126,096 of WEIV01017446.1, forward strand.
GGGTCTTTGATGATAAATTCACTTAAGCTGCACAAGTTCACAACATCAGGGGAAGATGTGACAAGTGTGTGTTTGTATCATGGAGGAGTTGCTGTTGGTATCTGCTTCAAGATTTATATATTTTTTTAATTTTTATTAACTGGAATCTATTCAGTGACCTAAATTTTCTGTTCCTCAGAGGCTCTGCTTGGCTCATTCATGGAGGAGAGGGGCCAAAGATGGCCTTGTGCCACTGCTGGGCTGCTGAGGACTTGCTTATCTTCCCACGTAAATTGGCCTCGGGCTGCCCTCGTATGGGTTTGGCGACATCCTTCAGCTTTGGCTGCAGCAGCTCCCGAGGGGCCATTCCACGCCAGGATAACTCAGCGGCTCTCCGGCCACCCTTCCTGCCCCTGGACCTCTCCTGCCGACCCGAACTCATCCCTGAGCCAAATGGCTGCATCCCTGGCAGCAGCGGGGCGGGGGGCGATGAAAAACCCAATTAATTAACTCCTTTTCCTCTGGGATGCACCAACGGATCGGGCAAAGGTGCAGGAGGGGCTTCCTTTGGTGAAGGAAGAGCCGCACGGCAGGACGAGCCGGACACCAGAGCTGGGCTGGGCTCTCCTGTGGCTCAGCTTGGCGGTCCGGAGATCCGGGTCAGCCACCGCCACCGCGAGCGACAGCGCTGTCCACCTTCGCCGAGCGCAGGTGGGGCGGCAGCGGGCGAGGGGCGCTTGGGGGACACCGGGCCGGGGAAGGCGGCGGCTGCCCGGTGCCAGACCATCCCCGGCACCGCCGG
>WEIV01017446.1:127116-137508 GCA_013390005.1 Calyptomena viridis
CGCCGCGCTGGTGCTGAAGCAGCGCCTGGGCATGGAGGTAAGGGCGGCCCGGGGGGCGGCGGGTCACCCCCGGGGGACTGGCCCCGCCGTCGGGTCCGCGGGGAGTGGCGGCGGTACCTCGGGCCGGCTTCCAGCGCTCCTGCGAGGCGGGACAGTGCCCTCGGGTCTGGCCGGGGATGCAGCGGGGTCGCGGCTCTCCACAAAATAAAAAGGAAAAAAACCAAAAAGTCGCGTGTTGCAGCTCGTACTTTGTGGGGCCGCGCCCTCGGGAGGAGAGGGCTTTCTCTAGTAGCTGTTCCCCCGCAGCGCTCCTCCCCGAAATTAAAAGATGCAGCTTTGGCCGGAGGGAGCGGGGCACGGGGTGAGCGGGATGGAGTCCCGCAGTCTGAGCCGGGGCGCTGCATCCCGGACCACGCCGAGAGCATCAGCTGTGGGTTGCCAAGTGGTGAATTACTTGGCAGGAGCCACCCTGGGCTTTTCAAGAGTATTTCTGTATAATGAAGTGGGTAACAAAAGGAATAGTGTTGTGTATATAGTACTAAGCGCCGCTTTGCTGTAACTTGCAAGCGAGGAACCAGATCTTCAGAGACACTCGGTCTTGCTAAACACAGCATGCAGGCTTTTGGAAATCTGGCCGCGTATTTTGGTGTTCTTTATGCTTTTTTTTTTTTTTGCTGGAAGCATAAGATGTGATTATGGTTTAACATGCAAGTGATTCTGTTTGCTGTGTTGTTTGTTACTAAGTGGTCAGTGCGGTATCTGAGCAGGCAGTTGGTAGATTTTTGTTTCTGTCCTCTTGTCAGGTCCAATCTGTGTTTCCTCTGTTAATCACTGATTTGCAAGTTCATATGCTTCTGGCTTTCTTTCCTCCCAGGAGAGGAAGCAACATTTATTTACAAGTAAATAAATGATGTAAAAACAAGTAGCTCTGCCCCATCCAATACCAGTCACTGCAGTCGGAGTCTGAGGAAATTCACTTAATGGAGATCTTGGGAGGCTCCAGAGAAGACAAGAAGAATGTTAAGTCAGTTAAATACTTTGCCTTGAACAAGAATTTTTACATCACTGGGCATTTAAAGCAGCATACCACACGTGCTGTTTCTTTGTATGGGATTGTCTGACAATCACGCTCCACAATCATAACCATAACATAACCAAACTTTTCATTCTGATAGCATTTTCTGTGAGAGGAAAGTTTTGTAGATACATCAGGGTCGTATGTGCAGCTTGCAGCACTGCCAGGCTGTAGGGATGGTTTCCCATGATGAAATAAACTATCCCTGGTAGTTCACTTTGAACTGGGGGAGTGTGTCTAGTACCTGTGTCAGTGCTTATGATGGTGGTGTGACATACGAGCTGAATGAGGTGGCACCCTGCACTCTACTGCTTCATTTAATTCCTTTATCCATTTGTCTTACATCCTTGGGAGCAGTCATTGAACAGTTTGGAGAGTACGAGCAATCACCTTTTCCAGGCAGTGTGAGGAAGGGGAAAGCTTTTCTCTGCTTGCTTGGTTAAAACTTAATGCAGCTGTAAAGGGTTAAATGTCCCCACAGATAAGCAGGACTATACACTTATTGTGGAATGTATTTATTGGGGGGCTTAACTGCAATCATGGGGTTATTTTGCCAGTAAAACATATTCTGGGGCTCCTTGCTGATCAGTAAGCTAATGTCATTCTATATAGTATTGTTTGTTCTGTCAGTACATTGTAATTTTAAATGTATAGTGCAAGAAATAAACTATTAAGTATTAATAAAACCAACCTAATTTTTTAATTTTAACAAAAATTAAAACTTTAAATGGAAGCATTTTGCTCTTTAAGGAGAAAAATTACAATGATTTCTAGCCTGTATGTACTCACGCTTGAACAAAATTTCTGTCCTTTGAATAAATGTTCCCATCCTAATAACAGGATTATTTTAATTAGTACATTGGCAGACCAGACCCTGCATCTTTTCACAAATGAAGAAAGGGATGCCCAGAGAGAGTGCATGTCATTTATTACCCAAGGTCAAACAGTAAGGCAGGTACATCCCAGAATAGAAGCAGTGTCTTGTGATGCGAACCGCTGGAACTGCTACCTCCTGTAATTTGATTGTGCACGGTCTCACATGGCTCATTGCAGCATGTTTTCTTGTTTCCCATGTTCTTTTTTTTGAGGACACTGTGCAAACATTTCCAGCACGAAGTGAAATCCGTTCCTTATATTGAAATAGCGCCACTGCTGCCCGTATGGTTGGTTTTTTTCATCTGAAGAAGTCAAATGGTGACCTATATACAAGAAATCACTTGTCCTTGAAGAAAGTATTTTGGCGAATTTTACAATTTATGTTATGGGTTTGTTTTTTGTTTGTTCCAAGCAGGGATGGAGGGAGATGGCTTTATTTCAGTAAACACCAGTTTAGCTCAGCTGCTGTGCCCTGATGCTTCAGTTTCTTGCCAAAGAGTCTTGGTGTCTTTAAGCTTCACATGTTCTTCACTAAATTAATGGGCTGTCCTGAAGGAACCAGTCAGTGACCTCATGTGAAGAAGGCATTTACATTCAGCTGGTTTTCAGATATTCAGGCTAATACGGTATTTTTCCCTGATGAATTAATTGGGATTTTTTGCATGAGTAAGGATTACTTCAACAGTCAAGGCTTATCAGGATTTGACTTTCATGATGCACTATGCATTAGGAAAGATGTTTGTTTAATTTCCATCACATTGCAGTCACTGTTTCTCAGGCAGAGATGGGTAAAATATTGTTTTGGCAGAAACTGTGTAATTTTTATAAGGTGCATGTACTTTACCTGTCCTTCCCTGAATGCTGAAAACACAGAAGGTAAAATTTTGTTTCTGTTCCTTCTTCCATAGCTACGTCTTTTTCTGATGCTTGTAGTGTTAATTCATTGTGTGTTCTTGGGGAAATCTGTCACTCCTGGTTTTAGTTCTCTTCACTCAGTCTCTGCTTGTGCAAAAAGTAAGAAAATGATGGTCCTGTCCCTCTATTCCAATGATAATTTATCATCTCCTCAGTTCTGTTCAGTGATGTTTCTGTCCCATTTCATGGTTGATGGAGCATGGTGTGCCTCAGTAGTTGCATTTCCTTCTGGCAATGTAACTGTCAGATGACGGAGGAAAAGGTACAGAAGTTCAAGCAGCTTTTTGCATGACCATCTGCTAAGATGTTACCACCTTTTAGCACAGCCTGGGTTATCTTTTAATAACTGACTGCATGGTTGGGCTTGACTGACTGCCACTAGCTCAGGGTTGCAGCAGCAGCAAAGACATCAGTGCATGGCAGTGTGCCCGCAGGAGGCAGGGCAGCATTTTGCATGACTGCCTGGTGCTGTGCTTTTGTTAGAAACTCTGGTTTTGAAAGACCCTGGAACACCATAAGAGACCCTTACCTACAGGTGCAGTGGTGACAAGCTGAGCCAGCACACAGTGCCAGCAACGTGGCCAAACCTGTTCCCCTGGGGACTGAGGCACTGGTGAGTCTTGAGACTCTCCAGTAGAGACTTTAAACTCTCTGATGCCACAATGTGGTTAAGCTTTTTATCTCTGTGGCACAGGGGCATCTCGGTTTCCTTTTACAGCAAATGCAATGTCATAATTTAGTGTGTTTTTCCGAGGGTGTTGTCCTGTCACGAGGTGGACACAATTCTAATGTTACTTGGCCAGGGCATGCCCAGAAAGGCCAATGGTCTTTCCAACAGGATGTCATTGAATGCAGGGCCCTGCTAAAAACAGTACTTATCCCTGCTGCTGTCTATAACAAGAGCCTCTTTTCTCTTGGACCTCACAAGATTGCAAATCAAGCTGAGCCAACTTCACCTGGTACATGGAAAGCAGAAGTAGCACTGCTGTGCAGTGTCTGGGATCTGGGTGCCAGAGCCAGGCAAGTGTCAGGCAAGACAGGCTTTAAAAGGCAGTGGAACAGGTGATGTGCCAGGGTGGGACTTGACAGGTCCAGCCAGTGTGTATTTCGTAATATTCTGGGAGAGAAGATGCAAATGAATGACAATTATTTTCTTTCAGCTCCTCAGACAATTCTAGATTATGTTACTTGTTCCTTACAGTCATCCCTCCAGACAGTCAGCTAGATTTTAAAGGTTACTTTTAGGTTACTTTTCTCCACTTTTTTCTGTTTTTCAGTCTCTTGGGAAAATTTGTGGAAAGTGTGGAGAGGAAGGAGCTTCCTGAATCCTGCCTAGAAGGTGTTCATTTGCAACTGTTTGGAGTGGAATGTAAATGTATTAATGCTGAAATAGTGTTTATGAAAGAGTCAATGGATTTATCTTAGCAAGGGAGATCTGCAAAATATGCACGGCATTGATGCGCCTCTTAAGTGCTGTAACACAGAATCCCTATGTCAGGCTTTTAATCTCACCTGTGCCTAAAAGGGAAGGGTTGTCCTTTGAGGTAAGATTTCATTCCTCTTCTTGTGGCCATGAAAGTTCTTTTTCTCTGAAAGAATTTGCCAGTTTATCTGAAATGTTGTGGTGTTTGAAATGTCAAATATCCTGGTGCTAGCTGGAGCTGTGCTGATTTCATTATTTCATTTTACACAGGCCACTACACAGCCAGGATGCCTTTTTTTTTGCCAGAGGATTAAAAATGAGTTAGCAGTAAAGATAAAAAGCTTTTGATCCTAGCCTGCCTCTTAAACCTAGAGTCTCCTAGCCATGGTTTTCAAAAACACACACAGGGGCTAGATTTTGCATTGATTTCCTTAAATTGTTGCATTTAAACCAGGAGTTCAAAATTGGAGTTTTCTAAAGTAAACAGTGAATCAAAGCAAATTATTTGCATTTGGATTTTTTTTTTTAAGAACGCATTATGAAATAATTTGGATCCACATTTCAGAATTTCTCTGTTTCTCTTCAGCAAGGCTGTGTGAATCCTTTTTATTTTAACAGCCTCCAAATTCAGAGATGGCAACATCTTGTTAATGGCTACCTGGATTCAGTTCAACACAGTGGACACTGAATATCCAGTTCTAGAGTCAATGTAGAAAATTGGATGTGGAAAATGTTGAATTACAAGTGCGTTGTTTACCATCCAGTAAAAAACCACTGTAATAAAGACTGGATCCTGCTGGAATTGGAGGTTTGATTGACAAGTTTAGCTACATGCATTATATATTCTGTTGCAAAAATACGGATTTCAACTGCTTATAGCTGAAGTGTGGTATTAAAAAGACAGTTTGGGACAAAAGCAGTGTCATGTCTCTGTACTTCTTTGTGCTTTTGGAAGAACATTTGCCTATGCAGTAGCATCTTTTTGTTGAAAAAGCAGCCCAAGCAGTAATACCGATGTTAAAATAACATCTTTTAACAAAAAAGGAAACATATTTATGCAGAGGCATCTCTTGTATCCAGAATAGATCGCTACTTCCCCATCCTTTTCCTAACACCTTTAAATTTTGTATGCCAGAATTTAACTCTTAAACTTTGTCAGTTCATTTCATCTTCCTTGTCATCCCCATGGAGAGCTCTGGGATGAGTTTGTCAGTGCCATTCCTTACCCTGCGAGAAGCAGAGGTGTTGAAGATGTCTCTGTCCTCTGCAGAGCAGAGTGTGCTGCCTTTGGCTTAGAAACGAGATCTTTGGAACAAAACATGGGAATTGGAATGAGGGCATTTTGGGGGGAAAGTTGCTGAGCAGTTATTTGGATGTGTGGAGTGTGTCTGGTGACTGAATCTCTGGAAGCATCTGGAGCCATCAAGAGTGTTGGAAGCAGAGAAGCAGGGGATTTCTCCATCAGAGAAGTGCAGGGCTTGGGTGGAAGCCTCTGTTCTCCACAGCATTAGTTAGTTGGGGTCATTTTGGTGGCACAGTGCAGGAAAAATAAATCTATTGCCTTAGGGTTTCAGATGTTTTTATATTGTATTTTATGCACGTGTCAAAGAACTTTATTGCAACACTGTGTTTCTACAGATCGCAATATTTGACATTGGAGTTTTCCCTCATGGTTCTTTGGCATGGTTCTTACAAAGGGCCAAAATCCACAGTTAACTGTTAGCTCAGTTAGCACTGGATGACATAGCAGAAAGAAAGTGCATGTGTCAAACATGCATATGTGGGGGAGTGTGGAGGCAGAGAGACAGGCAGGCATGGAGAAAAAGGACATTTGACAGAGACAGAGCAGAGGGGAGAAAGAAAGATCCAATTAAAAAAATTCTAAGACACCCTCAAAGAATTAGTTGCTGGCAAAAATATTAAAAAAAGTAAAGTTGCAGAGGGGTAGCTGAATTCAAAGATGAAAGGAAAAAGACAAGAAATAACGTGAACCCTGGAGCAGAGTAGATTTAAAACTAAAATCAGGCTCTTTGACAGACAGATGTACATCTGATGGCTAATGTACTCAATTTAGAATAAGGTAAAAGTTCAACAGAACAATAAAGACAGGGAGAAGAGGACAGGCAGAGGGGTAAACTGTATTTTGTTGAGGAAAATTACTATTTTTGTCTACTTTTTTTTTGTTTGTCACTTTTCTGTTACCATATTCTCTTTGCATAGTCTCCTACACTTACAAAAATAGCTGTCTTCACATTCAGTGCTTACAAATTCAGAGCACAGCATTATGTCTTATATTCCATATTTTCTTTCTCTATTGAATAACTGAGATAACTACTGACGTCTGGAAGCAAATATGGGCATTTTCATGAACATTGCTGTACCTCTGACATTTTCTGATTAAGTGCATATAATACCATAAATCAGTATGTAACCTAAACACTAATGCTACTAGTAAACCTAACTTTGGTTATACTCTAAAGAAGCAGGAATGTGAAAGACTGAGCTGCTCCTTGGAGGAAGGAAAAAGCACAAGACTAACAACAATTACAAGTGTAACATCTTCAGCACTTTACAGGACTGAAATGGAGATATAAAAGTAAGCCTTATGTTCTTCCATAGTAATTTAATGCACATGGTTATAACATTACATCTGTACATATATACATAGCACATTTACACACCAAATCTAGTAGGGGCCAAATACAGAATCTGTCCTCTTCTTTTGTCTCACTTCCTTTAAATCAATCCTACTTCTCTGTTAATTCAGCTGGACAGTCCTAAAATCAAGTTGCCACTCCACTGACAGGCAGTTACTCAGCCAGGAAGCCTCTGTCTTCAGCCTCACCTCCAAGCAGTAGTGGAGCTCTGTGGAGAGGATCAGGGAGGAAATCAAAGTGGATAAGTCCCATGGTCTGCTGTCATCCAACTTCTCTATTCCCCCCCTTTTTTAAAAAATCAGAATTCAATATATGCAATCAGGTCATCATTTTTGATAAGGCAATCTGTCAAAATGCCTCTTTGTCTGTTCCTGTCATGCAGTGAGTTCTTCAGCCATTGACAAGGATGAGATTAAGCACTGAGTGATGTATAACCTTCTGTCCACTCCATTACAAGAGAGCTCAGTGACAATACCCTGTCAAAAACAAGCATTTCCTGTCTATGTTGTACGATTATCTTGAAGCGATCATTAGTGAGCAGGAATACCAAGGCAAAAAATAATTGAAATACTATTTCACTTTAGGCAAACATGATCAAAAAGCATCTTAGTAGCAGTCCAAGCTGTGGCTGAGTCATTTGGTGTTTCTCAGCTCAATATATTTTCATGTCTGAGAGCAGAACCATAAATCTATTTTTGCAGTAGGTTGGCATTCCTGAATTCTTCATTTTAATGGCCCAGTATCTCTTGTTGAAGAACAGTGAATCATGAGTGAGATGGAATGGATGTCTGATAGCACCGAATGATCTGGGAGAAAAGAAAACATGGCAGATAAATACATCTTCTATCTGTCCCAGGCGTTTAGTTGTTTTGTATGGCTAATCTTTTCCTTCCATTCCCTCATTGGTACAATGTTAACGTAAGTAAGGTTATAAGTTGGGGATGTGCTGGTCATATTTAGATTTCAGTGTCAAGGAAATGGAAGCTGCTTTTAGAAGTGTATGGGCCTGGGGCTGGAAGCAGCACAGGACAAAGCAGCTCAGTGCTGGTGGGCCAGTGCAGAATTGGAAAATGGTGGGTATTGCATATTCCATTGGGATGGTGTTTTGTAGTTTGTTCTGTAGTTTGTCTGCTCAGTCCTGACACCCAAATAATATCCCTACCAGAATCAAAGAGCTGATAGGGCCCTTGAGGGGTATTTCAGGCTGCCAACTCTCCCACAGGAAGGTGTACCTGTGCCTGTGTCATCCCTGACAGCCCCTCTCTAATCTGCTTTTCATATGCCCCAGTCAGTGATGGGGATCTGCAGTCTGCTTTGGCTCTCTGATACAGGGTTTTTTTAAGTTACTTTTTAGAAAGTCTAGCCTAATGTCTGATCTGGATCTTGCTGTATTTGAGACCTGATATTCCTTATCCTTGCTATTTGGAAATAGCAAGAAATTGTGTTCCTCTTTACAGAAGCTCTTTCTATACATATATTTCAAGACTCTTATAACTTTTATCCTTATTTTTTCTTATTTAAACAATCCTAATCTTTCCAGTCTTCCCAGGTGTGTCATGTTTTCTACATCTCTGGTCATTCCCATTGTACTCTGCCAGTCTCCCTCCAGCCTTTCCTGAAGAGTGCCAGAAGTTGGACACATGGTTCTGGCAAAGGCCTTTCTAATTTACCAAAGCGAAAACTGTGTTTCTTCTAGATCTTGTTTCTATATATACAGCTCAGTAAGGTGTTTGCATGTCACACCAGCTGACACTGACTCACATCCAGCTCGTGACCTGCTGTTATCCTTTTAACAGGCTGCTGCTACATGGACAGGTATTCATTAGGAAAAGCCTCTGAACAAGTGAAGTAGGTGGGGGTCATGTGGAGACAGGGAATCATTGAACCACAGCAGCTGTGCTGTGACATGCAAGATGAGAAGCTTCTTCAACTGAAGGAGCTTTGTCATTAATGCCAACTAGAAAACCTCCTTTCTTTTTTCCCTGAATAAAACTGGGAATATGTTGTAACACAAGGTGTGCCATTATATATCCAGGGGACATCTGTGAAGTTACAGAGTTCTTTTGTGGAAGCATAGTTTGAACAATATATTTGAGAGGGCTGTATTAAGTCAATTATTTTGTCCACATTAGAAATCAAGGAGTAAGTGAAATCTGAGGAAGTGTCTGGAGGTTTAACTTAGTCTGTTCTTGTGATTTACCTTTGTTGCTAATGTAAAGATAAAGCTCAGTGGTATCTCTTCTTCCTGCCATCTGTTAAATGGCTAATGCTGTGCTTGTTTGAGTTTTCTAAGGCTGGGCCACTGATTAAGTAGTCAAAATTAGTTATAATAGCAGTGAACTACAAGATACACATTCCACATGCTTCTGTTCAAATTTGGTCAGACTTAAATTGGTCAAATATGAACTCAGGGAAAATTCTGAGCAGTTGAACAGTAAAATAAACTTATTCAGGCTTTTTAAATAAATATTGATTTGTTTGTTCTTAGTCTTGCAGAGCTGAATCAATCATGAGCTTTCTTATGCCAGGCTGCCATTTTCATCCATACATGCTTTTTTATTATGCCAGCAAAAATACCTGGAAGTAATGCTATGCATCCAGCAGACAAAATGTAGACAGAGCTGTAGTATGAATGCACTTGTCCCATTTTGATTTTATTCTCTAAGCACTGTGGGACTTCTAGATTATTTTGGTAAAACAAATACCATGAGGTAAATTTGAAAAAAATAACACACAGGTAAGCTCAGTCAAACTTGGAGTGGAATCCACACGAGCAGCATACTCTTTTAGATTTGGATTGGGCTCAGTTGTAAGAGTCAGAGCATGGCCAAGGCTGGAAGGCACTTCTAGAAATGTTCTAGTCCAGCCCCTGCTCAGAACAGGGTCCACAAGTCTGTCCAGAGCCTTCTGTTTTCCAGGATGAGCAATCCCTGAGTTGGCACGTGGAAAACACACAGTCATTCCTGCTCTGTTTGCCTCTTTTCCCCCAAATACAGGCTCACAATGACATTCTACCTGCCCTGACTTCCCCTAGTACAGGCAAAGGATTGCAGTGTTTTTCCCTAGCAGTTGGAAGCAGGGAAGAGCCTGACATCCCGAAAGGGTCACAAGGACCTGTGGTTCAGCACCACGCTCTGCCAGAGCCTTGAACTCTGGTTGCATCCTCCATGTCAGTCTTTGCTGTATCAAGGGCAGAATCTTTTTTCTTAGTAGCAAAATATTAAGGCTGACGAAATTGTTCCTAGCTGTGACAGGTAATTGGGAAGGTTGTGGATCTGAAGAGCATTAATGTGAAGATTTTTTTTTCGCAGCAAAAGCAAAGCTATTTCAGTGCATGCTGCAGCTCAGAGGCTTCTCAGTGCCTTGCAGCCCTGCAGCACTGAACAACTATTAGTGAAAATATCTGTAAGAGGTAACCCATGCCCCACCGCTAAAGGGAGACAAGA
>WEIV01017446.1:137551-166750 GCA_013390005.1 Calyptomena viridis
CTGTGGGAACATTATCTCCTAACTGCCTGTATTAATCAAACACCTCAGGTTGCTTTTTGCCGGTGGAGGAGGAGAGTTCCCTGTCCCACATGCTGTGTGAGAAGCCCAGGATGCCTCAGGGGAAGAAGGCAAAACCTTTTTCTGAAAGCTGAGTTACAGGCCAAGGGTGATAAAACATACTTCCTGTTTTCTGCAGATAGTAAGAACACCCTTCAAGCACTGGGGCTACGGGAGAGGTTCTTTTCTGTTGTTATTTTTATGGAATCTCTTTCAGATTTTGCAAGACAGACATCAGAAGATTTCGTGTCGTCTGAGCCCTTGAGGGGAAGCTGCTTTACTCCAAGGGCATCAGAATATTAAGCACAGAGAATAGGTAGGAAAGGCATCTGGCAAAGAGTTTTAAATACAAGTCGTTTGACTTAAGGTTAACTTGGAAAACACATTTTGTGGTCCATAGGTCCAGAAATAGCTGACTGGGGCTCTTCTGTCTCAGTTTGCACAGTTCCTCCTATGGGGCAGAGCAGTTGTGTAAAATGACAAATCCAACAGAAGAGAAGCACGGCACTGAGTGCTCCCAAGTACCAACAACACAGTGGCATCTGTAACATGAGGTAATAGTGATTTCTGTTAGTTAATTATATGTAAAGTAATGGCCAAGTGTTCTGAATATTTATTATTGGTGGCAGTGGCATGATTTGTCTCATGGTTCTTACTATTCTTCCTTGCTGTGTGAGATTTGAACTCTTAGGGTAAACTGAACTGTGCCTTCTGGCACAGCAGCCTCTTTTTCCTGAAGTGTGCTTGTTTACACACAGTCACAACTGAGAGTAAGTAGTACAAAGGGAAGATCCTTAAATTTTCCTGATTTTATTATAGTACCAAATGGCAATCTTTAACCAGAAGAAAAGTACAGAGGGTGAGCCCATTACTTACCAAGTAAACTACATTTTAAAGAGCACAGTATTCCACACTTCCTCAAATTAATCCCATGACTCTTACTTTGCCCTTGAAATGTGGCAGTATTGAATTATAAGAGACTGTCTGTATTTGAAATATGACTTGAATTGTATTTTCGGTTGTGGGCATATTTCCAGGCAATGCTAATGGCACCGTGTGCCACTGGAAACTATTTTGTAACTTGTCTTTTGCATCAGAACTGTCTTGTCAATGTGCCTTGGATTATCTGGGAGCCACATACAGAACATCAGGATTTTCACTACATTAGGCTGCTACCACAGTCTAAGGATACGGTAAAATTCAGATGACTCAGAGGACTTGATCACCTTCATCTGGTTTTCCTGCATTATGTTGTCAGCATTCTTCCTGTAGCTTAAGTTGATATTTCTATTCCATGGCTTATTGGCATGGCACAAATTGCAGATCATCACACAAAGTAAAAGTGGCATGATGCCAGCATGAAGTTCTCTAGAATTCCTTTTGCTTGGAGGTACTGCTGATGCTACTTTAAACTGACTATTTTAAGCCTTTGTTAGCATGTGAAATTAGTTAAGTTAGGTAAATTGTTCCTCAGCAGCAAATATTTAGATGTATCTCTCTCTGTCACAGCCTGCATAGCAGAACTATGCATATAGAGCAGCATGACTTAGAATAAAGAAGTCTTTAGAGACAAGCAAGATCACTTGTTGTAAATAACAGAATTGTAAAATTAGAGGCTGATGAAAGAGCAGTAGCCAATACCTTGTTTACATTTGAATAGGGCTTTTGATGCAGTGTCAAAGATAATCTTTGAAAACTTAATTCATGCTGGCTTGGATGAGGACGTTGTGGATTTGGAATTGGCTGAAAGACCAAAAGCAAAGCTAATGGTAAGTACTAATAAGGGACTGATGTAGCAACCAGTCTTATTTATTATCTTCATTAATGATCCAGAAGAAGCAGCTCTCTGGATAAGAATTGCTTTGGCTTTAAAACTGAGACAAGTGCCAAATACCATGCACAGGCAGAGGGAAAGTATGAAAACAGCTCAAGAGATTAAAAAATGAGCTAAAACAAGGTTTATTTTTGGCAGTGCAAGCACATGTATTTGGGGAGAAATATCTGTAATACTTATCCTGTATACCAGGAAGAAACTGAGATTCAAGTAAGCTGGACTTGACAGGGCCTGAATTTCTCATGTACCCAGTTCACGTGAGTGTTAGATGAGTCTGCCCGTGTGCTGCATCACTGCTTGTACACCTGGATGTAACATGAGAGCACATCAGAGTTCTGCACTTCACTGTAAATTGTCATTACATTCCTCTGCATGTCTTCTCCACAGGAATGAGCAGCTAATACAAATGAAAAGGCACAACCAGTTCTCACAGAGGTTAACACAACATGTCCAGAAGGTCAGTGAAATTTTGGACTGCTACACAGCTGTACCATCCAACAGAGATACTATGGATTCACACTCTGTGATTCTTCAGACCTTTCCTTTGCCTAAAAGTTACTGTGGATGCCAAGACATCAAAGTTTTGTAGTCAAAACTTTGCTGTGCTAGTGACTAAGGTTGGATATGCCTAAATGTCCAAGGCACCTACTTTATGCCCTGGAAGTCTTCAGGGCATCTTTTGATGGGTGTGCAAAACCTGAGAGTGCTGTGTTGTGAGTTGTGTGAGTCATGCCAAAATTCATAAGCCAACAGCACATCACCTACTATCCATGGAGCTCAGGTACAGATTTATAGTGCTCTCATTCCTCTGTGGTGTTTATGGAGCTACTTCCAGTCTTCCCACAGTAGTGGATTTGCACTCCATCTCACCTGCCATAACTCATCTCTAGCTCCTCCAAAGGAGGCTGTAAAGCTGCAGGGAGAGCACATCCCACCCAGCTCCTCTCTTCCACTTTGCTGGAGGTGCTCTTCTCACAGAGCCCCAACAGGGTCTGACCTGATGTGGAGTAAAAAGCAAAATAAGCATTGTGTCTTTTCCCAGCAGCAAGGGCAGAGTGTGTTCACCTCTCGTCACCCTTACGGTTTTTAAGACCACATGGACTGAGCAAATGACAGTACAAGTAGGGGTGAGAGTCTCTTCCTTTTTATGTGTAATAACCTTGAGATTTCATCACTAACCTGGCAATTCAAATTCACATCCCTTCTTTTTCTGACACAGTGCAAGAATTTAAGCTGATGCTTCTAAGCTGAGTGTGCTGATGGCTAGAGCAAGTCTCATTTCAATCTTTGATTGAAATTACTGCTATGAAATACTCAAATATTCTTCATAACAGGGCTTGGAGAGAAGTGCCCCAAACTCTGGGCTCCCAAGTCACTCTTGTTTCTTTGTCACCCAAAGTGTCAGCCTGGAAAGACACTGTTCCTGCATGGCAGAGACACACTAGCTGCAGAACAGGTTTAAATAACAGTTTTTAAACCGTGTTACAAACAGCACAGCGTGGACATTGTCCAAACAGCTGGATACCTCCCCTTGCTTGCAGTGAGGAGCACTATAGTATACAAACAAATCAATCTTCAGGGTTTGTTTCCAACACTCCATCTGGTTTAATATCTTGTACCAGTACTACGTGATGCAGAGTAGCTGCACAAACGTCTGTGGAAGTTAATTTTGAAATGTGTTGTCTGTAACATGCCTAACTTGCATTTTTTAAGGACTGACTTTATGTGCTCTGAAGCACAAGGGTTTATTTTTCTTCCAGAATTGGGCTGATGGGTTCTGGGAGTTACTGTAAGACTTAGCCTTGCAACATCTGTCAGGAATAAATGTTCTTACATTGTAATATTTCATGAGTTGAAAGGTGATAAATTATTTAAAAAAACAGGCTCTAAAGAAATCTAATTTAATTCAGTTGGAGTGGTGGAGCACTTTCGACAGTTAAGATAAAATCTTTCTAAAAATTTTCATCTTAAGGTTCAGTTGGTTGGTTAAAATTTCACAGTATGAGTGGACTCAGCTAAATTTTGCAGAAATAATTTCCCTGGCTTACTTGAGTCTTGGGTGAGTAGAAAAATATTTTGTCTTTAAACTTGCAGCTTTTCATAATCTACCATTGTGTTCTTACATTACAAGATAAAATAACTGGGTATTCTTTAACACATTAATTATTTCCTGTCCAGAAAATAAATGTTGCTGTCTTTTTAGCTTCACTTAGGAGAATCTTTTAATTGTTTCTAAAATATCTGTTTCTGCTTGATTTTTTTTGTTGTTGTTTTATTTTGATAATGGGAGAACAGACCTGGAGAATTATCAGAATACTGAGCAGAGATTTTCACTGAGCTGTTCACAGCACTGTGCGAATTGTCACATATAGTTTAAGTCCTTTTATTCCACGAGTCTATGATTTTGAGAAGGTCGAGGGCTCCTCTGAGGTACTGAACTGTTACAATTGTACAATTGTACAGACACCATCAGGGCATTCCGTGCATCCCTGGCTAGCAAGTTAAGATGTAAGCCCAAGCTTTTATTTGTTTTAAGTGGAGAAAAACCCCACAACAATGAAAGCCTTGTGATTGGGAGCCTCTAACACTGGCAGCAACCAAATTCTTTTTGAACCTTAATTAAAAACAAATGAAGAAAAGAATACTATTTTCTGTAGTTCATCTCTGGAATTTTTGACAGTAACAAGCTGTAAAGTCTTTAAGATAGTTTTTCACATGCTACTTTCTGTAGCCTCGCCTCCCCCATCGATTTTTTTTGGTTCTGATTCTTCTGCAGTGAGGCTTTGAGGAGTCATATCTGTTTTCTTATTTAGTTTGGTGAGCCTGCCAGTGACGCATGTTCACTTGTACAGAGGGAGGAGAACTGAACACTGAAAAAACAGGCCTAAAGGCATTGGAAGTAAACTGGGAATTGTTGCATGAGGAAAATAGAAGGACTGGATGATCATGACAGATAAGGAATGCAGTAGCTTTAATGTAAAGAGGAAAAAAATATATGGCTACTTAATAACATATAGAATGAAGTCTCTGTCTTGTGGATTTCAGATGTCCCTGGCATATTTTGTGAGTTGCAACCATATCAGCAATGGCTAAATAAAACACCAAGGATGCCAAAAAAAGGAAGAAATAAAGTCATGATATTCAGCAACCCACTTTGTATGTAAAATTAAATGGATGTACAACTGCTTACACTGTAATATTTGATTAGTTAAAAAGTGGTAAAATGTTTCTGATAGGTGTACTCCAGGCCAGATCCTGTAGTCTTGACAGACAAAAAATTCCCCGGAAAACAGTTCACAGCTGCATCTGTGAACCATGACCTAGCATAACAGCTTGAAAGGCAAGTGAATTCGTGTTAAACTGAATATCAAGCAAGATCAGATAGTGTATAAATTGCAGTGTTTCATTTTATTGCTATTTTAGTTCTTCAAACTTCCTCATTTTGATTCTTCAAACTATGTAATTGCAGTAGGAAAGAAGATTTACAGCAAGAGTTCAAAGCTCTGCCTCAACAGAAAATATAGACCTGTATTTGGAATTGTAGCTTCAGGGCAGTGGTGTCTTTTTAGTCTCTTTCATTCATATATGAAAGATGATGTATTGCCTGGTTCATCACAGGAGACAGCCTTCTTGAGAATATTTGTTGATATGAAGGACTTTCAGAGTTCCCAGGAGAACTGTTACAGGTGCAGCTTTATTCCATAAAGACACGGAGTGTGCACATCTGTTATGGTTTGACTCTGGCTAAAAGCCGAGAGCCCACACATAGATCTAAAATTTCTCAGAGAAGGGAAAAAAAAACCCTCGACTTTTGTGATAAGGATTACAAGCAACTGTTTATTAACTACTTCACACAAGCAAAACAGGCTCTAACTCAGAATGTTAAGTATTTACTGCTACTACTACTACAACTGCTACTACTACTACTAAAATCAGAGCTTAAGAATTTAAGGGTGAGCAGTTTGATAGCTGTTACAGACACCTTTCTCCCCCCACCCCTCCCTTTCAAGATCCTTCACCTTCTCCAGCAGTTTGGGAAGGCAGGTGTGTGTGGGGGGGTTATGGTCAGACGTGGTCTTTGCTGCTGCTCAGAAGAGAGAGAGAGAGTCCCACCCCAGCTTTCCTCGTGGGGTCCTTATTATACTGACAACAGCTTTCCAGGTATTGTTGTCACATAAGTCACTTTACCATAGGTGCAGTCATTCAGGTGCTGCTTGGCTGCTTCAGTGTAGGTTCTCACGGGCCACCAGTCCTCCCAGGACATGCTGCTCTGCTGCTCCAGCGTCTCTTCTTCTCATGGCCTACAGGACTCCATCAGGCCCCTCTGCTCCAGCAAATGTCCCACAGGATCACAGCCTCTCTCCTCCAGCACTTTCTGCTCCAGTGTGGAAAAATCTCCCAGTCTTTCCACGGGTGTGCATACGAGTCTTTGCTCCTATGATCCCCCACAGTTTTCCTGGGGCCCTATTTCAGTGTTTAAGGCATCTTCTCTTTCTCCTCTCTCCGACCTTGATCTTAATCAAACTTCACACCCTCCTTTCTCTTAAGCCCCCATGATGTTCTGCCCACTTTTTTTTTCTACTCCTTAAATATGTTATCACAGAGGCGTTGTTGCCTGACCTTGGCTAGCTTAGAGCAGAGAAAAACTCCAGCAGCTTCTTAAAGAAGCCTCTCTCCTACCCCCCCCCAGCTAATAAAAAACTCTGGCTACTTAAAACCACAACAACATCCTTGAAAAAAATGTGATGAAAAACCTCAAATACTTGGTGTATAAGTCAGCACTCCACATTGGTCTAGAGCAGTGAATGACAATGCGTGTGCTACTCAGTTCCCTCCACACTGACAAAAATGAGAGTAGGATCAGTCCTTGAAGAGTTTGATATTTGCTCGGCTCTATCTTAGGTTTCTCTACTTACCTTCCACATACAAGGTCAGCATTTTTCCTCTGTCAAGTAAGCCATGTTCCCATAGTCTCAGACTTCAGAGGCTGCATCACAAAAAGTTATTATCAGTCTCAACAGACTATGAGCCAGCCCTATGATGTTACTGGCAAGACATGAAATAGCAAGTATTTACAAAAATAATTACATGGTATGGAACCCTTAACCAACTGGTACAACTTTCAGCATTTCTTATATAATAATTGTCAGGATTAAGATCCCCCCACAGTCAAGACTCATTCAGGTCAATGAGGACTTTGATATTAAAATAATGATTTAATAGGTGAAATGACTTTGACAAATTGAAAAAAAAATCTGCATGAGACTAAAAAGGCACTTTTCCATCACTGAGTGATTAAGATGATGGTGTTACTTAAATTGAATGATGAGCATCCTCAGAGATATTCTCAAGGAAATAGCAATCAATCTTTGTCTCCATCCTGTACCTTTTGTTAATTGTATTACATGGTTGCTTTCAGTGTAATCTTTTAGGTTTATTTGCCCTTTTTGGTGATCTTATGTGAACAACTTAATCAATGTTGTAGAAAAAAAGTGAAGCTTTAACGTTTTGTACAATTGCAGCATGAGGAAGGCACTTAGGATAAGCTGAAAATAGAGGAAGGGTGATGGGATCATACAGGTTCTGTGCAGCAGTTTGGTCAGGGAGATCCCTCAGTGAAGGGATGTAGTAGAAAAACTTTTAATCATCCAAATATTCTGTATACAAACCACTGACTCTTTTCTCCAGCCAAGTACCACACTGTATTTGGCTGTAGAGTGTTGTTTTCAGACACAGCTAACATAGTCTTTGGGGCCCAGGAGCTCTTTCTCCTCTTTCTCTCCCTCTCTTTTTACCCCGTTTTCCTCTCTCACAAGGCCAGTTAGGACCACCTCCCTCTTTTTCATACCACCTTCTGCCATGTAGCACCCAGCTGGCCCTTCCCAGCCCAAGCAAGGAATGCCTGCCAGCCACCAGGGATAGAACTGCTACCAGGAGAGATCACTACAGCACTAAAGTTTTGTTAATTGTGCAGTGACACACAGGGCTCTTGTCCCTTTGTGGTTCTTAACCAAACATCAGTTTAAAGGAACTTCAAAGGTATTTTCATTTTTCCATAGAAAACAAGACAAAGTTTCTTGGTTTTTGGAGATGTGCCAGAGCTGTCCTTGTTTCCTCTAATCCCTTAGAACAGTGCTTTTGAATACTTGATTTCACTTTTGTATTTAGTGGCACCCTCAGAGTTGACTATGTCTTCATGACTGTGGCAGGTGTACAATTTATAATCTTAAGAACTCCTAGCATGCAAATTTCTCTTTGCACATTTATGCTCCTCAGAAGCAAACTCATTATGTTTTATTCAGTCAGAGCCCTGTCCGATGCTGGGTGCTCTCCTTTACAGTTTAAGTAAAAGAATGAAGAAATGCAACAGTTCTTTCTGGAGACCTTGAGGACATCTTAAAATATGGCTTACTGACTTATTTTGGTTTCTAGATAGAGTTGACATTTTCACTTGTAGAACTCTAAACCTAGGTCAGCTTCCCTTTGAACAGTGTTAACCTTTACCTAGAGACTTGAGATCAAGTTCTGCCCATCTCATGCTGCAGATGTGTACAAACACTAATAAATCCATTTTCTCAAGAAGCAGTCTGCCTAAAACGGTGGTGCCCAATTAAACTGGTCTTGCATAATTTTTTAATTTAGACCAGAGGCACTGCCATGGTTACTGCAGTGTTTGGGGAGAGTCCCTCATGAATGGTTATGAAGTTTTTGTCTTTTACGAATCGTGTTTCCTGCTGCTCTGGAGCCGGAAGAATGGATATTACTTCTTACACCTCTGCACAGGTTGGGTACATCAACCAGTTCAAACACTGGGACAGCTTTGCTACAAGAAATGTCTGTGGAACAGATGAAGGCGTGGATGCACTTCCAATGAACCAGCAGACCTGCTGTGACAGGGGAGTAGGCTGATCCAATATACACAGGCAGAGCAAATATTCCTTGCTTAGTAGCCTTAAAAATGGGATGGGATCCTGGGGCAGCACAGCTACAGCACACTGGGCTGCCTCTTACCCAAATAAGAGTGCAAGGTGTCCAGCTCAGAAGATGTTTATCACCATAATGCAGAATTGTCAGGGACACGTATTTAGAGTGCAGAAGGATAGATTTTCCCATCAGGAACTGACAGCTCCAAACTCCGGTTTTGGCATAAGCTCATTACAGGACTCATGTCCTGTATGTACTTTCCAGCTGAGACTAAACAGAGTCAAAGGATTTCCCATCAATGAAGTTTTTACATGAATAATCTCTCTACCTGTGAGGGGGAATAACGAACAGGAAAGCAGTGTCCATGGAGCACTAATCTCCCACTTACTTGCAACTGTTATAAACTGCTCCAGACCCTGGTGAAGGAGTAGTTGAGATAAAGGAGTTCCAAACAACAATTTGGATCACAGAAAGGTGATCACTGATACATCCATTTCAGCTTGTTCCCAGGGTCTTTGTCCCCAAAATTGCTCAGCCATGTGTTAGGAGGATGGTAAAGAAAATAATAAAAAAGGAAAAGAAGAATTTTACATGCCTGTTGAAAAACGTGGGGGTAGAATTCTATAATGTAAAAATAAGCCTCTCCAAGCAGTGCCATGTTTTCTCAGTTAATTTGCAAATCTTTTTACTGTTTTTAAACATGCTTTTCAATTCATGCTCTTGAATTTAGGTGCCATTCTAGGGAGAGGTGCTTGAAATTAAATTGTTGGCTCTCTGTGGTAACTCTAATCCTCTACTAGGCAATAGAGAACATGCAGCTGGGGTGCAGACAGCTGCCATTTGAGAGCCTCAACACAGGAGTGTGTCCCAGGGTACCTCACTTTTGTGATATGACTTGTCCTCTTGAGAAATTCCCTGCAGTCTTTGCCAACTTTGGCTCAACAGGACCTTAAGCTCTCAACAGGAAGTCTGATAACTCCTGTCGTGGTGGTTATCTGAACTGCTCTGATCTTAGATCTGTTCCTTGAAATCCTTCCTGCTTCAGTTCTCCAGCAGCAAAGAGCAGGGGTATTATACTTCCCTACTTTCTTCAAGTAATGATAGTGATGGGAACCTCGTTTCCTTCCCAAGACCTAGGAAAGCCAGTTTATTACACTAGATAGCTGTATCCAGACAGACCCTCGTGCAGTAGAGTGAAAGGTGTTGAGGCCTGACTGTAACTAGGAGAAACTCTTTCCCCTCTTCTTCATTGACCCAGGATCATGGGAGCTTGAAGAAAGGTGTGATGGATACAGCTTTTTGGGTCTTCTTGTGTGCCTTCTCCGTCCACACACCCCTTCTCCCTTGCCATTGTCTTTGCTGACCATTGTGATTTGTCCTAAGATACGAACACCAAGTGAAAATTGTCCTAAGATAAAGATACCAGATGGGAATTTTAAGAGGAACTGTCTGGATGATCACATGATGAATGTATTCCAGAGGTCAGGGAGCTGTCATGGTTGGGATTGACTTTGGTACACATCATCCTGCAAAAGGGTATAAAATGCTGCTGAAGACTGGACTGACTGGCCACTCTTGCAATTCCCACCTGATGTTCTTAGCACAGGGAAAATCAAAATGCCCATCAAAGACAATTACAAGTGAGAGAGAGTGTGTGTGTGGGGGGGGATGCACTGAAGACCCAACTATTGTTATTGTCACAAAAGGCCAATTGCTGTTTTTCCTTTGAAACTCTCCAGTGTTGAGGTTGACACACAGGAATAGAGATGCTCATTGCATTGGACCAACTGTGTAGTAGCACCAGCTGCTCTCAGACAGCCTCCTTTCTACAGTAAAAATTGTGCTCCAGCCTTTTCCACGACACTTCATGTAGCCCTTCTGAAGGACAGGTTTAACAGCAGAATTTGATGGATTTAATGCTACACAGTCCTGGCAAGAGAAAGCTGCAGGAATTTTTTACACTGTTAGCATTTACAGAAGTTCCATATTGTCTTCTTTACCAGTAATTGATTCATCAGGAATAAATGCAGCCTTTAGTTTCTGATTGGATTCATGGTTAGCGACCCACAAAACAGGTCAGCAACTACTGACATTGCTGTTTTCATGCTGCTGGGGCAAAGAGCAAGCCTCTAAACCCCCCAGATTTACATGTTGAAAACAAAGAATACCAATGGGATCTATAGGGAAGTCTGACTTACTCAAGATTGTAGTCAAGTACCATTTTCCAGTGAAATGGCAGAATCATATTAGTTGTCCTGGGTCTACACACACTGTCATGTAGTTTTGTTAATAGGAGAAATTTGGGAAAGTACACACTTGAGAAAGTACCATTCATGGTGCTGTTCCAGCATCAAACATAATGCATTAGCAACAGTACTTCTGAAACTGATCTGATTCCTTGAGCAAAGTTTTGCAGGAGATGCAAAACTATTTCTGTTTTTAAAAGAAGGGTGTCATTGACAATGCTTGTAAGGATAGCAGACAGCTGTGCACTTGGAGCTGGGTTTCTCACTGTACCTCAGGAGAGGTACAATCAAACTGGAATAACAATAAGGGGAGGCAGACCCCTCTGTGATTGTACCTGTTGCTCTTATGTGGCCTCAGGTGTTAGCATCATCTGAAAGAAAAAAAACCTGGCTGTGACATTACATGGAAGGATTTCCGAACAATCCCAGGCTTTGGTAGAAAAAAATCCAGCTTAAGAAGCGAACTCAAACAGCACCCAGTGCAGTAAGGTATTGTTAAATGACCAAGTTGGCTCCAGCATCTTTCTGATTGAGTCACCTGGCCCGCTGAACACAGACATGTACATCTTTTTTCCAGCATTTTTGGTTATTATAACTAATTCACAAGCTCCCTCTGCTGGGCTACCAGCACAGAAGACTAATGGCAAAGCCCATCTTACATTATTTGCAGGCTGACCCATTTTGTTCAGCTTATTTTAAGACTTTGTACAGCATCAGAAAAATTGTGTGATCCAATTCATGTGAATGGCTTTTTAGACATGGGACAGAGAGAGGTTTGTTGTGTTAGATGCATATTAAAGGGTTTTTACACGTATAGAAGCAGCTTTTTCTACAATAATGTAAGTGTAGCTGTCACTTCTGAAAAGTACTTGTGCATCTATCAAAATGATACTTGGCTTCAGTAAAGCCTTCAGTTAAGTACAGGAAAGAGCACTAAGAAAATAAATAGAGATCTTTTAAAAGATTTAAAAGCTTACAGTCATCAAATACACTCAATAGAGTGTGCAGTTTGATGTAGCAGTGATTTCAAAAAGCAAAGTATGAGCCAAGGGGCTTGTATAAGCATTGAGAGGAATGATGAAGTGCTGAAAACTGTTTTTTCCTTCCTAATCCTCAAGGTCAAGATTTCTGTCTACAGTTTTCAAGACACATATTTAGGGCTTAGCATTGTCCTAACCTATACATTGTGAAATCTTTTTTAGTAGGTTAGAACTTGTGACATTATTCACTTCCAGCTAAACAATCTCAGACTGAGGAAGACTGCTAAGAATAAAAAAAAGATGATGCTCTGTGATTGCTGTAGACATAGAATTTCCTTGCTGGCTTTTAACAGGGATTTACCGAATGAAGTATCTCCCTTAAATAATTGACAAAATTGTGGAGTGCCTTAATGGGAAATGGCATATTGCCCACAGTGGCACAGGAGAAAAACTGACATTCTTTAAAAACAATCACAGTGGCTTTCTGTTCTGTAAGTCAGGCTCCTAGGTACAGACAGTAGTACAAATACTATAGTGCTGCCTAAGTGTTGTGCTTAAAGTAAAAGGTATGTAAGGGAACATATCTACCACCAGTGTGAGCAAAACACTGAACAGCACACACCATCACTGGGTGATGAGGTAAGACAGAAAATAAAGAACTCCACCAACCTATTGATACAGAAGTTTATGGGGGAATGTGGAATGCGTGTATTCCAGACTTCAATCTAGTGAGGAGACTAAAATGAACATTTCTAACATCAACTGAGGCAAAATCACCAATTTTGACTAAAGTGGACAGGCCACCTAGAAAGGAACATGTATAATTTATATATGTTTGCTAAATAGCTGAAATCTTAAGAGGGCGTGTAGTGACAGGAGAGGGGGGAATGGCCTTAGACTAAAAGAAGGCAGCTTTAGGTTAAATATTAGGAAGATACTCTTTACTGTGAGGATGGTGAGACACTGGACTAGGTTGTGGTGGAGAAGTTGTGGATGCCCCGTCCCTGCAAGTGTTCAAGGCCAGGCTGGATAGGGCTTTGAGCAACCTGGTCTAGTGGAAGGTGTCCCTGCCCATGGTGGGGAGTTGGAACTGGATGGCCTTGAAGTTCAGTTGCCTTCCAAGCCAAACCATTCTGTAGTTGTATGAGAGGGCAGGTTGTGATGTCTTTAAACATACAAAAAAGGTTAGCTGAAATTTTAAAGCACCAGCAATATATCTCTTTGCTAAGTACTGAAATGATAAAGAATAATTTTACCTATGCTTATATTAAATGACATTCAAGAAGTTTCAAAAAATATATCTCAAGTATGACATTTTTTTCTAGGTAGCATATTCTCATATTGGCTTTTTATTCTTCATCAAAGCGTCTGACAGCTCCAGAGGACATGATATCAATATGCAATTTATCCTTTCAAAGCCTTCAGGATGATCAGTCTATTTCTTTTCTGTTCCTAATTAAACATATTGTCTCAGTAATTCCCAGGGGCAAGGACTACACTGAAATGAAAAGGAACTTTGTAGACAGCTACATTGTCGGTGGTTATGATTAATGCATTCTGTGATTGTTGTTTTGGTCTTAAGATTTAGCAGTTTTATTAAAGATACTGTGAGAGAGCATACAGAGACAAGCCACAGATTTTATTTCTTGGTAAGGTGGGAAAAACCTGAGGAGGTTTTAACACAGAATTGGTTGAAATAAAATGTAGCAAGTCAAGGGAGATTTTAAATGGAATTTCTGATTATTTAAACTTTACCAAGCCACTAATAATGGTGGTAAGTGAGGGTATTTGTTCCAGCCAGCCATTTCATAGAATAAGGAGTAAATACAAATCCTTCATATTTAAGTGTTTTGGGAAAGAGGCAGCAGCCCTACAATGATTGTGGATTGAGGCACTTCATAAGAGAGAATTTTGTAGTCAGCACAAAAATAAAGGTGTCTTTAAGATACGCAGGTCATTCTTTTTCCTATTTTCTTTGTTAATGTGGAAGTAGATCAGGTGGGTTGATTTCTATCATCCATTCTAAACATGATTTTAAATATGATTTTTCATCTGACTTTGCATGTGGCCTGCTTTTGCATCCTGAAAAAAAGGTGATAGTCGTTAGCATATTTCATTAGCCAAAAGGGTATGCTATATATACACTTAAGTATCCATAGTGCTTAAGTGCTTGACTTTTTACACTTGCTTTGTGTTCAAAAATGATGAATGATGCATTTCTATCTAGCTGATTTTTATTTATGCAGCATTGTGGAATGGGTAGAAGTTTATAGCCATTCAAAATACACAATCAGCATTTTAAATGGTCATTAATTCAATTTAAAAATTAAATGTGCTGAACATAAAAATAAGCTGAGCAAAACATGGTTTGTATTGGAAGCTAGTTGATAATATTAAGTAAAGGAACCATTACATAGAGAAAATTAACTGATTAAGATTTTTGTGACAAGTGTGGCTTTGCCTTGCAGAATTACAATTGGTAGACCTTACCCTCCACATATATTTTTAAAGGGTTACCTTACTAATGCTTTTACAAGGTGTGGAATTTGGAGGAGTAGGTCCCAAACTGCCAGACATTACAGTGAATTCTCTGGAGAGAATTCACTGTCTCACTGTGTCTTTGCACTCCTCTTTTGCTTAGGATTTAAACAATTTTTAAATTCTGTGAAGCTATAACAATTCATTTAAAAATTACTAGAAATGAGTGAAGTCTCCAGATGTTAACAGCTTATTTACTTCTACTGCAGCAACATTAAAGAACACTAATCAAGATCAGAAGTAGCTTGTTCTCCAGGGTACAAATATAGTAATTTGGAGCAGCTGTAATAAAATCCCTTGTTATCAGGGTACAAGATGAGACAGACAAACAAGACTTTTCAGCCATTAGTTTTCAATCAAGTTTTAAGTAACACTGACTATCTGTAGCATCTTTTATGTGCAAAATGAAAGAATACAGTTTATAAGAAATGTTGCCTCCATACTTAATGCTATCAGAACTTTTTTAACTTGATGAAGTAATTCTAAATCCTAAGATAATACAAATTATAGCAAACCCAAATGCATTCAGAAACATTTCAAAGACATTATCTTGATATTCCAGTTAGTTTTAGGGTTACCATTTATCTTGTCAAGACCATTTGTACGACATTTTTCTTTTTTTTTTCCCTGTCTCATTTTGCCTTTTTTCTTTCTCAGTTCTCTTTCGTAAGTTTAAATATATTTCTTTGAAGGACAGCTGCCATACAGGCTTTCCCCTAAAGCCAAAACAGGACTTCAATTAAATTATTTAATTGGCCTAGGTATTGGTCAGTAATGTACAGATGTGGGTGACACAGAGGAAATTGTTGATGATTGCAGTGAATTGCATATAATTAGAGTTGTTAAACCCTGTAAAACTGATTCCTCACTGAACATTTTTGTCAGTAACTTGAAAAAGTTCATATCTGCTGAAATACATGATTTGTCAACCTTACTTTTGACACCACTAAGAGTAAGGCATTAGTCATTTCATAGGGCTGCATTAAAGGCAGTGTTGATCTTTTTGTGATGATGAAGTTCCCATGAGCATAGCTAACCTGTTTTCATAGAAACCTGTCCTGCACATTTTTCTTAGCATTTTCTTGAAGAAAGCCTGATTCTTTTACTAAGATGGTTCCGAATCCACATTCATACTAGTGATTTTCAATAAAATTTAGTACCCTCTTCTTTGCTTCCTCTTTTTTTAATCTTCTCTGTAGAAAAATCTGTCTAGCTTGGTGTGTCCCAATAAAGCCTGTAACATTTACTTCTTCTCTGGTCTTTTGCTTTGTCTTCTCCTAATGTCTCTTCCTCCAGTCTGGGGGCTGCTGTTGTGCAGCTTGCCTGCTGCTTGTTGTCAGCTTCCATCAGATTGATGGATCCCTGAGAAGGAAGGCTCTTAGTGGGCCTCCTTTCACCTCATCTGTGCAGCTAAAGATGTGACATTCCCTTCCTGACACTGCATGAAACTCTGTTTTGGAGAAAAAATTATGTAAATGTAAATTGACTGTGTTATGTAAGGAACTCTTAATAATGAGGTACATTACAGCACGCTCATAAGATTAAAGGCAGTACTTTGTGTACGTGCAAAAAAGCAGAGTCCTGAAAAATGGCTTAAAAATGAAATTATTATAATAAACTTGATGTTTGTTTGATGTTTCTGTTTAGGTGCTGACCCCAGCACAAATAAAATCACTTTGTCTGGCCATACTAGAATCAGGAAAACAGTATGCAGTGAAGAAGAGGAAACCATTCCCACTCATGTATTCCTACTACGGAACAGAGTATCTTGGTGAGTAAAACACACCAAGTACTTTGAGAGTGTTGCTGTGTGTAGATGCTGATCTAGTAGGTGCTTCAGGAATAAAACACATAAAACCTACAATGTGGCATTTCTCCTGACCCAGTTGGGACCATCCAACCTCCTAAAACTGCCAGCTGTGGTGAGGAGATGGAGGGAAGGACTGATGCTGCCAAGCACTGGGGAACACAAGAAGTGTCTGTGCTGCACCAGGGGAGCCTCAGGCAGCAACTTCATTCCCTCTTCTCCTTTCTGCCCTGGTCTGCCCTTGCCACACAGAGGCAGCAGGAGATGCCCATTCTGTGTGGAGCAGGTAACCCAAGGGAACTGTCAGGGATGTTATTTGTAAGCTGCTGTTGCCATGCAGGGATTTACAGAGTGATTTTGGCAGTGGAAGTGCAACTCAGGCACATGGTCAGGTCCTGCCCACCGGGAGCAGCTTAGTTGGAGCTCGTCTGAAGTTTGGAAAGTGGTGAAAGGCCCTTGAGCAGGTCCCTGGCAGGGTCGTGTGAGGTTGATTTGCATATATTAATGAGTTCTCTGGCAGGGGACCAGAGGGAGAAGTCACTGAGTGGTGTGTTCCACAGACCCTGGCAGGTACATACAGTTCTCGCACTGAAATTTGGGTTTTAGCTGACTCCCACTGTCAGTCAGTAACTGAGAATACCCATTGAAGGCCCAGTTTTGATTTGGGTTCAACGAAGTCTTCAGAATAACAGTCCAGATTCAGCAGTGAGTCAAGAAAAATAACATCTTGAAACAGTATTAGTTCAGGTTCCGTTTAACTTCACACACTGGGTTTCAGTCATATAGTGAGAGCACAAAAAATTCATATCTATTTTTGCAAAGGTAGAGGAACCAGAAGTGACAGAAGCAGTAATATATAGTGTTATGCACCCAAAAATCTTTTATTCTAAGCACTACTGTAATATGCGTGAGGAAGATGAAGGAACCATGTACCTGACAAGGAAATCAGTCCCAAGGCAGAACTGCCATGAGGTGAAGGTAGGACCTAAATCCACCCTCTAATGTGATTGTTTATTCTTTACAGGTGCAGCACATGGACTTTCATCAATCCTTCAGATGTTGCTCTCCTATTACGAGTACCTGCAGCCAGCAGATCAGGAGCTTGTGTGGCAGAGCGTGGATTTTCTTATGGACCAAGAACAGAACAGCAACTGGCCTCCTGAGCTGGGAGAGACAATTGAGAGGGAGAATGAGCTTGTACACTGGTGTCATGGAGCTCCAGGTTCTTTTCCCATTGATGCTATGAGTAGACAGATGCTGATCACATTGCTTTGCCACATTAGGTGATTTCATGTAGAAGATAGCAGGTTAAATTTCACCGGTTTTGACCTTTTACGAGATGCAGGCAAACTATTTAGACATTTTCTTCCATTTAAGAGTGTTTTATTTATTGCTGAAGGAGCTGGAACAATAGGTGTATTAAAAGCATAGGTGACTCTGAAAGAATTCTGGTCATCCTGAACTGTATGTGTTTCACTCTTGCTCCCATTCATGACAAGGCCTTGCAGAATGGTACAGCTGAGTCAAAAGCATATGGCTGGAAAGAGATATAGTGTGTGAAAGAACACAGCTACAGACACATCTGTGAGTTGTGGGGAGGACTTCAAAATAACTTTTTGCCCCCTCATCAGAATCAGAGTTTAGGCTGCACTGGTTACATGAGTAATGCATAAATTTGACCAAAGTATTTTCATGTGAAGTACAGTTTGTACTAGCAAGAGGCATTTTTTTCTGAAAGTAATGCTTATATTATAGGATGAAACTTGCAGGGAAGATACCCTCTTTGCTTCAGTATCTTTAGGGTGGCCTTTGCCTTGGTTTTAACTGTTAATGGAGACATATGCAGTGAGACTCAACCAAAGCAACAAAATCCAGAGGACGTAAAGAAGTTAATACTTAGAGATGTACAAATTCATTAATTGCTATTGTTCTTCCACACAAAAACCCTGTATCCCATCACTATTCTTGGGTAATAACACACATGTAGCTTACAAGGACATTTTTCAGCTACTTCAGTGTATGTTGTGTTCAGTCCACAAGTGAGCTGAACATTTCCTTGGGCTCTGGAGCTGGTTATGTATCATATGCATTCTTACAAGGTTACCATGAATTAAGCTGTGCAGAGCTCTGGTGAAGATTATGATTAATTTATTTAAATCCCCTCTAAAATAAGCCAAATAGATGTTTGGGTTTTTTAACAGAAGTTAGTATGCATAGCTGTATATAACTGGAATAAAGCAGTATAGGCCCCACTGGAAAAAAAAAAAACCAAACATGTTTCTTTTTCTCATTTAGTAAAAAATTGTATCTCTGGGCCGAATAAGAAACTACCTTGCCCATCCTTATATTTCTGTCAGTGTAAGTAGATGAGATGAATGGGGATCTGAAACCAGTAGAAGACAGTGCTAAGAGTTTACTGTTTCAAAGGAAAAAATGTGACTGCTGTTTTAAATTGACAAAAGTCTGGGAATGTTAGAGTAAACCCTGAAATTCATTGAAGATAGTAATGCATTGAAGATAGTTGCAGGAAATGGATAAGTACATCTTCCCCTATACTTTTTAGCATACCAGACACTCTCCCCTCCACATTTAGCACATGGGGGTAACAGTGACATGTGTAGACCATGAGACTGCAGTTTTTTAGTGTATTAATCTCAATTTTCTTACATAGTCTATGAAACCCTTGGTGTACTTACTACAAAAGATAATCTCACCTCTCTTTTTCTAGGCATTGCATATCTGTTTGCCAAAGCTTACCTGGTTTCCAAGAAGCCTCAATATCTGGACACTTGTATCCGCTGTGGAGAGCTAACTTGGCAGAAAGGCCTGTTGAAGAAGGGCCCTGGAATATGCCATGGAGTGGCTGGTAGTGCTTATGTGTTCCTGCTGCTGTATAGGCTCACTGGAAACTCAAAATACATATACAGGGCACAAAGGTTAGCATTCCTATCTTCTGGATTTAGAGCAATACCAGAAGGTTGCAGGAAGATTTATAAAGCTGCTCAGTCAGTGATCACCACCCTCAGATGTAACCCAAGTGTTGAAGCCTCAGGGTCAATTCTAGCAATGAGTTGTGGGGCAGGTGCACTCTGTGGGGAGCTCTGCAGTCCTGCTTCCAGGCTGCCTGTGGTGGGAGAGTCACCAGGTTCTCCCAGCCTGCTTCCCTGCCCAAGAGCCTGTGCTCCTTCGGAGGGAACTGGGGTGGATGGGGAGGAATGATGTAAATCCAGGGCTCATCAACATGATTTGTTACAGTTTTTCAGAGCATTTAATGCTATTTCTTACTACCAGAAGATGGGAATATAAGTATAGGATGTGATTTGCTGTTATTGTACAGTTTTTTGTCATTCCCACCTTTATTCAGTTTGACATTGTGCTGTTCAGTTTAGCTAATGGCATTAATTCCATTTGGTCCAGATGCAAGCATATATGGTCCAATGAAAATTGTGTCACAGTGCTGCAATTATCTTTAATTGTATATTTGTAATTTACTGTATATGTTTAAAAACATAGTATTCAATGCTTGTTACTGTTTTCCTTACAGCACAGAATAATCAATGG
Source organism: Calyptomena viridis (assembly GCA_013390005.1). NCBI lineage: Eukaryota > Metazoa > Chordata > Aves > Passeriformes > Eurylaimidae > Calyptomena > Calyptomena viridis. Next base: position 157,499 of record WEIV01017446.1, read on the forward strand.
AAATGGTACAGTAATTAGGATGACTGATTTTCAGCCATTTGCTTTGAAGTGACAACCTTTTATTTGTGTAGTTATTTCAGCATTACAGAATTTGTTGCATCAATGTGAAGCATTGTCACATCCTAAAAGTTATTAAGAAGTTTTTGTTTAATAATATGTCTTACAGAAATCAAGCATAATGCTTATCAAGCATAATGAATATGTAGATTGCAAAGGCTTGTCTCTTCTTGACGTAATGAACTCCGGTTTCTTGTGGAAACTGGGTAGTGTAAAATTTGCAGATGAGGTTATATAATCATTCTATTTTGTTTTAATTGCCTAATGTTATTAAAATGATACTTTCAAACAAGAACAAAGTAGAAAGAGACATCAAATAATAACCAACTCTTTTTTTTTTCCTCTTAGGTTTGCAGAGTTCTTATTTACAGAAGAATTTAAGGCTGGTTCCCGGGCATTAGAAAGTGTATATAGTCTGTATGAAGGTTTTTCAGGAACTGTGTGTTTCCTGACTGACTTGCTGCAACCCAACCAAGCTGAATTTCCTCTCTTCAGTGTCTTTGTCTAAAGACAGACATTCTCCAGGGCCACATCCCGGTGGTGATGGGAAGGGCACCTGCAGTTTCACTTATTTGTCAAGACAGGCTATTTACAAAATGAGCCTTAATTAGCTGGGAGTCAAGTGAAAAAGAAAATACACTGGGGCTTTGGAAGGGAATTATATGGGAAAAAAAAAAATGGGTCAATGGAAAAAAAAAATGGGAGAAGTGGTGAATCTGTTGTGATAGATATTTAGCTGTAATAAGAAGCATAATCTAATTATCCAAGTGAGAGAGAAAGAGGCATTATCAAACTTTTAATTTGGTTGTTACACAGGGAAAAAAAAAAGGCAAGCTAGGATTGCAGGGACATGCAAAGAAGAAACAATGATGCATCCAGTAGGTTTTCAAGAGTCCTGCAAAAGAAATTCATGAAGCAATGCAGTTCCTGGGGAGGGTGTTGTAGACATGTCACTACAGTGCACAAAGGCAAAATCTGGGATTTTTTTACCTAAACCACATCTGCTAGTTTTAGTAACATGTATTAGGAATACCTGTGTCTTGGAGCTTTTTTGTCTTCATATAATGATAATTCTGTAGATAGCTTTGTGTTCAGGCTGCAGCTTCACAGTTCCTTTCAGCAAATGGGATCTCACATGTGTAAATGAGCACTGAATTTGACCCTTCCTTTTAGAGCTCAGTCTGTGGCAAGGAGCTGGTCTCCTTAATGTTTTACTGTAACCGTGTCACTATTTTCCCTGTCACCAAGAAGGTGAGTGCAGCCATGGAGAAGATGTGGATTGAAAAGTTCTGTAGCAAAGATACAGCAGGCAGATGCTTTTTTCATGGTACAGCATTGCTAGATTAGTATTGTTCAGTGATACAAAAGCTTCCTTTAAAAATTAATTACCTATAGCAGCATTTCTGAACAATAACATACATATTTCAGACAATGGAAAATCTGTTTTCCTTGATGAATTCTTTGCTATAAACCCTGAAAACTCAATGCAAGTTGACATACTGCTTCTCAGAAAAACCTGATGAAAACCTCAAAAGTGCTTCTTTTCCTAGTTAACAAAATAATGTGTATGCCCAAATTATTTTTAGCTATAGAAATAAATGGGTTGCTCAGTACTAATTGCACTAGCACTTAAGGTTGCAATTATATGCTGTTTTTTATATATTATAGATATAACATGGTTCTTCAAAGCTAAAGAAAACACTAATGTAGATTTGTACTCAAAATATAAAGTCAGTATCAGTATTTACTATTTATTTATATGGAAATAATGTAATGCAGTTACCTGTAAAGACAAATTGGGAAGACCAGTATGTCAAAAACTGAAGTTAGAGATAAAAAGCTGACATACATGCACTGCCAAACAATGCAGTCTCTCTTCCTGCATTCTCAGCTGGAGGAGATTACAGTTTCTTTATTTTTAATGCCTAATGGATTAAAGTTCCCATTTCATTTCAGTGGGCTTTGATCAGGCTATAAGTTGGAGCTGGGTCTTGCAATCCTTCCACATTTTAATGTAATAATCCCATTCCTACTGTCGCCACTGTTACTTTTTCTTTTGTCTTGCATTATTATGAGCTGCAGATAAGGATTTCTGTTACTTTGTCTTGCACTGTGCAGCTCTAATTAATTACTTAATCATGGAAATAATCATATTTCATTAGTGAATAAGGCAATGCAGTTCTGCATCATTTTGTCAAGAATTTAGGTATCTTTTAGGGAACGGAAATGTTAAAATTCAATACATATTTATGTGTTTATTAAAACACATAAGTTAAAAGATGAAGAGGTCTTTTAAGAAAGCCATGAATGTCATGTACTTGGTTACGCTGAGCAGTGAGATGTGTGCACATAGAAGGATGTATTGCACAGGAACATGTATTTTCACGTGGATTGCACATGTGAGGCTGAATCAGAAAGTGGAGATTGGTGTGTGCTCTGCCCAGACTTTGAAATGTTCCTGTTAGATCAGGGCAAAGTCAGTTGTCAGTAGTGAAGATCCCAAGTCCATTAGGATTTTTATCTAGTTCCTTCCTGTAATGCATGTGGTTCAAATATTTCATAACTGGAACCTTTTTAAAGAAATGTTTAAGGAAGCTAAAACTTGATGTATCCACTTTTTCCCTGTGGTCAATAACTTTTCAGTCTCTGTTTTTATCGTAGATTAATGTCGGTCAGCTCAAACATGTGAGTAACAACATTTGTGCCACAACATTTAAACAGCTACTGTAACTGTGTTCTCTCTTACTGAAATGATAAATAAGTTCTTTTGTGATCTAGACTCAAGCTTTTGCAATCCCTCATTTATTGCTAATCCTTTTATTTAGAGATGCAAACATATACCAAAAGCGGGTAGTGTTTTGATAACTATACCCTAAAAAAACCCCAAACAACTCCAAACTTAAGCCTTAATAGAATCTACACATAGTAGATAGAATAGTATTCATGACCTTTTGAGTTTGTCCCCAGTGCCTACTTTTCAATTATCAGTGAGCCACAACATTTAATTTTTTCCAGTTAGTTATTTCTCAGGAGATGCTTGATAATGAAAACCATTGCTAAAACCTCAATAAATCTAGAGCATGATAAATCAGTAACTTAGATTCTGACTACGAAGTTATGAGTGCTGATACTGTAACATATATCATGCACAGGTAAAAATTTACCGAATAGCAGTAGATAAAATCACTCTGTTTTATTATACTTCACTTGCAATGGTCAAGTTTGCTTTTATCTTTAAATGCAATTCTTCATAAGTGGTAGGAAATAAACATTAAGAACTCAGTGTCAGTTTTCTAGTGGTTTTTCCTCTGTGTCTCTTTGTAGAATTCCTTCCAATTCAGAGGAGACTGATCTGCTCTGTGTTGTGTTCAACAGCACCCACAAAACACATCTTCTGTCTCCACAGCTGTTCTCCTTATATGATGGCTTCAATACTAATCCTGTGAGAGAGAAAACAGTTGTTTTGAGTAAGAGTTAGTCCATTCAACAAAGAGAAAACTCATGCAATAACCCAGTTTTTGAAAATCTAAGTCCCAAACATCTCTCTGCAGGTTATGTGAGTTTGGCACTGACTTCAGCAAGGGCAGCACACAAAGCTCCAGTCTAATGGGATACGGCTCGTAAAAATCTTGGAACATAATTATTCATCTCTTTCATCAGACATGGCAGTTTAAGTTAATTCCTAGAACTTTGTGGCTTTTCTTGCCTGACCTTGCTGTGTTAAGCTGCAGTCACAGCTTCTGAACACAGTGTAAAGACACCCCAGGGCTCTTTGGAAAATTCCAGTCATTAAATGAGCAGGGTTTTTTTTTTCATCTTTTCCCTCCTCTTCATTGCCTATCTGATTTTTTCCTTGTACTATCTATGCTGTTACAGACATGCTGTTGAAACCTTTATTTGTTGCTTTTAAGGCAATGACAGGAAAGCAACCTGAGCAGAGCCATCAGCACTTTTCGGTGTAATAAAAAATAAGGTTCTTTGCATTTCTTTCTTCCTGCTTCGACAAATTGATCAGGCAGCATTTGCTAGATATTCTCCATGGGATGCTGTCTCCTCCTGCTCCCTAGTTGGGCCCTAATAGGCTGAAAAAGTGTATTCCTGAACAGATTCTGCCATGATGCTGTGACAAAAGACTGTGTTACTGGAAATTCGAGAGGCCTCTTTCAAAGTGTAAAACACAAGTAACTTAGTCATGTTTGCACATTAGTTTCTTGACTGTGTTTAGTTTCTAAAGTATAGGCAATAGGAATTTTAGTGGTATAATAGTATTTCTGATTATGCTGTTAAAGCAAAGAGGATGCATTGTGTGGGTATTGGTGCTTATTTGTGATGTAACCGTGTTTGTGCAGTGCTGTTTGTGAGTAAAGCTGTAGATTACACATCAGTTTAAGGAGCTATATACTGTTCATGACTTCTGGTCTGTCATCCAGAGATTACTGTCAGGGAATAATTTTGAGGGAAACCAGATTTGTCATGTCGAGATGTATTGATTTCAGAATTCATAGAACCAGACGCAATAAGTTTTATCAACAGTACAGTTCTAACAAATATATCTTAATTTTTATCTGTTACTGAAATTGTTTGTTTCGTGCCACTGCTTGCAATATCTGCTTTGTTTGCATCGTTGTTTCCTTCAGTTTCCCTGCCTTTCTTTCCCAAACTATGAGTAACTTGAAAAGGCTGAAGAAGCAGCCCAGGTCTTTTGTTCTTGAAAGTAAGATTTATTAATTTTGCTTAAGCAGGGTGTCCCACTAACTTGCATTACATCAGTTTATGCTCCCAGGTGGTCTCTTCTCACTGGCTCTGCCATTTCCCACCTGCTAAGGAAAAATTATATTGTGTAACAACTGTCATTGATGTTTTACATCATGAAATAAAACAGAGACTTTCTAGGGAGCATGGTCACTTCTCTAGTATCTCAGTTCTATTAAGACAATCAAAACCAAGTGAAATGGCTAAACATTCCAAAATACACTTTTACATAGTTCTGGGAAATATACATAAACAAATGCAAGTAAAGTGGTCACCCTTATTTGCTACTTCGTCAAATTGATGCCACTTTGATGTTGTAATACTAATTATATATGGACATGTAAACAATATGGCAAGAATACTGATTGTTTTTTTAAATACTGTGGAAAAAACCAAAATGTAGGTATCTGATGTATTCAGAGCATGCAGGGGCAATGTGTGCAAATGGCAACTTTGATAAGCAATCAGTTTTTTGTACTTACATAGTTACCTGCATATACAGTTACAGCATCTGACAACATATTGCATGTTTTATGCCAACAGTGACCTATTTTAGTGTTAGCATGCATTTTTAGAATATACCCTTGTTCTTTGGATCTCTGAGGTCTGCCAAGTAAATCTCAGGTGCAGTAATCTTTTCCTGCATACCTTGAATATTCACTGGCATGAGTGCATATTCTAATCTGTAGGAAGATTAGTATATCAGGAATAAGAATTGCCCTATAGATTTTTAAAGAGTAAGCTTGCTGTGGAGAGCTACACTGATGAGCAATTGCTGGCTAGCAGCACAGCCTGGATATTTCAGTTTGTATAATTATGTCCTGGACTAAGTACTAAATAGCAGAAAGCTAAATTGAAAAGAAATAAGAAAATGACCAAAAATCACACTACTAGAGGAACAACATACTTCAAAGCCATAAGCCAAAAACACTCAGGGCCCACAAAACAATTCAGCAGTTTAGGGATGTGAATAGGCATTTTCCAAGGGAATAGCACAGTGTGCTTCATTGCACAGATGGTGGTACAGCATCCACTGTGCAGGTTTTAGCTGCCTTGAACTTTAGCTTCATTGCCATTATAGCAAAGTCATCATATGCTGAAAAAAGTTTGCCTGTGAAGGAGTTGCCCGTAGCTGAACCTACTGCCTACTGCTATCTTTTAATGGAACAGAAGTGATGTACACTACTGATGCTGAGGCAGCTTAAAAAAAGACATTCAAGAAGCCAACAAGCACCAACTTTTCAACATGCCTTTGAATTACTAAACCTCCTGACTAATTTGTGCTGTCACCATTGGTCCTGTACCCTGTATATTTAAAATTCTATATCATGCTCTCAAAAAAATCAAAGAAGTTGATAAATAGCAATCTGCTTGAAAATACGTAAGGCCATATTTATTTTTAATACTTTGAAGGGAGTCTGTTGACTTTGTTCATTGCATGACTCAAAGAGAAGGTAGAGGCATTTAGGTCAAGTACAGCAATAACAAGTAGAATGGCAGAAAATTAATTAAAAACTCATTTTGCCCAGTGGTATAATGATATTTGAATGAAAGATACTTTATAGTGCAGTGATACTCAGCAACAGCACTGAATATTATATACATGCATAATATTATACATGCATAATATTATACATGCATATTCCACAGAAAATGTTACGTGGAAGTCCTGAAGTCAATTATATCCCATAGGGAATAGAAAACAGATCCCAGTCAAACATATATTTCAACTTCATATAGAAGAGAAAGGCTGTCTGACCAGAAATGTAACTCTGCTTCTATCTTCATTACCATGACCACACATGAGAGGAGATTTCCTCTAACAGTGGTCGGGTTTGTCACTGATTCAGCCACCTCCACTCATTTTAAGGGCCTGATATGGCACCTACTGATGTCAGTGGTGAAACTCTGACATGGCATGTAAGGTAGGTCCTTCCACATGTGTGAAACAGGCAAAACTATTATTGCAGACCCCAAGCCTACACACTTTCCTTTACACATGAGTTCCATGGAATTAGTAAGGCTCGTTTGTGTAGTGTGAGGAAAGCACAGATGTTTGTATATGCAGGGCCCTATTTGATAGCATTTTATACACATTTTCTCTCAGTATCTCTACAATATACATGAATGCCAATATCAATAAAAAGTACAGGGAACTAAAATGGCATTATTTCATGTCTAGTTTGTGTTGGTGACACTTGATTATTCAATATATTCCAAAGTGTGATGTTCATTCCTTGAGTGTGTGCCACACCCTGGATTGGTTACTCAGTGTTACAGCCATTCACAGCCATGATGTGGTACAGGCCCATAGAATCAAGATTGATTTGATTCTTTAGATATGCACCTTATTGTTTAAAAGCAGGACCCCTGCTTTTCTAATATTTTAAACACTGTGATCTTTCAGAATGTGTTTATTGTATTAGTTTTGTATTGTAGATTATGATAGAAACTAGATTTTATAGCTTTTTAAAAGCAGTGATAATATTAAGCTTCATAGTGGCAGAACAAACTGTGTGTATATCCATATTATGAATATTAAAGCTGTGATTATATTTTGCCTTAAATAAAAAGTCCAACCTTGAACAGTATGATTTTGTGTTAGATTTTTTATTTCTGTACTTATATTTCATAGTGCTGGCAACTCTTCTTTCCAGAACAGTCACGACTCGAGGCTCCAAAAGCTTTTCAGTGATACTGTGTAAAATAAACCATTTTAGATAAATCATCCAGGCTGCACATAGTTCCTAGGTGAAACTATCTCATGATAATTCCCCATGAGACAAAATGGGTTGCTTTTGGTCTGTAGATTAAAGTTTCTCACTTAGGTGTTTATTTTCAGCCTGCTTAATTCATCTTTTTCATGGCCTCTTTCCAGAAAGACCCCTCCATTCCCAGTGAAGGAATTCATCTAGGCCTGCTCGTAACAAGGTTTCCATCTCTGTCATCATGAGCTTGAGCTCAGCTAGAGCTGAGCAATGGGACTCCAGATTCCCCATTGCAACAGTTCGAGAAATGTAATTTTTTTGGTAAAATTCTTGTGACAAGTTGCATTAAATAACAGTAGGAGACATGCAGAAGTAACCATTAGCATTATCCCTAGTAGCCTCTTTAACTCCATAGCTTGCCTTCCTGTTATGCTCCTGGTAGGTCCCAGATGTTTTGTTAACCTCCATGTGCAGGTCTGCAATCACCTGGGAACAGGCAAGGAGAAACAAGATCTGTCAGGGCAGAATTGGAGCCAGCTGAGCGTGAACCAAGTGCTGCTCCAAGAGGAGGAGAAGTGATTGGAGACCCCTCCTGTGCAGGACAGGCACCATCTGCCAACCTGACTTGGTACCTCAGAAGTCTTGCCAGGTGCTCAGATTCAGGATCTCGTGGAGAGACAGGAAAGGCTTGTCTTTCCCTCAGGCGGTCGCCTTGTGCTGCTCGTCCATGCAGAGAGCAGTGATACTGCCGGGGTAACCCTACACATCTCGAGAACTCCAGAGCTCTGGTGGGCAAGGGAGAGAGGATCCTGCTGGAGAAGGGGAAAGGTCCAGGGATAGTGGGCAAGTGCTTTGGGCCAACAGCTGGTGTCACAGCAGTGCTTAGGGTTGTGTGACCTCAGAAACATTTGAAGGAAAAGGGCTGGCAAGCAAGGGATACACCTGGCAAAGTGCCAAAAGGGCAGCTCTGCCACTGCCTCACTGCCCTGCTGAGGGGTCTGTGAGCTGGGGGCATCAGAGGAGGCTCCACAGTACTCAAGCTCCTTTTCTGCCTTTTGTTCTCTATTCGGTTTTTTGGGGGAGGTGGGGGGGGTACTGTATGTAGTATGTGTGCATTTTTTNGTAGTCTGTGTGTATTTTTTTTTTCTTTATTAGTGGCTGTCTCTCAGCCTTGCACAAGGTTATTTTCTTCCAGGTGCAGGACTTTGCCCTTGTCTCCTCCTTTCCTAGTCTATCACCCTCTACAGTTACTTGAAAAGAGATTGTAGCCAGGTGGGGGTTGGCCTCTTCTCCCAGGCAACCAGTGGTGGGATAAGAGGACATAGACTTAAGTTGCACCGGGGGAGGTTTAAGTTGGACATTAGGATGAATTTTTTCACAGAAAGGGTGATTAGACATTGGAATGGGCTGCCCGGGGAGGTGGTGCAGTAACACCCCTGGAGGTGTTTAAGGAAAGACTGGACATGGCACTTGGTGCCATGGTCTAATTCACAAGGTGGTGTTCGGTCATGGCTTGGACTTGATGACCTCCGAGCTCTTTTCCAACCTAATTGATCCTGTGATTCTGTGATCTCTCCAGCCTGACGAACCGCCCTGAAAAAGCACCTGCTCCCCCCTCCCCGCCCCGCCTAGTGCCCCTCACTTCAGTTCTGTATCTTGGGGCCGAAGGAGCCGTGATGACTGGGGTTGCTCCCCACGCACCCATGGGGAACCTTCCTCCGTTTACGCCCCGGCC
>WEIV01017446.1:166786-202183 GCA_013390005.1 Calyptomena viridis
GCCCCCCGGCCTTTGTGCCGGGCGGGCGGGGCCGCGGCCGCGTCCTGCCCGTCCTCCCTCCGCGGCCGCGGGGGGAACGGTGTCCTTTGGAAATGCCCTCAGGCAGAACCTGCGCGCTCGCCCTCGGGGAAAAGGGGCCCAGCCCTGCCGGGCCGCGGGGAGCCGGGAGCCGCCTCTGCGCTGGTTTCCCATCCCTGTGGCTTCTTGCAGATGGTTGTGTCTGTTCTGCCGGATTATCCACAGCGCTTTGCTCTCAGGTTACTTCAAGAGGGAGAGGGAAGATTCGCTCGGTTGGGAGTTTAGGACAATCATAGTACCCATCCCATCCGTGCGTTTTGGAAATACCAGTGATGCTCTAATCAGTCTCTTTCCAACCGTGAGCTTCATGCCCCAAATTGCGTTGGAGACTTTTTCAACTTCATTTAGACTTCTCACTGAAAATACCCTTAGGGAAAAAAAAATCCTAAATAGATGAAAAGTTACAGAGGTGGTGCAAGTCTCAAGACAAAACGTTTGCTGGGGGTGTTCGTTTTAAATTTACATTCAAATCTTTTATTTAAAGGGGAAATGCAGTATGTCTGTAGTAGAGGCTAGGAGAAGTATCAGCAACTTTTTGAAATTCATGGACAATGTGGAAAAGGAAGATTTGTTCCCACTAAAAAGGGTGAGCAGTTTGGATGTTACAAAATATCTTGTACTTCAAAAACATTGACTTCTTCTATAACTATGACTGGATTTTTTGTTTGTTTTGTTAAGGTTTTAAAGGTATTTAAGTTATAGCATAACAGTTTTTGAAGACTTGATTTTCTGCAAGCACAGAAGAAAATAATTCCACATGCCTTGGAAAATCAGGGAGGAACCAAAGGGAAAGAAACTATTGAATTAAAAATTTTGTGACTTCTGTCATTCTAAATCAATTTCCTGAGGTCAGACAAGGAAAGAATGTCATGTCAAACTGGAAGGTGTGAATAAACAAAGAGTGTAAACAACAACAAGAAATTGGAGGACTTTCTAGTTATCTAAAAGAAACAGATTCCTGCTTTGACCTTAACCAACAAGCATGACTTGACTTTCTCTTTCTTTCTCAACATCGTTTATCTGTTTACAACACAAGTCTCGTGTTGTGCAGAACAGGCTTTCTGCTTGGTTGGCAAGCTCCCAGCTACAGTCACTGCTATAAAACTAGTGGGCATATGGAAGCCCTCTCCTCTCTTTGAGTGTGTTGCCAACTCTGCACTTCTGCCTTTCTCAAAGGTTTACAAACCTAATGTTTCCAGAAGGTTTGAAGATGTTCTGTAGGTGTTGCAGCATGTCTGTGCCACAGTCCCTGTGGCATCATTTGGGTTTTACAAGGCACTGTATGTTGACCTTTCACTAAACCTAGGATAACTGGAATTAAAATTACTTATAAAAAAGAGAGTGGTACATTCATGCTACCTGAGAAACTTATTCCTGCGAAAGGCTTGGAAAACTCTGCAAATGAAGAGTAAAAGCTTAATTGAAAACAACCTCTCTTTAGTTTTAAGGAAATGTGTCTCTTTGTAGGATACAGCAGAGAAGTGTGGGAAGATGAAGTGATTAGTCTGAGACAGAGGGTAAAGGGGGTTTGGGTTTCAGGGTGTTTTCCTTCTGTGCCTTCCTGCAACTAAACATTGCTGTATCTGTCAGAAAACTGAGTGTTTCCTATCTGGTGTAACTCTGCACTGTATATGTTAAGGGGTTTTCAGCACATGAAATACCTTACCTTTCCCTGCTGTGCACAGCAGGCTTTCTATGCTGTGTGGACTGACACACACACAAATCTGAGGTGATAGCTAGAAGGCAAAATATTTTCTGGCTGTATCATCACCTCACTGTGGCTTTAACTCTTGTAAGCTGAAAAGGACTGTTGTCCTTGGAGGCATTATGTTCCATCCTTGGAGGCAAACCTCTGCTCCTTTGCACCAGAGAGTCCTGCTGCTCTTAGTCATCTGCTTCCCTGGTGTGAAGCCTCACTCCGTCCTCTGTTTAGTCTCTCATATCTCACGGGCACAGCCCAGGACTGTTTAGGGAGGGTTGGGTCAAGGTTGGTCAAATAGGATGCAGACAATGGAACCTCCCCAGTCTCGCTCTGGTTTTGGCATCAAAATGAAATGTTTAAGAACCTTTAGGCTGTGTGAGATGACGTGCTGCAACAGAGGGCTGGCTGCTTTGGCTGGGTTTACAAAACTAACACCAACTTTTTATCCATCTCTATTTGGTTTGGTGTGATAGAGGATAGTCAGGATTGCTCTGTTCGGACTCAGATCCTCGGGTGTGAGTGTGCTGCCTTACCTACAGCCCATGTATGTTGTGTGAGGTTTTCTTCATCATCTTAAAAGCAAGCATTGTTCTCCCCTTCCTTTTTCCCTTTAAAAAAACCCCAAACTTTTAAATTTTGGGGAATGGTTTGGAAACATCTTGGCAGGGAAGGAGGGTATTAAACTTTGCAAGTGAAATGATCCAGCCTATTTTGAGTCATCTGTGTGATGGGGAGAAAGTACATTCTCTCTAAAACCTTCTTGCAACACCACCACCTTCCCCAAACACCCACACTCCACCTGTTCAGGAGGCACTCGCTGTCCTGCTGCTGCCACTGGAAGCACTAAAATTAGGTAGCATTCCTCTTCCTGGAAAGGACTTGAACCCTACTGTTAATGTACCCTTTTGTAATTTCTTTTCCCGCTCCCTAGGAATTTGTCTATAAATTTGGGGCAATTTGTAGAGCAAAATTCCTGTCTCCCTCAGTGGCCTGGCTGTGATCCTCAGGATGCAGGCATGCCAGAAACTCTGCAGAGACTTGGCTGGAACAAAGTGACTGCAGGTTTCTGGGCATTGTGGGGGATTCCTGCAGCATTTCAGGTCAGTGCCACTCCTTATGAGCATATTAATTTGTGTGGATGCTTAGAAGATATACTTGGATATATTTTTTTTGGAATAGGATACTCTTTTACCACATAAAGTAAATTATAACAGAAAAAAATTACTTGAAGTATTAGCCACTGAGAGGATTAATTTATTTTTCTTTTCTTTAGAGAAGGTCATGATGAGCTTTTGGCTCATTGTTGGCTGCTCCTAAACCACAGCCTGTTCCCTATTCATTTGGATGGCACCTGCAGCACCAAGATCATTGTGAGATTTTAGGTGCTGCTACCATTCCAATAACTAATGACTGGATGTATTTTTACTAGTGTACTACTCTGCACTTAAGGATTTGTTCAAAGTGCAAATAACTCTTCATAGAATCAGAGAATTGTTTAGGTTGGAAGAGACTTCTAAGATCACTGAGTCCAACTGATAACCCAGCACCCACCATGTTCACCACCAAACCATGTCCCCACGTGCCACTTCCACATGGCTTTTGAAAGTTTCTAGGCATGGTGATTCCACCACTTCCCTGGACAGGGGAAAGCTTAAGTGACTGCAGGTGTCTTTGGAAATACAGTCCCTGGTCCTTGGTGCCATGTTAGTGGAGCGTGAGCCCACAGGGAGGTCCTTGTGAGGAACATGGAATCAGGAGAGGGCTGTGCCTACAGGAGGATGAACTTCTGCAAAAAACATCTCAAGCAGATGTAACAGGCCTGTATATAGAAGACTGATGGCTGTTTTCCTCAGGTTGTAATGGGATAAGGATGTAAACAATAGACTTTTTTTCTTTAACAGGGTCAGGCTTTGTTTCTCGAGGCATAAGGAGAAACAATTACATGTCTCTGTGTACCTTGTAAACAGCAGCACAGTAGATGAAAGAGGAAGTTTGCATCAAACTGCCAGAGGAGCAGCTGTTATGAGCAAACTTTAATTCTGTGAGCTTCAGGAAGTAAAAAAAAAACCAAAAACAAATAACCCACCATCAAACCCCTCAAAACGAAACACCTGTAGGCTGAAATCTTTAAAGTCATTCATGTTTTGGGTATCTGGTTCTGCAGCTTTGTCACGGTTTGACTCTGGCTGAAAGCCGANATGGTGCAGATAATGCTTTACTACATCGTGCAAAAGCATTGTCTCCTATGGGTAGTCTCTCCTTCCTGGTGACCTCCTTTATAGTTCAAAATAGATCAGGTCTAAAAACTTTCCTTCCTTGTAGGACTTCCACTGGCAGACCTTACTGTAGGAGGTCCTGCTAGCTCTAAACTTTACAACTATTGATGCATCTCCATTTTTTTCCAGATGGGAAGAATATGCCTAGATTCCCTTCAGGCTACTTTTTTTCCTTTATTCTTGAGCAGATTTGTTAGGTGTCCATCATGTGATGAGCAGAAAGTCAGTGCAGGTGGAAGGTAGAAGTGAGTGAGGAACAAATCTTTGCCTGATGCTGGTAAGTAAATCTGCAGTCTTTTGCACACTTCTCTAAAGAGAAGGAATTACTAAAATTTGAGTCATTAGAGAAATCTGCTTGTATATTTGCAGTGAGCTTGTGTGGATAGGTCTTGAATAGCTGTTTGTTCTTGGAGCACTTGGCTGTGGAAAGTTCCCAGTTTTGATTGCCTGCTCCCTCTTCACACCACCATTATTTTGTCTGTATTTAAGTCCCACGCATCCATGAGTAAAACAGAGAATGAGGTGCTCACTCTCAGCAGACATGTAAGGATAGGATTATTCCTCCTACTTACTGTGTAGAAGGCAAATGTGTTGCTGCTGATTCACTCTTTGTGGGCACCATCAGGATCCTTGAAAAAGTATGGATCTTCTCTTTGCCAAGATGTGGCAGCAGGGGAGAGAGCAGCACCATCCTTTCCTTACCTCTTTCACTGTAGAAAGTAGATGTGGCATTTTTTCTTCAGAGCAATTTTAGTTCCTTCAGAGCCCATACTGCAGTTGCCATTGCTTTACATGCAGTGAAAACAGCCACCTGCTTGGCTTCTGCTCTTGACACCATGTGAGTGGCTGTTGAAGGGGCCCTAAATTTCTCTGCAGTGCAGGATATGGATTGTGCAGAAGTTGGGATCTCTCAGTCCTGTTTCTCTGGAGCAAAGCAGTGATGAGCAACTAGGGCTTCTGTGGAATTCATCATGCTGCAGCCCTTTGTAGCTGTGGAGGAAAGCTGTCACGAGCCAGTTGCCTTCTTGTATTGTCTCTTAGTTGTGTTCCATACTAAAAAACCCTAAACCAGTTCATTAGAAGAGAAGATGCCCAACCCTTCAGCATGTACTTCATAGGCAAAACCATCTGGCACAGGTACATGATCTGAATTGACTCTTCATCGCAAATTCTGGACACATCTCAATAATCCTTCAAGTGCCTGTGTCCCTCTTAAATCTCTGTTCCTTAAACTTTTAGGATGGTGCTCATTATTTCTGTGCCAGCTGCCAGCCTGCTCCTTTTTTGAAGCAGTTTGAACTGAAGCAGCTGTTTGAAGCAGTTGCTTGGGCAGTGGCACCAGTGAGACTCCTGAGTGCCTTTGTTATTTGCCCCAGAAGGCTTGACCTCCAGAAACACTCTTACATGGGATGGGCAGGGCTTGGGAGAAAATGGGCATAATTATTGATGTAATCTGAGTGCTGGCACATATGATTTTTATTACTCTGTTGTACTGGTTAAAGTCCCTTTGGCTCTAAGGTTTGCTCATCAGACCATTTCACATTGTGTTTGCTTTTTTACTACACACATAAAATTTTCCATCACAAACAATATACTTTTACTCAATATCCAGCTAATAAATGCAAATTGAATTCTTGTTCCAAAACCAATCAACCAATTTTGCCCAGAAATTATAATGTTTGCTATAGTAGTCTTATAAATTTTATAATCTCTTTAATGGGATTACTGTGTATTTTTAGATGAGTCCCTGAACTCTATCTGCTTTTAATCACACACAGCAAGAGTTCAAAGGCTGATGCTGAGATCCCATTTTCTGTAATAGCTTCAGACTTGTTCTCAGCTCAGGGTGAATACATCACTGTGAATACTAAGCAAGACAAAACTGTTCTGAGATCTTCCTGTTGGAATGAAATCAATTTGTTGGTTTCAGAATCTATGTTGGCTTCATAAGCTGCAGTGCTTAATTAATTTTTCACACTTTATTTTTGGCTGTGTGGATTCTTTCACGTGGAACAAGACTGGCAGGGAGTGAAGAGATTAATGGGGGGAGAACAGAAAGTCATCTCTGTGAATGGAGCCTCCAAAGCACAAGGGACTTTGAGTAGCTTTAGTGATAATGATTGATGAAGCCTAGTGCATCAAGGATAGTACTACACAATCCTAAAACTGCTCTTCATCTACAGTGGTTGAAACTTGCTAGTGGTCCAATTAGGATTAAAAATGAAGTACAGTTTATTAAAATAAAAATCAGTATGCTTATAGTTGAATTTTTATCTGTGCTGCTTTACAGCTTTCCCCTAAAAGGCTGTCATAGACTCTGAGTTGGCAAGTGTTTTAAAAAGTCAAGTTAAGAGGGAAACAGGAGTTCAGCAAAGATTCATAGGATCATAGCTCTGTGCTGTTTAGTTGTGAGATGCTTTTAAGTAGGAGATAAGGCTTATTTGTACATTACAAAAACTCTTTGGCCATCTGACCTGTTGAAGACAAGTATTAGCTACAGAGATACCCAGATGGAGGAGGTGCCCAGCAGGCACTAGGGAAGGGAAGAAGACAGCTCAGTCCCCATCAGAGGATGCATGCCAGACTGTGGGAGGGGATATGACCAGAGCTGGTGCCACGGGTGACCTTCTTGTTGAGGGTTTCGCTCCCCAAAGCTTCCCTTGGCTGGAAGCCAGCCCTCACCAGTGCTGCTGCTCATGCTACAGCTGGGTTTGGGCTTCTGGGTGGTTTATTTTTCAGTAATCAATGCCATTTGTTGTTTATGGTCCTGCTGTACATGGACTCCTCCACAGCATGCCCTGTGTTTTTAGGATCGTAAGTAATGTGGTGGAAACAAAAGTTTTTCTTTCCTCTCCCTTCTCCCTCAGCTTATGATCCTACCTGTATCTCTGTTATTTGTTTCTTGTTATTACTTCCTGTACAAGGCTGACTGTTCCCCTGTGTGTTTTGGGTCCTGCTTGATGTCCACAGCTGCCCTTAACATCTTTGTTCTCTTAGAATAGTTTTTATAAAGTCTTTGCAAATTAAAAAACAGTCACTGAAGGAAACTATCAGAAACTGTCCTTTTCTTGCAAAAATCTGAGGCAGATTTCTTTAATAATTTCTTCTTTAATACTCAAAGAGCCAGATTGTCCTTGTTCTTATAGCATTTACTGCAGACCTTTTCTGTGGTCTCCCAAACGTGTGGATTATTCTCTGTGCATAGGTAGAGGCAGCAAATAGTACAATGATATGTAATTCATGAATAATAGTGTATGTGCTGGCACCTGTTTGTTCCTTGGAAGTTAGTCTGCAGTCAGTTAGACCTATATAAACAGGAAGGTTTGGCTCCCACTGTGTTTGAATTATGAAGAGCCACAGCAGCAACAGGAAATTCTGCATCTTCTTATTTAAAAGCTTTTCGGAAGATTATTTAATGCTTCTTTAACAGTGCAATAAACATAAGAAACCGTGAGGACTGAAGCTCCTGTTTTTGTGTCTTTTTTAAAAAATGCTGCTTTCCAGAGTTGTGAAGCTCAAAACTGCTCATTCTCACTGCTCTGGCATGTTACTGGTGCTTTGAACCATTGCTGGGTAAAGCAGGAATCAGAGTCCAATAGTTTGAGGTGTGTGCACCTGCTTGTACCCTGAGCTTCTCTATCCAGATGTTTTGTTTAAGTTAAAACTATGAAAAGTGGTCTTATTACCATGCCCCATTAACATGTCACAGATAACAAGAAGAGAAAGACATGAGAATCTGAAGAAACACTTCCAGTTTGGGTTCTGGGTTGGCTGCCTGTGAGTGTTGTGGTGGATGAGCAGTTTAAGGACTTCAGTGGGAGAGCAGAGAGCAAAGGCAGCTCATAGGAAACAACTAAACCTCCTCCCTTGTCTGAGTACTACAAGCAGCCCAAAGGGTATGGCTGAGTCCTTGCCCTCTAGTTACACATAGTTCATGTTTTAAAGAGTGAAATGTGTCATATTCCACATGTACCAGGAGGAGAAAACATACAAATGGCTTAGTACTCAGTATGTGATTGCTTAATATACTAAGGAGTGGGAGGGAAGACCTATGGGGTTTTTTCCCCCTTTTTTTTTCCCTGTTACTCTGTTTACTCATTTGCTTGTAGGTGTGTGGAAGCCTTTTATATTTACTTCCATGCTGGCAGAGTTGAAGATCCCTATGTCAGCATCACGAAGAAGTGGCAGGTGCCCAAGGATGGGTACTCGGAAGAAATTGAGAAGGAAGTGGGGCAGGCTGAGCGCAAGCTGTGCACACACAGGTCTGCCTTCAGCAGGGCCTCCGTGATCCAGGCGTTCCTCGGCTCAGCGCCCCAGCTCACGCTCCAGCTCTACATCTCTGTCATGCAGCAGGAGGTCACGGCTGCCAGAAGTAGGTAGAGCTGTTGTTACCACCTTTTTGGTATTGTGGTGGGAGGGAGAGAAGGTCAGCAGGCAGGTGTAGCTGCCCAGGACCAGAACCAAACGTACTGAAATGTGTTTTGTCTTCCTGGCAGCTTTTGATGGTGATGTTGCTTCCAAGTTTATATCATGTTTTAGTCTCTGACCCTTTCTGTACTGTACTTGGGTTGCTATAAAAACACTAATTTGATGAAGTGGCCATTATGGCATGGGAAGGAGGCAGCTAGAGGGACTGAACTGTCACTGTGTAAAGGGGAAAAAATATTACTTCTATTCCATTTTGGGTTTTGAGCAAACTTTCTGGAAAATTCATTGGGGTACACTGCAGAGCATGTTTTGTCATGCTGCATTAGGGAAGGTGTACTTTCAGGAATGCAGTTTTAAATATGGACTGAGAATATGAACTGTCCTTACTTGTGCCAGACTCTGATTCTGGAATCCAAAGGCAGGATTCAATAAGCAGTTGTGCAACTGTGGCCATCTCATCTCTTGACCCAAGCTTCACAAAGCAGTGCTGCCCCCATGGATTTACCAGGACACATCTCTCTTCCTGTGGGACTCTGCCTCTTGCTCCATGATGAGCTCTTGATTTTCTGGCTTGCTGCTGAATAAAGAGGCTACTCTAGCTGATCATGGAGCTTTTCAGGGTAAGAAAGGACTTTGGCACCTATGTGAACTTGGAGGTGTATTTCCACTGAAATACAAAATAACTCTTTTCATATCTCTAGGGCCCTGAAAGGCCAGGAATCTTTGCCAGCTTCAGAGCTAGGGTGACAGGTTAATAATTGAAATAAAAGAAAAAATTATAGTAGTAATAGTAAGGGGTGGGGGAGCAGGGAGAGAAAGGGAAAGGAATAAAACCCAGGGAAGACAAGTGATACACAGGCCATCCCCCTGCACCAATCAGCCCCTCCCAGGCAACTCCCTCAGTTCATATACTGAGCATGATGTTCTATGGTATGGAATATCCCTTTGGGTAGTTTGGATCAGCTGTTCCTCACAGCTTCTTGTGTACTTCCTCACTGGCAGAGCGTGGGAAACTGAAAAGTCCTTGACTTGGAGTAAGCACTGCTCAGCAACAATTAAAATATCAGTGTGTTATCAACATGATTCTCATTCTGAATCAAAACTCAGCACTGTACCAGATACTAGAAAGAAAATTAACTCTACCCCAGCTGACACCAGGACATCATAGCAGTAGTTTCTTGAAAAACATTGGTCCTGACAGTTTCTGAGTTCTTCACAGCTAGGGTTGGTTCTTCAAATAACCATGGCATTTGTGAAATGGGATGAGGACCAAGCACCTGAATCCTTTGCTGAGCAGTGCAATTAGCAAAATTTCCAGCCACTTTGCTGCAGATGGCATTTACTTGAGATAGGTCACCTTTTTATTGTATTTCTTTTATTGCTGGTTTTGACCTTACTGGTCATGATTGATAAGGAGAAGTGCTATGCTCTAGATGATTAGAGAATTGCATATTTAATAATGATTTGGAACACAGTATTACTTCTGATTTTTTCAGTCACTGCTGAGATAAATTGTGAATCACAGACTGATAGGTGACCTTCTGTGGGTGAAATGGAGTTAAAAAACAGAGATAAGCTGGCTCACCAGTGAGTTTGGTGAACCTCCTAGCAAATGCAGCAGTTATCTTGTGTCTCCCAAGAGCCATTTCCATACCAGGTGTAATTCTAAAATACAAAAATGCAAAGAAAAAAATGTGTTAGGAACAGTCTGTGTTAGCAATGTCTGTTAGAGCTCATTCATCAGTAAAACAGTATTAACCATATTCCTGTTGTGTGTATCTTACCTACTGAAATACTGAAATTTTCTACACTCTCTTTATCCATATTATTTCTGCAGTAGTACCTTTTGTCCAACAGTATTATTGAGCCTCCAGAGTAAAGGGGAATGATGCATAGCACAGTTTCATCTTGGTTTTTTATGTGCACACAGGATTTTCATGTGTAAGTACATGATTTCAACCGTTTGATCTTGCAGCATCACCAAGATAATTTAACAGCCAGTCCAACTCTTATTCCACACTTCAGATGTCTTCAGTTTCCCTGTTTTTGCCACTGGTCCTCCAAAGCTCAGACTCTTTTCCATTTTCATCTGTTATAATTATCACTATCTTGTATTTTGATTTCCACGTCTTTTGTCTTGTCTTCTCATCAGCCTCCTATTCTGAATTCCTACACTACCCTATCTGTTATTCTATGTAAATTCTGCTTATTTGGGGGTAATGAAAGCAGTATCACCTGTGAACCTAAAGCTGTTTATGGTCATGCTCAAAGCATGGCTTGTCCCTTTCAAATCTGTCACACTTCTGGATTATTGTGTTCTCGCCAGTGTCTGGCATTCTCCAAAATTGTCATTTCACTGTCTGCCAAGGATGGAAGGTCAAAAGAACTGGAGAGAGTTGCAAAATCAGGACAGAGTCTTTAGGTTAGTGATGAGTGACATAAAGCTTTGGTGACTGCAACAAATATATAGAAATGTTGGATGTAATGCAACATTGGAAACTCACATGTAATAGCCTAATCTGAGTCCTAGTTCTAAGCATTCAGTTCTTTCTTGGGTTACAGCATAACTGGGAAGAAGTTTCCCAAATTGTTACTGTGTGAAATGCCCATGAAATGACTTTGCATTTGGCCCTCCCAGAACAGATGCCAAGGTCTCTCCTGTGCATTTGGGCTGCACTCAAATGCTTCCCCACCTGTCAGTGTTGTGCATTGCCTTAGAGCCACATACAACCTTGCTTAGAAGAGGTGTCTGACAACAGGCTCAGGTCCACTTACCCACTGCTGGGCAGCTCTCCAGACCACTTCACTTACTCCACTCCACCTGGAGAAGTGTGTAAGGCCAGGAGGTGCCAAAAACACCTGAGTTAATGTTAATCACAAAACCAGCCAGATGGAGGTGGGCGATGTGTGACTTGCCTCTTGACTTGCCCTCTGACTGAGGGCCACTTCTCAGTGTGTAGTATTGAATGTGGAAGCTCTACTTCCATTAAGAGCAATGTTTTTGTAAGTTTGGCTTTTGTGTTGTTAACAGCAGGTAAGTTACCTTTTTCAAGCATTGTTTACAGTGATAATCTCAAAAGGAGGGTTTCCTACTATTTAGAAATTAAATTAATGTCCTGAAAAGGGTAATTTGCTATCTTCAAGAACAGAAGTCTTTGTTTTAGGATTTCATACAACATACTAGTGTTTGCAATGTCATTTTCCTAATGCTCCTGGGTGGGCTTTGTAGGTGGTCTTACTAGATATCTTTAGATGCTTC
Organism: Calyptomena viridis; assembly: GCA_013390005.1. Classification (NCBI taxonomy): domain Eukaryota; kingdom Metazoa; phylum Chordata; class Aves; order Passeriformes; family Eurylaimidae; genus Calyptomena; species Calyptomena viridis. The sequence continues at coordinate 178,530 of WEIV01017446.1, forward strand.
TATAGTTGCTTCTCCTCAACTCATTAAGCTCTGACCACAGAATACTTTTCTCATTGTTTGAACAACATACTTAGAATATTAATAGTTGTTTCTAAGTGTTGAAATTATATCTAATGGCAAAAAACCAACTTATCTAGGTGTCTTGTCCTAAGGAACAATTTAAATGCCCTTATTTTTCAGAGGTTCTGATTATCAGTTTAGAAACCATAATATATATATAGTATAGAGGCTGTGTGTATATATATATAACTATAGTATATATAATAGATTTCAGTAATAGGTATTGGTGACGTAGATCATCTAGATCAGAATTCACTCTCTTAGCAATTTTTCACAGCTCAAAACTACAGAAAAGATTTTGTAAAGGGCCACAGAATATCAAGCAATATTGATTGCATTCATTAGCTCTTCTGCTTTCAGCTGATATTTTTCCAAGACATAAAATTTATTAATTCTCAGATCTAACATTTAATAATTCTCAAATCAAGTACAGTGCTATAAGAAAGATGTTTAAAAACACCTACTAAAAATTTCAACTTAACCATTTTCAGATAATATATGCACCACCAAACTGGTATGTACAAAATTACCATATAAAATGGAAAATGCTTTTCAGCTTACTGAGTGCTTTGGGAAATTAGATATAAAAACTTAATTCTTTTCCAGAATAATTCAGGGATGTTTGTTGATGAAAAAAAAGTTGTTAGAGATCTTAAAATACTCTTGTTTCTTTCAAAGTCATAATTAGAAATCAATGTGTTTAATTAGGAAAAAAACCCAAACCCTGATAGTCATGGCTGTATAGGTAGGTATGAAACTTTCCCTTTAGGGATTTCTGGGTAGGTGGAAGATAGTGAAAGTTGATCTAAATTTAAAGACATTTTTTAAAGGAGTGCTTTTTTAAATACATGATATGGATAGATATGTAAAGATAATGGATATATAGGAAAACACAATTCAGGTAGGTGAGCAAATACCTATGCACATAGGCAGAGACAGTGTAGATGGTTCTGGGTTTAAATTGCTTTGGCTTTCAATTTTGAGCTCTATCACAGAGGGTTTTTTTAATCTTAGACAATTTGCTTCAACATAAAATTTCACAAACACTGAGTTTTTTGCATGTCCAAGTTACTCTAAAGTTTCAGCTTCTATATTGCAGTTTTCCATCAGTATGGAGAGGCAGTAGCACCTTGTGCTTGTGGAGTCCTGTAAGAGTTTGAAAGCAAGTTGGATAGTCTTATGGCTGAGCTGTATAACCACTGTGTAAGGACAGTATATGTATGAACAGCTTTTGGCAGGGGGAGGAGACAGAAACACTTGCGACTGCTGAGTGCCTTTCTTTCTTTCTAGCTGCTCAAAAAAGTAACAAACAGAGACCAAAATAGGAGGTTGGGTTAGAGTAACATGCTGGTTTGGGCTGGGATAGGATTAATTTTTTTCACACAAGTGTAAACCGGGAATGGGTTTTGTGGCATTACACCCTGCTGGGAATCCCCGGCAATGCCATGAGTGGCTGTATCTGCACTTCTCCGATGCAACGCCTTTAACTTCTGCTAAGCCAAAGGTCTTGATTTGTCTTTTGTCTTTGCAGGTACTTTTATGATCCTTTCTCTCCTGTCAATTGTGTATGGTGCCCTGCGCTGCAACATCCTGGCTATTAAGATCAAGTACGATGATTATGATATCCGTGTGAAACCAGCCGCCTACCTCTGCATATTCCTGTGGAGGAGCTTTGAGATTGCAACACGGGTCACGGTGTTGGTCCTTTTCAGTTCAGTCCTCCGAATCTGGGTTTTCCCTGTTGTTCTAGTGAATTTCTTTGCGTTTTTTTTCTTCCCATGGGTTCTCTTCTGGCTCAGCAAGTCCCCGTTTCCTGAGAACATAGAGAAGGAATTCAGCAGGGTTGGCACTACCATAGTCTTGTGCCTTCTCACCTTCCTGTATGCTGGCATTAACATGTTCTGCTGGTCAGCAGTGCAGGTGGAGCTCAGTGATCCTGACTTAATTAGCAAATCCCAAAATTGGTACCGAATGGCTGTGTACTACGTGATGCGACTGTTCGAGAACGCATTCCTCCTGATGATGTGGTACCTTTATAAAACAGATATCTACCTCTATATCTGCACCCCGTTGTTGTTCTTGAAGCTCCTGTTAAGTTACTGCATGGCTGTCTTCTTCATGTTGGTGTTCTACCAGTTCTGCCACCCATGCAAAAAGCTGTTCTCATCCACCATTACCGAAGCTTTGCTGTTCTGTTCCAAGTTCCTCTGCTTTATTTGCAAGTCTCCCAAATCCTCTGTACTGACAGACAAGGCAGCAGTGAAATCTCCTGAAAATACCGATGAAACACGGAGCAGTAGCAAGACAATAGATTCTCAAAAGGGGAATCCTCATCAAAGTGTTTCTTCCAATGCCTAGTACAACTGGAAACAAGTGGGTGCCTTTGGAAGGTGGCAGATCACCTGCTGGGAATGTTGGGTATCTGAGACATTGTGTCTTGTGGATGGGTTTTCTTTCTTGCAGGTGTAGCACTGCATGATGGCTGACAAGCCTGTCTTTGTGGAGAGCAGTGTTTGGGTATTTGTATCTGTGTGTGTTTGTGTACAGAGAGCACTTGTTGTTTGTAAACTTCTATTTCAGAGGTTTTTTGCACATAGGTTTATTATCAGATGCTCATTTATAAGTCATTGTTGGAGACATCCTTCAAAAACTGGCCTGTTGCTCATCTTACTCAGGAAGTCTGAGTATGGAAGGCAATGAGTTATTTCAGAGAGGATGACCCGTGGCATGCCACCCTAGCATGGAAACAGAGCTTAGACCTGGGATTTATAGGGACTGTAGCTGTGGTCTGCTTTGATCAAATTGCAGGCTGTTTTACACTCTAATCAGTGTAATAAGATAATACTTCTCTCTGTGGTATAAGAATTGGGCTTCCACAATGCACTGTAGACTGGGTTGCCATGAAACAGCCAATTAGCCAGCACTGACACTGAAATGTGACTGTTACTGAGAATGGACAGAGGGGTTGTTGGCTTTGCACTGTTTCACCCTTCATATTTGCTGCTTGTTAGTAAGGGAATTAACACATTAATTGTGATGTTCTGGAATAGCTCGTTTTTCTGACATTATCACTTACCTAATACTTTGTGATGTTCTGGTATCAGGGTGGTGTTCACTTTATTTAAATATCTAGAAGTTGAGCAGATAGTGTATACTAGTCATGTAGGAGCTCTCCAGTCCCCATGTTCAGGGGGTGATTCACCTGGTCTTAAAATGGACAGGTGATATGAATCATTCTGTGGAGACCTGTTACTCAGTGTTAACCAGATGCCTTGACAATGAGTTTTGACTATCCCTCCTCTTTTAGGTGGCTGAAGTTAAGAGATGAGCACTACCCTGCTTGTCAGGGGTTTGATATTGCACCAAGTAGAAGACAGTGATTCCTTCGTATTGAGGCTGTGATTTGTTATGATTAGTTTAATATCATTCATTCTAACCCCTAGGACTTCTTTACCTCAGAAATATCACAGGCTTGATGTCTGAAAGAAAAAAATGGAAGCCATTGACTTTTTCTTCTCAGCAATACATCACCACAGATTAAAGGGTTTCTGTATTTTGCAAGTTGCTGAGAAAACCTTAGGAGATGAACACCCAGGAATTTAGTGGAAATACACAAAACCATCTGCATTTTCAAAAACAAAGTGAAAGCTTTTTGCACTTTGTTTGCCTAGCACCTTGCATTCTTTTTGAGTGATACGGATTCTGGCTGCTTGTGGAAACAAATAATTGATGACCCAAAGCATCTCCCAGTGTTCTAAGCTTAGCCTCCATTCTGTCATCAAGGAGGATGTGAAGCTTTTCAGCATCTTTGTATTAGAAGTGCCTCAAATGCAGGTCTGAGGTAATTTATAATGAAATATGTCACCTGCAGTTCTGCAAAGAGCTAAGTGCTTTTATTTTTTTCTTGACTGCACTGTAAATGAATGTCTTCATATTTCAGTTTTATAATGAAGTTTTCAGTTAGTTTCATATGTATTAATTAATACGTTTTTATTTAGCTTAATAGCTGTGTGTGTTATGTGTATGTAGATCTCATTAAGTTATTGATGGATGGTAATGGGAATTTTTGGCCTGAGATTGCCATGGGAATATACCTCATATCTGGGGAAGACACTGAAAACCTCAGTTTAATTTCTCCCTCTGAGTAGCATAGAATAGTGAAGTGACTCTTTGAAGACACTTCATGATTTCTCTGTACTTTTCTCTGCAGAAGTACAGTCTAGTTTTTCTCTCTACTCTTCTAGATGCAAAAGAGTATTTATTTTTTGTTGTTGTTTTTCAGTAGTGCGTTAAAGGAAAAAGGGAGAATGTAACCCTTGCTTCTAAACCTGCAGAGTTCAGCACACAGGCCCAAATTTTCTGTTGTTCTTAGTCAAAACCGAGTATCTGTCTTTATAATTGGGTACTTATCAATATCAGTAATCAGAGAAATATGGTTGTTGGCTATTTACAGATATACCCAGGTCTGAAATGTTGGTCTTTGAGGGAAAATAAAAAAGTAGCTTCATATGTAGAAGTAGTTCATATCTAAAGAGATCTCTCAAATACTTAAAGCAGATTGTGGATACTGTAAGTGTTGGTTCAGTTGTGCTTCTGCCATTTTGAAACAGTGAAAGCTTTGCAAACCTCAGCCAGTGAAATGTTTGTTACAACAACCTCAGGTATAGGAGAGTCACCCAGCCAGGAGCCCAGTATGAATACACAGTGAGTACCATTTAACCTCACAGAACAATGCTGAAGAATACTGTATATGCATATTTTAGAGTGTGTGCCATATTACTTCCCTGTTTTCATACCAGCCTCCTGAAGTGCATGCATAGGGAACTGAATATTTAAATCACTGTTATGAGGGGGGAAAAAATATTTGTATGGGTTATATGGCTGTCCTGTGGTTTTGCCTTAGTTGTGCAGAGTAACCAAATCCAGTTTAAACAGTCCATCAGCATGAGGGCCACTGCCTGTGCAGTGCCTTATGTCACCAGGGGCTGGGGTGCAGCTTAACCAGCAGCATTGCTGCTCTGAGGGGTTTTATCCAGCTGTGCTGCCATTTCTGGTAGAAAGGTATGATGGGGAGTCAGAGACAGAGATCCTCTGGAAAGAACAGTGTTTTAAAGGACAAGCTGATTTCTCTGAAGTGTGCTGTAATTCCAGGAAAGGCAGCTTTTCTCAAGATAAAGACACTGGAGGGTGTTGTTATCAGTCCACGCAGTGGCTGCACAGAGAGGATAATATTGCCTGCAAAGTCTGTGTATGAATGGGTGATCTCTTGCTGCAAAGTTTACTGTGGTTTTACTCTCCTCCATGAATGTTAGAGAGGCCTGCGTGTTCAGTGGGGTTTGGGGCTGCTGCTAAAAACTATACTGCCTTGGGTAGTCCTGAGTCACACAAGGGGTTGCTCAGTAAGGATTATTCACATGTATAAGAGTATGCAAGATCTGATACATTGGGTTTTTTTATACTTGTAAAACAACACATTAAAATGCTGAAACTATCCCTCAAGTTGTGTTGGTATCAGTTCTTAGTCTGCTCTTTCAGAAATCCAGAGTAAAGGTTATTGCACACTGTCATCACCACACAGCAGCAGCAATGTTTTCAAGCAGACCTGACAAAAGAAGAATCTGTGATTGATTTGGGAGTTCTTTCCTTCAACCTGTGATGCTTCCATTACTGTTTTGTGTAAAATTTTTTATGTAAGGGTGGAGCAGTTTAAGAGACCAGTGCTATATTGAACATATATGGGTTATTTATTGTCAGGATGAGAATATTTACTGACTTACATTGGGAATTGGAAAGAAATCATTATCTTACAAAGAATATTTTAACTTTTATTCTGCACATTTGTTTCACAGTCATCTGGATTTACCATGTACTTGTCTCTGACCTTGGGAATATCCAGCAAAATCCACAATGAGGACTGTTGTGGAGAGACATGAATGCATAAAAGCTTTGCAACACATTTAAGTGTTTGTAAATTTAAATATATAAAATGTGCATGTATGTTGTAAATACATGTGTAAATGATAACATTGTGACAAGTTGTAATGTGTGTACATCATCTGAATGAGGAGCAGTGAGAAAGGATTTTAGAAGTCCTGGTAGTGATGGACCCTACTGTGTGCTAGTAAGAGCTGCACTCCCTACAACACAGAAAGTAATTAATCCTTACTTGCAGACACTATTTTTAGTCTCGAGGGATGATTTTTAAATGACTATTCAGCTTTTTTTTTAATCAAATGTAGATTAACATCTCAATGAAAAATTTTGGGTTTAGGCACGATGTTGATTACTTCTGTTTTCAACAGTGTACCTGGAAGAAAAATTTATGGGACCACACTGTTTCTCTGTCAGCCTTGTTCTCTCCAATTCATACCAAACATCATTGAACACATTAAAACTACATTTTTCTGAGGTGATATATGTGAGGAAATAAAAGAGGTTTGTACAAGCTTTGTGAAGACTGTCAACTTCCACGAAGAAAAGGTAGGAATTGATAAAATGATCTTACTGGTAAGACAGTTTTCAGCATGACCTTTGATTTAGAAATGGGGGGTTTTAGTATAAGTTTTAATATAAGTTTTAAGAAATCTGAAAATTAAGAAAATTAAGAAGTTTGAAGTTTTTGGAGTCCACAATTTGCAAATCACCTTCCTGCTGACAATGTCACAAGGCAGGCAGTGAGCACACTTCACGAGTTACAAACCTGTGTATCACACAGTGATCCACATACCTACTAACTCTTGCCCTTAGTGTGAAAGAGGACCAGAAGGTGTGGGGAGGAAAAGATGCAGAGGGAAGGAGGACATCATAAAATCATGAGAGGTGATAGGAGTCACTACAGTTGAAAGGATAAAACATGGCCTGTATGGGAAATTTTACTTTCCTCATTGATCTGCTGATGGCACGACAGCTTATTTAAAGTAAGTTTCTAACCATTCTAAAAAATACAGGGTTTTGTTAGACTTAAAAAATGCATGACAACTAAAATGAACACTTTTTAAAAAAGATTTGGGTTAGTAAACTGTAACCTGATTTTAAAAAATCTCAGCTGTGGGGAGTTTTTAAACCTCCTGATAGTTCCTTTGGTTTGTTTTTTTTTCCATAGCAGCTGATAATATCTTGCCTAAAACAAAAAAAACCACATTTTCTATTAGTTTCTGCCTATTTGCAGGGTTTATATACCAAAGAAAATGGGATTTTGAACTCAGATATTTGCAAGCCAGACATCATAGTGGATATTTACAATTTTTTATTTTAAAAGGTTGTTGCAGTGACTGCCACTTGTCACTCAGGAATCATAACAGAAACTTGAATATACAGTAATTTGGCAGAGATGGTAAGTTTGATTCACCAGAGACAGAACACTTCAAAAGGAAAAAGTATTAAGGATTATGTCATTTCCTACTGACCAAGAAAAATAAGTATAATAAAACTATTAGATCTTGGGTTCACCCCAAAAACTAAAGTGAAAATGAAAAGCGCTTCAAAATGACAATATGAAAGCTTACTGAATGACAACAATTTCATATCCTGGGAAAAAAAAAGGACAGTTTTATCCTATTTTTTTTTATTATTTCTTGGAGTCATAAGGAAAATCACTTGTCACTGAAATAAAGTTTTACAGAAAATATGAGTGTCTGTGTTCAGGTATGAAAATATTGCCTTTCAAGTGTGAAATTCTGATTTAATTGCATCTGTGTGTAAAGGCTTCTAATCACAGACTAGCAGTAATGGGTAAACACATCTAAGCAGAGGATGGGTGCTAATTTGTTGGATATTACTGAGATCCTCCTGGAATAAGATCACAGTTGTAACTTTTTGGGCCTTGAAGGTGAGAAATGATTGAATGAACAAGAGACAGCCTGTCTTAAACACCTTCTGTGCCTTCACGTTGATAATTGTTTGAGTTCTTATTTTGACAGGGCAAACAAAATGACAGGGAATAGATGTTACATATTTTAACTTCTGAAATGTCTTTCATCAGCTAGTTGTTTCATCTGATTAATGTGCCCTGTCAGTCCAGAGCTTTAATCAGCCACAGATACCTTCTGGAAAATGATCAGGAACAGATACAGATGGAGAGCAATGCCAGAGGTAGTCAAGGTGAAGATTAATTCACATCTGGCTTCTAGAGTGGGAGGTAAGTATCAAAAACAGTAGCACAGCACCTTGCAGATGAGGTGCCAGCACTGCATTTTTTTTGTCTTTCTGCATGGATTTGCAGTTCTTGTAAATGTGTTGTATTAAGGTGAGTGCAGGACTCGGCAGCTGACAGAAAAGAGAGGTGCTTGTGATGGCTTTAGCTGTGCATTTGCTGGCCCTCATAGCTCTGGTTGTGTTCTTCAGAATGTGTCCTAAGTACTTCCTCTGCTGCTTTGTGGGGGTCATTTTGAATAGAAGTGGAGAAACAAGGCACAGTGAAACACTCAGGTGGGTTTTTCAGTAGGGCTGCTCTTTCAGAGCCAAAGTTGGGTGGCCATGAAGAGGGCTGAACTCATGGAGTGCATCAATTCTTCATTGCCACATTGAAAACTTTAATACTAGGGGGCAGTACAGAACCTCAAAGGCATTCAGGTGTCATTTCAAAAAAATCAGAGTGGAAAGGAGATTTTAAAAAAAGAGTAGCACCAACTTTGTATTGCAAGGAAAGCAAGGGAGCCCTACAACAGCAGTGTTTCTTAAATTTTTCATAGTGTTTATTGTGAGCTCACTCCCCCCCTTCTTATTTCTTAAGCAACAAAGAGAAGAAAAAACCAAGCAGGAGGAAAAGAGATATTTTATTAAAAAATAAAATGTCACTCCAAACTTATGGAAATGTGTGGGGCAACTCAAAGACGTGTTGCATTGAGGGCAAACCTAGATTTATCCACTGATGCTCTCAAAGGTTCAAGGTGCAAACCCTATAAAGGAATTCAGTTAGAGCCAGGCAGTGTATACCAGCCTCAGAAAGTAAGAAGGTCTCTCTGATCTAGACATAGCCTCATGTTAAAAAAAAAATAATTGCTTTTTGACATGTTTTAATACCAGCAGTTTTAATTATATGCATTGTGTTACAGTACACACATTAGTTCTGATTCTGCATCTCGGCACAAATAGGCAATTTCCATGCTAATGATCAGAACAAATGTGTTAGCACTGACGTGTGCAGTTTGCTCAGTTGATTCCATGTTCCTTATGCACGTGAAGAAAAACAACATGCAATGCAAACCAACATGGCCATGCAATATATCAGATAGTTTTTTTAAACCACGTGGTAGCTGGATGGTTCCTGCTTGGATCCTGTTTTCTTCAGCAGTTGAAAAAAAATCTGTCTGCTCTTTACTGAAAGATAAACTATAATCGATTGGAGAAACCTGGCACATTGCATGTGCTAAGCCTTATTCCTGGTGATTTGGCTGTGTGGATCAAAAATGAGCCAAGCTACTTCAGAGGAAAGGAAAACATTGCAGGGGAGAGACAGGTTATCAGGTAGGAACAGGCAAGGAATGTAATACGTGAAAAACTACTTCTGCCTTGCCATGAAATATGGGCCTCAGTAAGGATGTTGGTGTTGTGCCACAAGGATTGATGGTAAGGCAAATTCAGGGAAAGCTGGAGTGCTGTACCATTAACTCATCAGACAACTCAAATGCCAATGGCACCTGACTCTTCAGCATAAATTACCAATGGTACAAAATGCAATGGAAGCCCCCAAGGGCACCAAGCAGGAATCCATTAGCAAACACCTATCAATCACTTGTCCAAAGTGTCCTACAGCTATCAAGGGCTTATGTGTTTCAGCTGCTATCTTAATAGACTATACATCACTGTTCCTCCCAGGGTACAACAGCAAATGGGCAGTTGTCTCTTCAAGCAAGAGAAAAAAAAAATTGACTAAGGAAAGGGAAGATTTACAAGTGGGAGATCTAAAATTCAAAACCACAAACTGTCTATGGTCTTAAGTGTATCACTCATTCAAAAGAAGTTCTAGTGTAATAGAAAACTAAATGCAATTTTATCATGTGTCAGGAGTGTATTTGTATGGAAAATATATTGACAAATGATTGGATCTGGCAGACTCTCCCTGCCAAACAGTGAAAGTGTCAGTGAGGTGGGATTATGTCCCTGAATGCAAAAGAAAACATCTGTGGGTCACACATTGTTGGCCCACATTGTGGGCTGTAATTAACAGCCAACATCTCTGATTTTGATCAAGGTAAGCACAGCTCCTTGAACTCTGGCAGAAAACTGTGTGAGAGAAGGTTCTCCAAATCCAACTGAGAACTCGGGTATCTCCAGCCTATTGCTGCTGCTGTGAAAGGCTGAGCAGTGACAGTAGCAGAATATGATTGGACAATCAAACCTTACATTAAAACGTCATAAAAGCAAGGAAGATAATGAATAAATAGTATTGTAAAAATTGTAATCCCTGATCTAATCCACTCATTTAAATTTAAATTTTCATAGTGGTATATCTGGAAGTGCTAAAAATATATTACAGGAGCGATATGTCTGTGTGTGTATGTATAAACTGCTGTAAACAGTCTTGCTGCAGGAGGCTTCAGCAGTTATTAATCTATTGGTAATTCAGCCTGGAAGAAAGTCATCCCAGTTCAAAGGCTAAGTTATGTGACATTTGTGTCTTCACTAAGTTTCCCTAAGAGATGGATGAATGCCTCTGAGCACCTTTTGAGTGCAACTTAAGCCAGGCAGGGCTTTGTGAGGTACTCCCAGGCAAGTGTCCAGGTTATCAGGGCAAATCCAGAAGTAAAAAAGGTTTATCATGACAAATGAGTGAAAGAAAACACATAAATCCAGTGATTGTGTGGCTGGAGCAGTATAATTCTATAAGAAGAGGCAATTTAAGTATCGTTTACCAGCATACAGGCTTCACGTTGGATCATGGTACAGGGATGAACCCCATTTTAGTAATCTTGCTGAAGGATAATTTTTAAGCAAAAGTCTGTTCCTCAGTGCCACAGGTTATTGCTATCATGTTATCTTGCTTACACTTGTCCATTAAACATGGCATCATTCCTCAGTGTTTTCTCTATTGATATTACTGAAAACTACTAGTCCTCCATAAAAGCGAGGACGAGCCAGACACTGTATCTGTGGGGTGTCTGGTCATGGACAGGCATCTGCTAACTGAACACCTCCACACTGAGGACTGGGAGAGAGAAAAATTAGCAAAAAAGCTATCACAGCTCTCTTTTGTACTTTGTAAGAAAACTACAGCACTGCAAAGACTTGTAATGGGTGGCTGTTCCTGTGCCTGAAGGGGGATGGTGGAATACTTCTATGACTGGGTAGTTATATTGATGCCATGTTTTCCACTTCTGTAACACAGACATTAAGACACCCAGCCTGTCAATGGATGAAGCCCAAATAAAAACACAGGAGTTTCACTGCCAGAATCAGTCCAGGGACTGCTGCAAAGGGCCACAAACACAGATAAACACAGATGCCAGTCCCCGATGCCTGGCCCAGACCACTAACACCAGAGCAGACCTCTCCTCTCATGTGTTTTTAAATGACTCCTCACAGCACACTCTCGGCCATGAGCTTCCAAAGCCCAGCTATAGCAGGCCGGGGGGCACCTCCCCTATTTCTAGCTGTGGAAATGGGGTTGCAAACGTGTGTCAGGAGTGATACAGCTCCAGTGGATACTATTCAGAATGGAAGCGGGCTAATGTTCTCTGGAGGTCCTTTCCCAGACTGGGAGCATGAGCTGCTAATTAAAGATGGGATTTGACAGCCCAGCACTGAAAGCGAGACGTAAAAGTAGGAAAGCGATTTTGAACAGGGGTGCAGTAGGAAGGGGGACACGAGGGCAGGCGCAAACGGTGGGAAGGACCAAGGCAGAATGGTCTCCTCTCCACCTCCTTCAGCTGGGCTGTGCCCCGGGAGCGATGCGCGGTCCCGGCAGCTGGTGGCACCGCCGAGCCGCTCGGGCTGGCGAACCACCGACCCGGGAGCAGCTGCCCTCCTCGCATCTCTCGGGATGTTTTCCCGAGTGGGAAATCGCTGGTGAAGTCCCTCTCTCCAGGCAGAAGAGAGTTACCCTGGGCTATCACCCGCACTTGTAAACGAAGTGGATCTGAAGCGCAGGGAAGAGAAATCTCACTGCAGAGGGAGAGCAAATAGATGATAGTTGAGCTCCAGAGCCAGACTGGCAGATCATAAAGCCTGGGACCCTGCTGAAAGCTGTGAGCTGAGCTCCCTCTCCCCCAGTCCCATGCAAAGCCAGGTTATTTTGGCCTCTGAGTTTATTGCCTGGAAGGTTATGCTGTCCTAACTCCACTCCAGCTCTACTTGGAAACTAGTGCCTGCTTAATGCGATTCCTACCTGTACTTAGGGTATGTGGTGGCTCTTCCTTCTGGTAACACAGGAATGTGCAGCCGTTTGTGATAGTGCTGTTTGACTTCTAGCCAAGGCAGGCAAATAGTATTTGGCTCATACATATATTTTTTTTAATACAGCACCTGGGTCTCTCATTATCACTGCAAAAGGCAGGCAAGGAAGTACTAGAGCAGGGTCGTATCAAGGGCTATAGTGTAAAGCAAAGACCCAGAAGGATCTGCCAGTCCTTATTGGAGTCTCACTGATGTTTTATCCTGGCTCATATCTGTCCTCTTTTCTGCCCTCGTCTCAGCATGGAATAATTTATTTTGTAAACAAACCAGAGCAGAAGTTTCAGACTGTCATTCCCTTGAGGGAAGGCAAGTGCACACAGTGACAGCCTCGGGCTGTGTGTGAAGAGTCCCTTCAGGGAAGACAGCTTGACAAGTCTCTTGTTTGCTTCTTCCACTTTTGGGTGGAATCAAGGGATGTTTGATAAACAAGGATTGCACAGCATTCAAAATAAAGACTTCAGCATACAAAATAAAGAAGGTTAATCAAGGTCTCTCCTTAGCTTTCCTCCTGGTACATGGGAAGGAGGAGCTGGGTCTCTTTCACTCTGTTGATATTACTCTCTCTTTTGGGGCTTATGCTTCCTTTTAGGAGGAAGATGTGAAATCCCTAGGCCCTAGGGATTAGGCAAATGTCTGGCATGAAATTTGTACACCAATACACAGACCATTATTGCACAGAGCAGAAGAGGAACTAAATTAATTCCTAAGCAATGGGGCTAAATTACTGCAAGGAAATGAAGAACCCTGAGACATGAATACTTTTGCAGTACTGTTATACTGCAAAAGGATCCCTGTTCGCTGAACTTTTCAGCACAAAAAAGGACGAAAGATGCTACGTGTAATCACGTAGCTTGAAAGGAATTTTATAAACAGAATGAGATAGCATTTAATTTTTTCCATACTCCAGGTCTACACTCCTACATAATTAATACACAGCCGCCAGTGTTGCCTTTTCTTGTACAGGATGCATTTTCCAAATTAGAACAAAGTACAAAAATGCAAGTTTTTGAAGGTGAAAGCACCAGAATTAAATCAGGGGTGATGTGTGGGTGATTTGGGTACTGTTTCTACTCACACTTGCAACAGGCAACGTTTGCTGAGCGTTATCTTGTCACTTTCAAAATTAATAGGAAAACTCACAAGCATCAGGGAGCACCAGAACTCACCAGCTGTGGAAGGGTCCAGCACCTTTGCCCTTTCTGAGATGAACTGAGGCACTGAGATCAACTACCTGCATTTGATAATTGCTCAGCTGGGGGCAGCTGAAATATACTCTGTTCATGGCCTGTATTCGGGCTGTTAAGAGGACATCAGACTTTGGGACTGTTGTGACTGATCCAAAAGCAGCCCTTGCTGGGCTCGTGGCCTGCCAGAAACCTCCTGAACCAATAAATTGTATTTCAAGGAGAAATGTTTATTTTTTTCTTATATAGTGTCCTGGTTTTGACTGGGATAGTTTTCTTCCTACAGTGCTGTGTTTGGGATTTAATATGAGAATAATATTGACAACATACCGATGTTTTAGTTGTTGTTGAGCAGTGCTTACTCTAAGCCAAGGACTTTTCAGTGTCTCGTGCTCTGCCAGGGAGGAACTGCACAAGAAGCTGTGAGGAAGCACAGCCAGTAGAGCTGATCCAAATTAGCCAAGGGGATATTCCATACCACAGAATCCTCATGTTCAGTATATGAACTGGGGGGAATTTTATGGGAGCCACAGATGCATGCTGGGGAAAAGACTGGGAATTGGTCAGTGGGTGGTGAGCAATTGTATTGTGCATTATTTGTTTCTCTGGGATTTTATTCCTTTTCTCTCCTTTTCATTACAATTATTGTTACTGCTGTTGTTATTATTTATTTTGTTTCAATTATTAAACTGTTCTTATCTAAACTGATGTGGTTTACATTTTTCCCCACTTCTCCTCCCCACAGAGGAGTGAGTGAATGTCTGTGTGGTGCTTAGGTGCCGGCTGTGGTTAAACCACAATATGCAGTTCCATGGTTCCTGGGCCTGGGGACCTTGTAGAGTGAAAAAATACAAAAAAATAACCTATCTAGTGACACATGTCCTCAGTTTTTGCCGGAGCAGAGAGGAATTAGCAAGGCTTGCATGTACCAGACAAGAGGAATGTTAGATTACACTTGGAATCTTCTGTGGACACGGAATTACTGGAAGAGAAATAATACTAGTGATTATTTATCAACAAAGATCAGCATGAACTGCATCTCAGACCTGAGAAGATTAAAAAATGACAAGTCTGGGCAGAGATAGCTCTTCTGTGCTATCTATATTACACTTTAGCATTAAGAGCTTTATAAAGTAGCAATATAATTTTTAGCTGAAAACCTGACCAGTTGTATCATTTACTCTATCCTTTGTATCACAAAGAAAAAAGTAGGCTATTTCAACAGTTCATATACATTTAAGTTATGCAAAAATATATGTAAAGATGGTAGAAGTATGTTTGAAAGACAACTGTGAGCATGATTCAATGGTTAACTTATTTCCTAAATGAATGAGAAAGGAAACAGGTTGCTGTAAACTTCTGCTCTCACTTCCTTATGAGAGAAGACATAGAGGCTGTCCCAGAGAGAGTGGGGCTGTTGTGCACACACATCTCAGGCAATCATGGGTAACTGGGTGGAGAATGAAGGACTGTCCATCTTCGTTGTTGTAAGTACAATTTTTATTGTGATTTGTGTCCAGTAAAAAGTTCTACAGAAAGTTGTGCTAAGCAGTTCTCACTGTGCCAGTGGGGGATGCACCTGATTATGCTGAAAGTTGGGCAGCAAGTGCAGGGAAATGCTTTGAGGGAATAATTTTTAAGGAGCTCTCTCTGGTATCTGAGTTGGAGTAGGCTTTGTTAACTGAGAAATGATCATATGTTAACTTCAATTTGTTTTGTTAGCAATATTTTAGTTAAAGAAAACAAATAACATTACAACTCACTTAACGATGTGAACTTCAACAGAGAAAGCAATTACAACCACCTCCCTTTCTTGCACTTCTGTAAACAAAAATGGATGTAACTGAGAGCATGATGTCTTGAAGGTATAAAATATGTATTAGAGTCAGATTTGAGAATTTAGAGCAGAGATTCATGAATCCTTCATCAAGACAACTAGTACTAGATCTGTTTACATCTTGCATAGAGGGGCTGTGAAAGTAGGTTAAATTAATTCTGAACAGGATTTAAAAGTATTGAAAATCCCAGTTGTATTTGAAAGTGCTAAAGAGTAAGCAGGGCAGTCCTCCTTGGAGAAAACAAAGTTAATATTTCAGTGGTTTTTTCACTTCACAGAGTGGTACAAGGGCTCTAGGTGTTCCTATATGTGTATCATATACATATATGTTTTAAAAAACATATGCAACACCAAAATGTAAGAGCAGTTAAGGTGTTGTTGCCAAGTGTAGTTAGTAGAGGTAAGTAGTGAAAGGAAGAAAAAGAAAACACAGAACTTAAATATTTGTGGTGACCAAAATGTGAACATCTTTATTCAAAGAGGTATTTCTGCTTCTATGAACAATCAGTACTTGCATATTACATTGTAGATGTGTAGCTCTAGTTTAGGAACATAACCCCCTGGCTGTGGCACTTCAATGCTTTGAAAGAGAGTAACTCTGTTTGCTGTTCACCTTCAGTGAATTGGGGAAGTTAAAACTGCCAAGAGGTGAATTTTGGCTTTTTCTTTTTTTTTTTTTTTTCCCCAACAGAACTGGAATATTAAAATAATTAAGTAGGAAGTCTTTATTTTCTTGAAATAAGGAATTTGGTTTTAGAGCCTCAAATCTACAACAAGGTCAGCTAAAAGGGAAGGAAACTAATGGAGACACTGATAAAACCAGCTAAAAGCACAGATTACTGGAAGCCTTACCAAAGTGTTCTGCTTTGGTTTCTGCAGCTTTGCTGCACACTGACCAGCTACAGGGTTGTCCAGTGCTTGACAGAAACAGGACAGACATGATTTCTAGATGTACCTCAACAGAAAAGAAACATGTTAGCCTGAACCCCATCCTGTACTGCCTCCACTGGCCAAAAAGCATGGATGGCTACCTCTGCCAGAGGTTGTCACAGTGTTTTCAAAGGGTCTGTGTTCCACAGGATTAGCACCAAGAAGAACCGTAAAAAACCATCAAGATCAGGCAAAAAATCTTGGTCTTTTAAATGCTTAGGATATTTGTTTAAAGTGAGAGTGTGAGACAGTGTAATCCTGGATGAACTTGGTGTTTTAATGAGAATTTGGGGATTTCCTGTATATTGCCTTACCCTGATGGAAATCCCTTCATTTCCCAGTGTTTATTTACATTTTCAAGATCTGAACCAATTCCAAGTTTTTATACTGTGTCAGTTGGGCCAAAAGAAGTAGCAAAATATGTGTTAGGAGGGGTGAGGGACTGTAATGTCACCATTTCTGGCATTCTTAGCTTCTAACCAGAGACTGGGTTTTCTCCCAGTTCTCAGACTTTCTCTGTTTTCATGCTTCACTTAGTAAACCGACTTAGACTGAGTGTGCACTGATACAGATTTGTTTCAGTATGGGATATGAAATCAGCTAACCAGCTGCAGGAGGGCAAATTCCCATATTCATGATGATCTCTTTGCCCAGATGGACCTAAGAGTTGATAACTTGTCTTTCCCTAAACAAACCTGAACCTTGGGATGTGCAAGTGTGAGAAAATTCTGCAGTACAGCTGTGAAGAAGTCCAGTTTTGGGTGGTTAGCATGCTACCAAAGGGCCTGTGTTGAATATTTCCTGATGGCTGATTTCAGATCCTCTTCAATTCAGCCCTATGTGCTATTTAGGCTATCTGTGTTGAGATCTCAAGCTTCTTTGTCCTTTGTCACAGCTCCTAAGTCTTCCTCTTACTTAGGTTAATGTGCCAGAGGAAATGCCACTTGGAAAAGTCCCTAACCTTTAGTGGTGTTTGGAGATACAACTAGACTCACAGAATTAAACACCTGTAGTATGAAGAGCAGATAAAATTGTGTATATATTCCTTGAGCTGTGCAAAGGTTTCAGCTACACATTGCTGTATTTTGGTTTATTGCCACTCCTGTACCCTGTGTGCACACGTCAGAGCCCATTTACACCACAAAAATTTCTATCACCTCTCCTGAAACATTTATACCCTGCAGTACACTTCTCTGTGCAAACAGGAGCACAGGGAACCCTTTGACCATTATCTGAACTCTGTAAATTCAGATCTCTAACAATGAGTAGCAATGAGTATAAGCTTCCTGTTTAATTCTTTTTCAGCTTGTGTGGCTGGGGTTAAATGTCTTCCTCTTCTGGTGGTACTACCTTGTGTATGATGTCCCACCAAAATTCTTCTACACCAGAGTACTCCTTGGCGTAAGTGCAAGACATTATTATCTTGGCATAGACAGAGAATAGCATTTTTGCCTAGTTTTACTTGATTGAAACAGGAACAAGTGACTGGAGCAGCAGGTTCATGTAGGAGTTAAAGGTCACATGCAAACAGATAACTGAATGCAGATGGATATCCAGTGCTTCTGAACACAAAGCTGGAACACAAAATAGAGAGATCCCATTCTAAATATGTTTTCAGGGAACTATTATGCTCCTGGTAATTAAAGTAAACATTAATTATGGCTGCTTTATCAAGTAAAGATGAATAAAATATTGCCATTGAACTACAGTGTGATCATTTCCCCTTGCAATTATTTTTCAGACCACGAATAGTTTACAAAGATAGTAGCTTTGAAAAGCAGTCATCATTCATATTTGTCAAGTGTCTGAATTATGGTCAAGTAGTGAAGTGATTCTGGATCCTGAGCTATTCAGTATAATACAACTGGTTAATGCAGCATTATGTGTCTTATTAAAACTTTCTTCCAAAGCTACCACAGGTCATGACCAATTGACAGGGAAAATTAATTTGTTCGCATATTTTAAACCCTGACCACAGACATAAAAATCAGCCTAAACTTCAAATTACAGAACACAGCTTTTTGTCAAAGGTTTGCAAAGCCATGGTTTAATTCAACAAAACATGAAATCCTGTTCTGCAATCATGATGCAGTTGCCTTTGAAGGCACAGAGACCCCTGCTTGGATAAGTAGGGCCCAGTGTAACCCCAGGTTAGTAGCTGTGGTCTGAAACTGAAAGGGTCCCACTCTCTCTTTTCCTTCCCTTCATTGTGTTTGAATTAGTATGGTCATTATTCCCTCATTTCAAAGAGTCTTTGTTCAAAAGTCTGAAATAATTCAGGGTATGAAGACTAACACTAAGGTTAAAGATTCCTAAAAGGCAAGACAACAAATTTCCTTAGACTACCTTTACTGACAACAGAGAACTTAAACCACTTCCCTCATAAGTTGTCCATTTACAACTCCAGCCAAACTGAAACAACAGTAGAGACTTGATTTATAGCTTTGGGACACAAAACTCTACTAATGGCTTAGATTTGGACCTGTGTTTGACTGTTGATTGCCAGATGTGACAGGGAGCTTTTTACACAGCCATATTATTTCAAAGCTGAAAACAGAAGGTGTCTACCTGGAGGAATGTGTTCTGCCTGCATTTATGTCTCTGACTTGACCAGAGCACAGTTATTGTGAAATGTGAATATTCACGTTGTTAATGTGAACTGTAGATCTCACACTCACTACAAGTCGTGATATCATACATAAATTAAATCTGTGCCTACCTGTCCTGGATAATGTCTTAGGCAGTGCATTTAATAACTGCATCTCTCCAACTACAGCGTGCCTTGGCCCTTGCAAGGGCCCCTGCAGCTTGCCTGAATTTCAATTGCATGCTGATTCTCCTGCCAGTATGTCGAAACTTGCTCTCCTTCCTCAGAGGATCAAGTGCGGTAAGATGAAGAAAGTATTAAAAAATTTATGCAAGATAATAAGCTAAACAGCCTTGCAAATATACTGAGAAACTTCGTCCAAGTTGCCCAAATATATTGTACTTTTGGGAATGTCCTCTTTCAAGAAGCAGATAAGCCTTGTGTTCTGCTATAAGGAAGACTGAGGTCTATTGCCCAGGGTGTATCTAGAGCTCTGTTGAAACAGTTCACAGGTCTTTTTACCCTTTCTAGCTCCCAAATGCAAATGTTATACTCAGCACTGAGGAACCACCACTAGGGAAAGGACAGGTGATTTTCAGTGACAGCCTCTGACTTTCAGTGACTATCCTCTGATAGTACTGACTGTATCACACTACCAAAATCAAGATTTCTGGCTACTGCAGCAGAAATAATGCAGACAATGCAGGCCATGGGGCTATGTTTCAGTGAGAAAGCAATATTCTCCTCAAGCTCATGAACTGTCCTTCCAGATATATAATGATTCCTCCTTTCTTTCTAGCCACTTTAATATACACGTGATAAAAAAAAAAAACAGTTTGCAGAAGCTGATTTCCATCTGTAAAATTAGTATAAATTCTTTCATGCAAATGACACAGCCTGCAGAGGCTGAAAAAGCAGAGCAGAAGAGGAAGTGGTAAAATAGATGAAGTGTTTCAAGAGTCCTTCATAAGGGAAGAGAGTAATAAGAAAATATGAAGTAATAGGAAAATAATCAGAGACAACCCGGGTTGTATCTCCAACTAGTATATATATCCTGACTGTTGGAGTCCAAGATATCCAGAAGACTCCTCAGATTGCCCTGGAGGGTCTGGGACCCTCNAATGAAGAAAAACTCCTATTTAGGAGCCTGAGTCCTGTCACCTGACAATGAGTATGGATGAATAAATGAGATGTGCCTGACATGTTAAGTTTCTAATTATGTTTGGGAGTAAGGTCAATGCCCTAAACTTTCTAAGACATAACACTTAGGAATACAAAGTTGGAGCCACACACATCAGGCTTTCAGACTTTTCCTTTCCTCCTTCAGATTCTGGGCTGCTACAAAAGCAGACAGCCATACCCTCCATGTATATAAAAGGAAAAAGAATAGTAAGTAAAGCTGCAGGGTTAAAGCTGTTATTCCTCTGCCCTGAGATAGGTCAACAAGTATCTGCCAAAATTCAGAGCATTGCTGGCAGCAGACTCTCTTGCTGGTAAGTAGGAATTAGGAAGCAAAGGGCTCTGAGGATGAGCAAGATGGGCAGACAGGGGCATAAAATAGGACTCTTAGACAGTTGGTGTTTGCTTAACTTCAGTTACTTTTTTGCAATAAAGCCATTCCTCAGGAAGGATGTAATTTCAGATCTTAAGTAAAACATGCACAGCCCAGTGTGCAGTGGCAGTGTCAGCACTGTGGTGGCCTTAGCACAGGGGTGCAGCTGCTTATGCTTAGCTGTCTCTAATTAGCTGTACTCTGCAAGTAACAGCTGTAAGGATCCCTAAGAAAAATCAGGATTTTTAAATGTCAAATAACTTACTGGAAGGGTAATGACCCTCCCAACAGCAGTGTCACTGGGGTCAAGAAGAGGGAAGAATTGTTCAAAACCACTGTTAATAAGAATTTGCTGAAAAGAATAATAAGAACGTGCCCTTTCCATCCTGTCACCCAAAAATCATGTTACAAAGTTATTTGGTTTTAGTTAAAGGAACAGCTGTGTTGTCTTTGCATGGCCCCCATTTGTGTACTCATACTGTCATTAATGAGCCTGACTTCTGAAGCCAGCAGCAGCCCTCTGCCATTGCTTGGCCTTCACTTAAACAGAAAGATTAACTGGCTTGTGCAAGGGAGTCAGGCCCAGTTGGTGCTTCCTCACTAACCTACGTTTTGTTCTACAGTCTTGCTAGTTGTGTCTCAAGATACAGAGAAGGCAAAATTTCTCCTGGCTGTTGTTACAGTCCACTGAAGTCATTGCAGCAGTCTCAGGAGTGTTGGCCTCTTGCGTGGAAAAGTTTGTGTTGGTTGGGTTGTTGTGTTACTTCCCTTGGCCAGTGAGAAAACACAACACAAAGATACAACCCATGATAATCATGCCTTCTGCTGTGTGGAAACAGCAAATGCCACCCTTACAGGAACTTAATGTTCTAGGAAAACTCTGAGTGACTGCAGCACAATTCAGATGGTGTCTGTTAGGAACTCATCATCATTCTTAATGCAAATATCATTCTGCTTTTCTTAATAATCAATTTGGTTGGTTTGCATTGGCGGAGATTTTCTCTTTCTTTTTGGATAACTTCAACAACAAGTTGTAAGTGAGTAATTGGCAAGTACACCCAGTATTTTGGGGAAGGAATCTCTTTGTATTATCACCATAAGTGACTAGCGCATTTGAGTGGGAGCTCCCTGAGACAGTTATACCCAAACTTTGCAGTCCATTTCTACAGCATGAACCACAACAGCATCCTGATGCTAAGTGGCAACTTGGCAATCTACAAAATCAGTCACTCTGCCATGGCCCCTCCTTCTGTTTATAATGTGTAATTTAACATAGGTAAGTTAAATACCTTTGTCATACTGGATTTTAATTTTTTTCTCATTATCAAATACTTTGTTTCAGTGGGACATGTTAAAACATAATCTGTTATTCCCATTTTCTGAAGTGCAGACAGAAATATTTTTGTCTATATTTAGGAATTCTGGATTTTTCTTAGCAATCTCACCAGTTGTTGTGCTCAGGACCTCTGTTTTCATCCCTGCATTTAAACAGTATACGTAGACAACAAAAAGAGTTTTCAAATACTTTTTTTCTTCAAACCTAAAGTGCTGCTCTACCCGTATCAGACGACAGCTGGACAGGAACCTCACCTTTCACAAAATGGTTGCATGGATGATCGCCCTTCATACTGGTTGGTATTCTAATGTTTCTTTTTTATTGCTTTCTTATGCATTTTTCACACAGAATCTAAGGGGGATTCAAGTTCTTAAGGATAAGGGAAGAGGCTTGATTTCATTAATCTAAAGGATTCAGGATGTGATAAAGCATAAATCAGTTTCCAAAGATTTGTCGACTGGCAGAGAGCAAAAGATAATCAAGAAAGAATACTTTTACTTTGAACTGTCAGCACCATTTATGATAGTTTAATAAAAGCTGTTTAACAGAGAACCAGGTACCCTGGATATGAAAAGTTTGGACTGGCCATGAAAATGTTTGTATTTTTTATTTCTCATCTCCTAAACTAAGGTGGTTTTTTCATCAAATTTGTCACTTCTCAGTGCAAACCACACATCCTGGAACAGTCCTTGTATCAGCATATTACTTGAGCTGAGCAGGTTCCCTTTCTCAGCTGTGGCTAAAATCTCACCACCACTTCATAGAGGAGGGGCAGGGTGGTGCAGTTAACATCAGGCCACAGGGCAGGTCTGCAGCACAGGTGGATTCTTTGGGGCTGTTTGACCTGTACCCATCACACCCTGTTTTGAAGGTTCATAAGTATCTAGTGATACAAAAGGGAACAAATTTCAAGAAGTGTTGCATGGATCACCTCTGCAATAATGTGTAGTGCAAGTGTGTGAAACACCTCAGTTCTTTTAGGTTTTTGGATATGTCCAGCTCAGCAAAAATTAATGGGTTTTAGCAATACATCAGAGCAAATCAGCACTAGCAAATGTGACCCCAAGAAAATCCAGGTTCACTTCTTG
Source organism: Calyptomena viridis (assembly GCA_013390005.1). Lineage (NCBI taxonomy): Eukaryota > Metazoa > Chordata > Aves > Passeriformes > Eurylaimidae > Calyptomena > Calyptomena viridis. The sequence continues at coordinate 201,497 of WEIV01017446.1, forward strand.
GCACTTCTACAGAAATCCTGGATGAGGATGATTCTGACAAATAATTTAAGCCACACCATGCTTCAGTCTCCCATGTATTATGGTACTACTATTTGAATTGCTGAAAGCATTTGCTGAACAAAGGTTTGCTAGAAACTTCCCTTCTTTCCTTCCCCCACCCAAAAGATGTAACCTTCAGGGGGTAAAGCTTTAACAGTAAAACACATCAGTGATCTGAAATTGTGATGGAGAGGGTGAGAGCAGCAAAGGTCTTAAGCTGCAGTTGACAAATGTGACAAAGCTTGAAATGCTACCCAAAATCACTGAGTGCTTGTGCTTAATGCTGATTATTCCTTTCCTGTCACTCCCAGCAATTCACACCATCGCACACTTATTCAATGTAGAGTGGAGTGTGCAAGCCCGTGTTGAANTGTGCAAGCCCGTGTTGAAGAGAAAGGAAATCTGGCAGCTGTGCTTTCTAGCCTTGGTGATAAGCCACATGAAAGCTACATCAACTTTTTTAGACAAACTATTGGGGTAAGTGGCATCAGGCTGTGAAATCATTATTATATTTGCTTAGATGATCATGTAAGACCAGAGAACCTATTTCTTGTGTGCACAGTCTGGGTTTGGGCCATCTTGCAGCAAAACCTTGTATAATTAATTTCTCTGTATTTGTCAGGAATATTGTTGCTGAATTCTGGTGGT
>WEIV01017448.1:1459-36120 GCA_013390005.1 Calyptomena viridis
GCTTCCTTTATTTACTCATAGCTACATTTTCCTCTCACAATGGCAAATAAAAATACGTTTCAGTGCCTTTATAAACTGTCAGACCCAAAAAAACCTAAAGGAGATTCAATAGCTTCATTCTAATGAGGTAAGTCAGCTCATATTTTCATCTTGTTAACTGAGGTAGTATCCAGCTTAAAATAAATCAGAAAACTCTGTTCCAGAGCCAACATCTACTACACATGTGTTTTCAGACTACATCTACTTCAGTCTAATTCAACAACTGTCCTCTGAACATAAAAAGTGACCTTCTTTGCATAACATCTTGTGATAATGAGGATATACAGAGTGTGAGATAGGTTGTTAATCTGGGAAAAATCCCAAACCAAACAGAATGCAACACGCATTTTCAAGGTGGGTGAGCTTCTCTATTAAATCAACCAGCTGATCCAACTGATGGATTGGCATCAAATGGCAAAATAAAGCATGCATAATGTATTGGGAGCAAAAAGAGACAGAACAGGACTACCTCCTTTAAACAGCAACAAGGAGCTTAAATCAGCATAGCGTATCATGGTACAATACCAATACGTGTCTAGCTTACCATTTACAACCACCTTAATTTAGACATGTTTCTCAACAGATCAGAAGTAAATTATCTCAAAGCTGAACTTAACTGAGCAGAGAAGCCCTGTTATGTTCTGGAGGTTGCTTTCCTATTTTGTTTTAGAATGTGTTTAGCTAACAAACTTCAAAACCATTCCGAGACAAAGCAGAGACTTCAGTTTCACATGTATAGTCCTCACCTGCCTTAATCCACATTCACTTTAAAAGAACTCCCACACAACAAAACCTCTTACTCTAAATATGTACGTTTGCCTTTATGGATAAGCTGCTCTGAAAATCACTGCTACCTTTATGGATAAGCTGCTCTGAAAATCACTGCTTTCTCCTTCTCAAGGTAACTACAGACCTGACACATTTCCTAACTCTTCGTCGTGACCTCTGCAAAAAGGGGTAAGGGGAGATAGACTAAGATTTGTTGTAGCAAAAAGAACACTATGGGAGAGTAGAGGCAATGGGGCAATGAAGAGGGAGCTCTTCAATAAAATCCTCTAGGTTACCTACTACTCCAGTGTGTTTATAAAGATCAAACAATGCTGTATGTGCACGAAAGTAGTTGTGTTTCTGTTGGGTGTTTTTTTAAAGCTCATGCATAGCATGTCAATCAAAATGACTACAGGTAGGTTTGAGGTGTGACATTTAGAAAAACAAATCCTTTACTGGTGAATTCTCTAACTATGTCAACTTTACTTACAAATGAAACCAGACAATGGAAAGAACCTGTGAAATTACCAACTATTTCTGTACATTCAAAAGTTTGATGTGGAGCCTACTGCAGCCATCCACTATTGCAGTGCTGAATCTTAGGATTTACTACATACAGAAATCACTGTTCTGGAACTAAATCTCCATACATACAGTGGGTATATGTTTTTTTAAATGACTATTTTGCACTGGTTTTGAACATGGCTCTTGCTAAGCTAAGAAATTTTCTCATATGTGAGGTAAATCAGAATTCCTTTTAGACCCAAGAAATGAAAGCAGAATAGCAAAGCAGATAGAAATGCAGCAAAAACACTGAAAAGTGACTGCAGGCGTAAGAAATGGTGGAACAAAGGAATAAAGTGATACATGGTCTATATGAAAAAATTAGAAAAGATGATACATATGACAGACACACCTGATATAACAATTCACCTCCAGCACTACTCTGCCATGTCAATCACAAAGCAAGAAATCCTTGTAGTGGTCAATCTGATGATGCAACAGCTCTACGAATACACAGAACTGAGCACATACATACCCACTACCTTCCTAAATACATACTTTCTCACGAGATCTAAAAGGAACCACACTGTGACAGAACATTCCAGATGCACAGAGTAATTAACGTACCTGCTGATGAGGTGTACAAATTCAAGCTGCACCCTGAATCCCTACATACTAAAAAGTTACTGCTAGCAGCACAATTAAGGTTTTGCTCTAGTCTAGACAGAAGGTTGGGAGAGGTGACACCAGGACTGTTTCCAAACAATTGCTAACTACCCTTGAAGATCTGCTATGAAAGACATTTTATCTGAAACAAATACATGTTAAATCTGAAGCATGCTCTTGAAGGAAAGTTTTGAAAGGATTAGTTTTATAATTTCAAAGTTTAATCCTATTCCTCTTCTTTGAAAACATAGTACTTGTTTTAGTTTACTTCCATTTATTAAAAATAACATTTTCTCAAAAGTATCAAATATGGGGGGAGGAGTTAATTCTGGTTTTTGAGGTCAACATACTGCTAATTTGAGGTAATATTTTGTGGTTTTCCTGTCTCAATCTCATCCATTCTATACTATTTTCACATCTGCTGTCCTTAAATGTTCTCAAAAACCAGTTATTTCAATTTGAATGCATTATGTCTTTTTTGATATGCTTCCGTTTGCCTCAGTAGAAAATTGAAGTGTGCTGCCTAACATTTGCTTCATCATTCTAATTAAATTATTTATTAATATCAGCATTCTTTAAAGAAGATTCACAGTAATCACATAAGTAACACAGAAAGGCATTTTATACAAAGTAGAAGACAATAACCTGAAATTCCACTGTGCAAAACATAGTTGGAACACACGACTAAAATTTTCCACTCCAAACCACGCTTACTTGTATTCCACTGTGTCTACCACTGCATGTTTGACATTGTATTCTTGATATGTTTAAATCAGGAAAAAAAATTAACAGCTCACAGTTCAATTTCAAAGCAATATACGAATCTTGAGTTAAGTGAATATAAATTTTCTATATCTTTATGCATGGTAAAAGATAGTAAATAGTGACAAACTAAACCAATGCAGTTTAATTTAAAATAACCAAAAAACATCCATTTAAAAAGACGTTAATTAACCCTGCAGGGTACATGCCAGATTTGAAATGAGTCCAAACAATGTCCAGCTTAATGCTAAGAACTTATAAAATGAGCTATCAGGGCCTATTAGTGCATTGTAATGGCTTAGATACTTGAAGAAGTGACCCTAAAATCTCTATTCTGACCCGACTTTCAGAAATGGGGCAGAAGATTGACCTTCACACAATATAATCAGCAAAAGATCTAAAAAATGTATCTCTCTGTTATGTGAAACCACAGTTTTATTTACTCAGGCATGTTCACTTTGGAGTTAAGGTCCACTCAAGCATCATTTCAGGGTTAAAGGTTATAGTATAAAGCCATTATGTTTTCAAGCTGAGTAGCATGCTACCATTTGGTTTGCAGTAATATCACAATCAGACATTACCTTTTTAGCTCGGCCCAGCGGTGAGTTTAAGACCCTGGTGTATACATTGTAAAATAGACTGGTACTTTCTACAAGTCATTCAAACTGCATTTGCTAAATTTTAGTCTGGTATATATTTTGTCTATGCTCTTATATATAGACACACAGAGTTAGGGAAAGGTTTACCATCTCTGATTCTGTAGAAGGTCTGTTTATATAATAATTAGGTTGATTATATATTCAATATACAATCAATGTACAGAAAAAAATCAATACTTTGGTGTTCAGTTTCACAATGGGGTCAATGTCTTGTCTTGGAAAACTGAATAAAGTAACTGTAAAAGTAGCTACAAGGACAATAAAGATTTCTAAAGTTCTCATACAATTCTTGTTCAAAATTCTTTCCTATTGTTTACCAGCTCCTAGTATTCATTACACACCTATTCCAAACTGTGCCAGTTTTGGCTGGGGTAGTTAGTTTTCTTTGTAGTGGCTGATATGGGGCAGAGTTTTGGATTTGTGCCTAATATGAGGTTGATAAGAGAGAGATTTGTTATTGCTGAGCAGGGCTTACACAGAGCCAAGGCCTTCTCTGCTTTTCACACTGCCACGCTGGTGAGGAATTTGCAGGTGCAAAGGAGGTTGGGAGGAGACACAGCTGGGACAGGTGACCCAAACTGACCAAAGAGATATTCCTCACCATACGACATCATGTTCAGTATATAAAGGGTGGGGAAGGAGGAGGAAGGGGGGGATGTTTGGAGATATTTTGTCTTCCCAAGTAACTGTTACACATGATGGTGCCCTGCTCTCCTGGAGATGGCTGAACACCTGCCCATGGAAAACAGTGAAATTCCTTGTTTGGCTTTGCTTGTGTGCACGGCTTTGGCTTTCCCTATTAAACTGTCCTTGTCCCACAAGTTTTCTAGCTTTTACCCTTCCAATTCTCTCCCTAATCCTGTTGGTGGGAGAGTGAGCAAGAGGTTGTCTGGGGTTTGGTTGCTGGTTGAGGCTAAACCGTTACACAAACTTAAGAACATTTCTTGATCAAGAGCTTACTCAAATTAAGGTTTTGTGCAACAATAAAGTCTGAAGAGTAAGAAGCAGTACTTGCACAACAACAAACTAAAAGTTTGTTAAACTGACAACAAACAACAGACTCTTGATTTTAACATATTCTCTGGACTCACACAGAGCTACTGAAATCTACCACCAACTGCTATATTACTCTACGCAATTTTAGCACCATACACTACTAATGTCTATCAAAATAGAAATTTTTTTTTTTTAAAAACATAATATCATTATGAATCATAGGATGATTCCGAGTGTAAGGGTTAGACTTACAAATGAGGACGTGGAGTACTTTGAGAAAACCTGATTGTTTCTGAGTTACATGTTCTGCAAAAAGATGCCAGTTATCTCAGCAAGTGCTACATCATCACACAAACAATTCTAGTGTTTGTGATCTGAAGTCTGTGCATAAAATTATTATAGCACAAATTTGTACACAGAATTACAACAAGCATTTCCATTAAAGTAAGATCAAGGTTGCTAAATAAAATACTTGATTTTGGAAATTACAAAATTAGTTAGAAAATGCTGCTACACCCTCAGGACAGCTGTCTTGCCTGTTTGCCTTAGGAAGAAACATATGACTAATACTTCCATATACTGTACTTCACTGAGGACCACTCCTTTGTCTTAATTCACACAACTAAAGATAAGTGTTCATTTAGTAACAAAACAATCAATATTTACACTTCAGTTAAATATAGACCCATTTCTTACCTTCTGAATAAACTTTTACCTTTTAATAGAGGAGGCTTCTCCAGCCTTGGGCTTGAAAGCCATATGCAGGGTACCAGAATTCACTGCCTGCTTTTCAGTGTCTTTATCTGGAAAGGACCCCACCACTTACCCCTAACAGAACAATTCCTCTACATCACTATCCTTACAGCATGTGATGGTGACCTGGAGACAGACAGAATTCAGAAAGAGACTTTCTTTAGATGAAACCATGAGGCACAGAAAGAGGGAAAACATCCACTAAGTCTTTAAAGTCTAAAGCACCTACAATCTCTTTTTTAATTTTTTAAGTATTTGACATTTCTGCTTCTCTGAATGAAATCACTATTTCAGCTGTGATTTGCTTCTGTAGATCAGAGCCTAATCTTTCAGAAAAACAACATACTAGTCAACCATCACTGGGAACCCTCTGGCAGATGGAGGAAGAGATCTGCTCTCCACACAACAAGCAACTGCACAATGAAATTCCCTTTTGCACAGGCAGCTCTAAAATAATGATGTATTTTGTGAATCCAAGGTTAAAGTTAAAACATACTTCAGTGGGTATTTTTAAACAACAAAAGTCCCATCATCTGAAATATCAGCTCCTCTACAAGGGCTGATAAAATCACAATCTTTATGATCACACAAATAAAGTAAATTAAAATATTGCAGCAACCTACAAAGAGCAGCAGTTAAAAAGAAACACATATTTCATCTGAGCAGGCACAGGAAGTGATGAGAGAGATCTCTAGAAACACAGTTCTGTTGCTGGCCCTGTGAGAAACATTTTGTGATGCACCTACGATTTCTTTCCAGCCCTAATAAAGCTGAGCTAGCATAGTCTCCTTTCTGCCTCTGAATTCTAGTCTCAGTTCAGTTACTCTCAGTGCATGTTCATCTCATTCATTGTGATTTCATCCCAGGGTCCTCTCTGCCCAATCGAGTTTCAATCTTGGAAAAAAACTACTCAAACAGGTCTTTATTTCCAATTCTCCTTCTTGCCCAGCCACTAGCGTCTTACTCATGCCTGTTCCCCACATGCTCCTTATCTTATGACTCCTTCTGATGAAGCTTAGTGTTTTTTCCACTCCTTCCTGTAATCATCTTCTCTTATCATGTGAAAGCAATATGGTTCTTGTCCCCACAAATGGGCTATGAATTCTTGCGGTAGGAAAAAAGAACAATTTAAAGATTAAGGGCAAATAATCATGGCAGTAGTTGCCACTGTCCTTCAAATTGTTACATATACAGATAAAATTTACAAATTCTACAAATTATTTTATATATATCTACACATTATGAAATATGTATCCAAAAAAAATGAAATATACCAACATGAAAGCAGTAAGATATATTACATGTTAACTGCATTCCATAACTACTCTTTTCTTGAATGGTACTTTTGGAATATCAAGTACTAAGTGTGTTTTGTTGCCTGCTTCTCTGCTATGCAACATTTAAATTCCTAATATAAAAAGAGAAGGAAGAGTAAAATTTGCTACTCATTTCTACGCCAAGTTTCAATTATCATGCTCCTTGTTATTCAGCATGGAAAACATTTCAATAGTTACCAGATTCTCATCTCATTCAAATTAAAATAATTTGGGGGGATTTTTTTTTAATCAATTTTAATGGGAAGACAATGTTTCTTATTCATTTGACAAGCCTTGGTGAAGACAATGAGATTCTTTATATTACTAAGGCAAGTCAAATTTGACTTGTACTAAAAACAATTGAAAAAAATATGACAGTAATTCAAGACCTGACAATGCTTTCAAACATTTGGAGAAAGATGGCACATTGCAGTTCTACTTTCATCACCTTACAATAATGATGTCACCAATAAGATCCTGTTTCAGGAAGGGTCAAAGTAAACTGTCAGGTAAAATAAATCTTTGACAGTATCTTACTAAAAACACTGTTAAAAAAATCCAGGTTTTCTTTTCCGTATATATATATGTGTAATAACTAGATATACCTATGTATATACACACTTTAAAATGCCCATGGCAATTAGACTGATTTACTTAAAAATCATAGAATAGTATCCTCTGAGTGGTATACACATATTTGTAATTGTGGAATAAGAAACATTCTGCAATTAAAAAATCCGTACACTTAAATGCTTCCTTCAATTTGTAACAGGATCTTATAGGAATGCCCATGTGAACAAGGCCAGGTGCAAAGTCCTGCCTCTGGGGCAGGGCAAACCCAAGCACAAATATAAGCCAAAGAGAGAACTGATTTAAAAGCAGCTCCTGCTTTTAAAGAACCTGGGAATGCTGGTGGATGAGAAGCTGGACATGACCCAGCAATGTGCACTCACAGCCCAAAAGCCAAACATGTCCTGGGCTGCATCAAAAGCAGCTTGGCCAGCAGGTCAGGGGAGGGGGTTCTGCCCCTCTGTTCTGCTGAGAACCCACCTGGAGTGCTGCACCCAGCTCTGGGGTCCTCAGCACAGGAAAGACATCGACCTGTTGGAGTGAGTCCAGAGAAGGTCCTCCAATGTGATCAGAGGGCTGGAGCACCTCTCCTATGAAAAGAGCTGAGTGAGTTGGAGTTGGTCAGCCTGGAGAAGACAAGGCGCCAGCAAAACCTTATAGAAGTCTTCCAGCACATAAAGGGGGCTACAAGATGGCTGGAGAGGAACTTCTGACAGGGGGATGTAGTGATAGGACAAGGAGAAATGACTTTAAACTGACAGAGGGCAGGTTTAGATTAGATATTTGGAAGAAATTCTTTACTGTGAGGGTGGTGAGGTATTGGAATAGCTTGCTCAGAGAAGCTGTGGACGCCCCATCCCTGGAAGTGTTCAAGGTCAGGCTGGATGGAGCTCTGAGCAACCTGGTCCACTGAAGGGTGTCCCTGGCCATGGCAGAGGAGTTAGAACTAGATGACCTCTAAGATCTCTTCCAACCCAAACTATTCAATGATTCTATGATCATTCTATGACAATTGGACTCATCATTTCCAGGATTCTGCCTACTTCTTTTTGACAGTTCACACTCAACTATTGTAACAAAACTCTTTAAATGCCAAACATAGAAAATTTTGTTCATTCCAAAAAAAGAAAAAGGCTAAGAAACAATTCATATATCAAAACAGAATTTTCATTAATTATTCTCCATCTTCAGCAGTTCAGTCTGATTCTAAATGAGCCTTGCAGAATTAATTGGCATAACATCTTTTCTTTCTGTTAGGCTGTCATTAGTCTAACAAACTATAAAATGTGTGCCTATGTACTTTAATACCAAATATTTACCATATCATTTTCTGAAAAGCACATAAATAAAATCCTCAAAAGAAAACACTCTAATAGTTAAGAGGAAATACGTATTTGAAATAATGACAATCACAGCAGACTTGAAGCACTTAGATTATCTCTATGAATTTTTGTCTGAAATTATCTCTATTGTTGTGCTGTGTGTACTGTTAACAAAAATAAATATTTGAAAATCGATATTATATATGTTGATTGCTACCATAATTACTTTTGCCTGCCAATGGAAAGCATGAGGTACTGCAACTTCTGCAGGTTAACATGGGAGACATGCAACTTACTGCTACATTATGCAAACATTTACATTTTCATTTATCATTTACATTTATCAGCATTTATCAGTTTTATCAGTTTTCATTTATCATTTATCAGTTACAACAAAAATTGCAACGAATGAAGTCTCTGCTAAATAGTTGATCTTGAACATGTGTTCAATACCACTACTATAACTTAAAGGGGTTTTTCCATGCTAGCTACAACAGCATGTTTCTAATTCTGGAACTGGAAAATTCAATGGGAATGGGAAGGATAAATACTTCTTTTCAACAGGTGCTTTGAAAGTAAAAAAAATAATTCAACAAGGATTTTATCTGAGCAAACAATCAGAAGGCTTTATTTGGAGAGCTTCCAAAAATTATTGATCTGCCTTGATTCATATGATTCTAGTTTCTTAGTGGATACCTATTTGGTTTTATTTCTTTAAATTATGTTAAATTCAAAGACAGTATATTTTACTATCTATTTAAAAACTAGTACAGTGATTTCTGTTTTTAAATTACAAACCTGTATGATCATTTTATTCCTGCGTGTTTTTTCAACTTGTGGATTCTTCTGCCTTTTTTAGTAGCTATATAACTTTAAAAGGCAGCTAAAACCAAGGGAGACTGTTGCCTTTCGCTACTACTACCATTTAAACATAATTACTTTTAAGTCAAGGCTTACAAAGCTGTTAACATTTTAATGGTCCACTTTTATGGTAAATAAGAAGTCTGCTTCTTCATGAAAATAGTTACAAAATTCCTCAGGAGTCAGCCTACATACAACAAAGGAAAATTAAATTGCTGCATGCATTTGTTTTTAAACATTCATAAGTCCTTTAACTTGATGGGAATATGTCAGTTTCTTTAGAAAAATACAGTAAAAACTGTCTTTTACAAAATTTAAGTACAGCTCAAGGAAGTGACAAATATCACTGAAAAAAAATACTGAACACAAGATTCAGATTGTACCTTAAACCCATGGACTTTCAATGTTTTTTAGATATTATTATTAAACTAAAAACAGATGCACAAATGCAGTCCTTGTTATTAATCCCCCCCACCCTCATAAGTGTTATTTTACACAAATAGTTGAATTTTGGTTTCAACACTTTCTCACAGATGTACGTTTGAAAGCAATGCCTACTAATCTCAGCTGGCAAAGAGAGAAACACTACAGTACACAGGGACAGTTCACTCTGATTACTAAATAACTGCACTAGTCCAATCAAAACCCACACACGTAAAAATGTTTTCTGAGACAATCTAAGATTAAAACATCTTCCTCTGTTACTTTAACCTAGGAAATAATCATAGAATGGACTCTGTCAGTAGGTGAGCCTCTCCCACAGGAGATATCCAACTGCACAAGCTTTCCTCATAGGGAATTTATATTGGTTAATTTTCAAAAGAAAACATAATGCATGATTTTAAAAGCAGATTATGGTCGTGGACAAAATTATCAAATTAATTCTAAGTAGTAATAAACCCCCCTCTGTTTATCTGGCTAAGCTCATTTTTATCAGAGTCTTAACCACACAAACAAAAGGAAATATTTTCTACTTCAGGAATGTCAAATTAAATCATTATATCTACAAATTGCCTCAGATAGCCACAATTTAAAAGTGAGAACTAAAATACAGCAAAAATAAGGACCCTGTATACAAGCTACTTTGTCCTGTTATGGCTTATCATGAAGATATTCCAGTATTTTTAGCCTGACAGAATTTATATTAAGGTGCTGATTCATAAAACGGCTTAAGACTGAACAGTGTTCTAGCTGTGTGAATACATAAATTTTATGGAACTGGGCATAAGCTTACAGTGAGTCATGCTGCTGTTTTCACATTCTAAATTCATAGTTACTGGCAAACTGCAGTGCGTTTTTTCCCCAACATATTGTCATGAGAGATTACCCAATACATTTAATAATATTGTTTCGTGTCTTACTGTCCCAAAGGAGCTCCAGTAAGTGAGCACATAAAAGCTCTGAGCCCATTCCCTTTGCTAACTCAGGTGTGCTGGCCTCCCCTACTCCCATAAAACCACCTTGTGAGTGTTATAACCATTAGACTCATGACTAAAACCACACAGATTCTCCATAAAATCTGTAGCTGCCACATGAAAGCTTAAACAAAACAAAACAAAAAAACCTTCCATACTTTTTGACGGACAAAGTTGAAGCATCTAAATAAAGGATTAAAGACTGGGAATGCATCAAGTTAGGAATTGAAACTCCAAAGAGAGGGACAGTTGATGACACACAGGTCTCGGAGTATGAGCTGTGGGGAATTCCAGGCCATGCCATTATGTATATAGAAATTCCTCCTTACCTTAAGGACAGATTTTTATGGTCATAGGTTTCAAAGTTAGGTTCAGCAATGCCCAGCTCTAAGTCCTTCAATTTGATAACCCAAATGGGTGGCAGTTAAAATGAGAAGGCACTCCTGAAAATATAACACTACACAATTTAACAAAGATCTTACAATAAACCTACATGTGGGAGAGGTTAGAAGTCTGGTCTGCTAGTGGCCCTCTACATACCACCACTAAAAGATGTCTTGGTTCTGCCTCTCATTTGTAACCCACGAACATCTTTGTAACAAAAATAGAGATTTATGAGACTTCCTGCATCTAAAATGGATCTAATATTTGTTTCACAGATGTGATATTGTTTGGATCAGTTAATAACAAAAAAGTGCTTTTGGGACTGCAATGTCATCTTCTTCTGAGCTGACATAAACCATACATTTAAACCAGATAACAAAACACTCCATTACAATCCTGGAATTGGCCTAAGTATAAAGGGAAACCTAAAAATTAAATTGGAAAAAAAAAAACCAACAACCCTAGATACTGAAACACACCTTCAGCCAGTACTAGCACAGATGGAAAGAAAGTAAATTTAATTCACAAAGCACAGTTCGACAATAAATACCAATAAACACCAAAGGAGTTGGTGTTAAAAGGTATGACACGCTCAAACTGCTTTCCTTTTAGTCCTGAATACGACCTACAGAATTCTATTTCTCAGGTGCAAAAGGCCAAAATACATACAACCAGTACATATCTCAGAGCAGCTGGAGTTATCCTTTGGGACGCCAAAGAATGATGAGACAAAACTATGCATAGAAGCTTAGATTGGATACATCTGTAGTACCAATGATTAAAACAATGGCTTTCAAGAAATGAATGAAATTGTAAGGCAGAAAATCACCAGGTGACTTTCAGTGCATAAGATAATTATGCATTCTATAATTAAGTATAATGTTTCATTCAATTCAACCTTTCCCTCATCTTCACATAATTAAAATCTTGAAACAGATGCATGCTTTTCATTCTTTTGTTGCATATTCCATGATAAAGGAAAACAATAAAAAATAAATTATGTATTTTAATTAAAAAAGCATTCACCAGAACAACAAGATAAGAGGCTTGTTTACAGGGCAGACCCAGTAGATGTCTTGTATCAAAATTTTAGAAAGTGTCAACAATTTAATAAGAAACAGTCTAAATAAAATCTGGTTAAGATAGTTTTCTTGATCAGCTCTACATCTAAGTATGAAGAATAATTCTCAATGGTTTACTGTAAAAGCAGGTCGAATTTCTCAGGTAGAGTTTCCATAAATGCCTACACCAGACTGTGCTCTGTTCAGTGTTTTTATTGACCATCTAAAGGAACATGCTTATTAAATTAGTAATATACAAATTTTAAAAGTCCAGTTTGTTGAAAGACAGGCCTCAAAGGACAAAAACAATTAACTGGAAGAAGCCTGGAAACAGGAAAAAGTTCTAAAGGGACAAATACCAGGTGTTACAATTGAGTAAGAATATCTGATACATAAACACACAATTAGGAGGAATTGATTCCTTCTGAAGAGGACTAGAATCTTATGGCAGGTCAAAAGCTCAACATGAGTCAAAGTCATGCTGTTGTAAGAGGAAAATACAATATTGGGATTACAGGCTGTAAAACACAAAATCTCCTGGTTTACTTAGCACTGTAGAGGTCCCAACTGGAGTACTATTCCCAGACTTGCAAACTCTCTTCAAGAAAGATACGAAGCAAAAGTACGGAGTCTAAAGAGAAGTCAGAACCTAGCAAAAACTGAAGGTTAAGAAAACATGACAAAATTTGGCTTGCTTGACATAAGGAAAAGAAGATAGGCCATGTGATGACTTAACATACCTAAAAAGCTATTACAAAAGAAAATTTCTTTTTTGCCAATCAGCAAAACAACGAGTTTAAGCTTTAGTAAAATAGACTACCATTAGATATCAGAATATATTTGCTACCAGTAAGAAGAGTAGATGTGAAATCACCATTGCTAGAACCCATATGCTCCAAATCTTTGTGTATGGGCTAATCAGTCAAATCTTTTGCAAGTGGGCTGCAGTGTTAACTAAAAAACACAAGACTCAACCCCCAGTAATAACAACAAACATGCAGTTGTACACATATTCCTCACACATTTCCCTTTTACCAAACTACTTGTGTAAGAGGCTCTTTTGATCCACTAGGTCTACCAAAAATTAGTTCTTTAGATTTCTGAAATATTGCCTTATTCACTTCTTTCCATATTATTGAAAATATTTTGAAAAAATAGCTTAAAATCAATACAGACAGACTGTCAATAACAGTATTTAATTTGTCAAGCTAAGTACATGCATAATAGTTCTACATTGGATTTTCATTTGGTCACTGCTATGTAAATTAGTTTTCATCGTACTTTTCAGTCAGAACTATCATCAGACAAAACATTTCAAATGGATATATTATTCACCAAAGGTTTCAAATTCTCATGTCCAAAAATATTTTACTCAAAGCAGGTTTGTTTAGATACAATTCTCTGAATTGGTGCTAAATTAAATTAAAACCTTCCACCCCAATATTTTCAAAAGAAGACATGAGTCACCCGTTTAAATAAGATTTTTTAAAATTAAATACAGAGCAACTTTTTGAAACCTCCCTAAAAAAACTTGAAAAAAACCCAAAACAAGGTGCAAGATATGCGTAATATTTCAGTTGCATTTGCATAGAGAGAACAAAGAACAAGGACTATTGTTGGTACCCCAACACCACAGCCACTGATGAGACTATAACACAATAGAGAGAAATGTCCCATCTGACATGCAAGTCAGATCCCATCAGCAACTTTTGTGCAGTACCAAACAGAAGGCAGCTACTCAGGGATGTACTCTAAGCATGGCATTACTTGAACAGGTTTTGCACTTCATGCTTGTTCCTTTGTGAAGAGCAGCACTGAAAGCATTGCTAGAACATGGCAAGTAAAAGGAACTGTGAGAACAAAAAGAACAATTACTGAGAAACATGCAAGTTCCACCCAAACGGCAACAACCTACTGCACATCAAATTCATTTCAAAACTATTCATTATAATTATGCTTAAATTTTAAATATTTTTGGAGAAAACTCTACAATGCATTAAAAGACTAAGCTCAATTAATAATACAATACATCTTAAAGGGATGCTTACTATTGTTATTCTGCCCTATCTCAATTAAAAAGGTGATTAAGATAAGTTATCCAATGCAAAAGTGAAGCCCATTAAATATAATTATAATAATTCATAATCTTCTCCTTCTACCAATCTAATGGATAGTGTTAAAGAATATCTTCAAAATCTTAATTAATTTAAACCAAAATGATCCAACTTCTCATGATAATTCATTTAAAAGACACTGAACACTTCCAAAAATACTTCAGATTATAGAAGGTCAACACCAGTGCATTAAGTCAGACTAGCACAAGTAGTACACTCAGAAACCTACTTATGCCAACTATTTTTATAAAGATTGAAACAACAGATCTCATGCCAAAACACAGCTAATCAGAGTGCCAAGCTACAAAACACTGCCCATCAATACAGAAAAGTAACTGCAGTTGCTCTAATAGATCCACAGGTTTTTACCAAAACTAATTCTCACTGAATAACCTGAACAGAAGAACCAGTTACTACAAAAACTTCTGACCAAGGAAGCAAGAGGGTACTCAGAAGTGCTCATTTGGACTTCTACACCTCCTGCTTATCTGAGCTAGTGCCATGATTGAAAGTATAGGCACAAAGTCATACACTGTTTGGAATATGCAGAAGAAAAAAATTTCTCTAGAGGAAACAGATCCCTGATCACAGTTATGATTCCTCTTTTCAGAGCAGAAGATTTTAGTGAGTGGGGAAAAGCAAAATATCTCAGGACGGTACTTAAAAGAGGCAAATGTTCCATCAGTGAACAGTTCCAGAAAAAAAATCCTGGTAGCAAGTGCAATTTAAAAGGTGCCTGCTTCTCCCCATATACTGGTTTTCTCCTCTATTCCATGTGCTTTATGTCAATGTGACTCCTTGGGATGATGCTGTAAACTGAATCAGTGGAGTGAACTGCGTGGGGGAGGGAGGAAACAGCTGGTTTTTCTTAACCCTGATCATGAAATGTTTTATTTAAAAAGAAGCTGCATAATGAATAGTAAATTGTAGGTATCATAAATACAATGTTTCATTCAAAACAACATGTATCATTGCTATTCAAATACTCTTCCAGTCCATTTATTTTTTGTTGAAGACTTTCAAGGGGAGCCTGAGATTCTGACCTGGTAAACAATTTCCAACTGTCACACCTGTGGAATGAAGGCTCAAAAGACAATGAGAGGTAGCTTCTTCAGGTGAGAATACCCACTGAGTCATGGAGAGGCAGGAAGCACATTTGAGTTGGTGTCCTTTTCACAGGCGTTTACTCAGAAATGTGGAGGAAATTTGACCAGCAGCACCTGAAAAATGCAATCTGCTCCCTCGTGGATTCTAGGTAATGTTACGTGAAATACAGAAGCACCTCTGCTGCCACAAAAGATGCCATGTTATGATTTTCCCCAGGTAACTTTATGGCATCTACTCTTCCAGGCATGATAATTCAGTAGGTGCCACCATCTCCCTATAGAGGAGCTCAGGTACTGAGTCATGCAGTGAGAGCTCTGAAGAAACAAGTAGCTCTCTAAACACATCCTCATACACTACTACTAGGAAAAAAGACATCCTTCTCTCATTCTAGTTATTTGAGAGGAAGTAAGAAAGAAGAAAAGGTTCCTTATTTTAGAATAGATTTTTAAATATTTTTCTTAAGAAAATTAAAGAAAGTTTTAAGTAAGCATATTTTTAAAACAAATACAGTCTGAAAAAAGAAGTGA
Source organism: Calyptomena viridis (assembly GCA_013390005.1). Lineage (NCBI taxonomy): Eukaryota > Metazoa > Chordata > Aves > Passeriformes > Eurylaimidae > Calyptomena > Calyptomena viridis. Next base: position 17,284 of record WEIV01017448.1, read on the forward strand.
AAACTATAAGTTTTTTTCTTTTCTTTTTTTTCCCGTCAACACATGTTTCCAAAAACACATCATATAGGCTTGAAATTTAAGAAAAAAATTTCCCTTTTGTTATTTTCATAAAAAGGAAAAAATATTCTCCAGTTTCACTAGTTTATTTATTTTCGGCAGAATACATTAAAATTAAAAAAAAAAAAAACAAGAGTTCCAAAGTTCCAATATAAAATTTGTGGGAGAGACTGGAACTTCCAAATGTAAAAGTAGCACTAACATCTAAGTATGTTGAGTAGGTGTTTTGTAACAGTAGCTATATCCAGACACTATGTTTTTAGGAAACCATGTAACATTTTCCACCAATAAATCTTAAAAAAAATCAAGAAAAGAGTGAATATGTAATCTTAATTTTTCTGGATTTTAATTTTTCTGCTTTCCAGTATAAACAGAGGCAATAGAATTTAAAGCTATCTGATGTACATCTACCTCAAATGGAAAGCTTAAGTGTTTGCAGGAGCTACTTCCCTAAAGGAGCAACAATTTTGGAGTATGTGCCTGGGTAGCTCTGTAACTGTAGCACCCTCTGCTGCTCTTTTAGTTCTAAAACATAATCCTACACTCAGCCCACTAGAAAATAAAATAAATATGTGGTGAATATGTTGTTTCTTAAAAATGGTTAGATTATTAACTAATGTGCAGTTCACAAAAAAATATTTTGCTATTACATCTAGCCTATTTGCAATTTTATACTACTTGAACATTCTGGAATATCTTGTTTCTGTGTTAACATCAGGTAGGCACAAGATGGAAATCCCAAAAGATGCTGTATTTCTCTTCTTAAAATTCTCCTTTACACACCCTGTAGCTTCCTTAGGCCGGTGGCAACTAGTAAAGAGGTTTCTATTTTGGACCTTAATCATTTCATTTAATTTAAATGAAAACATAATTTACAATTATTACTTCATGGATATAGTCATACAAGCACTTCAGTCATAACTGCTTTCTCCCGCTTGGAAAGGCAAGGGAAGGCAATAATCTCAAAAGCTCATCTTTGCAGAATTTTCCTTAATTTTTGGGCAGTTCTTCTGCAAGAAGGAGCATGGCATGTGGCTCCTGGGGCCAGCTCGTGCTATCCCACGATGCCACCAGTGAACCTTCTGCCTGCGATCCATAAGTTCTTTTAAAAGACACCTTAGGACTAGAGAGGGTGTCAGGACGTACCACCTTTTTAACAGATGGCATATTGTTGTCTAAAACGAACAGACTGATCCCCTCCTTCATTCCAGCCCTCTTTTCCCTGCGTCCTGTTTATGCATAGAATTAAAGCTGAATGAACGGCATTTAGCATTGCATCCTGTCTGTGTGGAGAATTCATGTAGAGTTTTCATGTGGAAATCACTCTCTCACAAACAGGACAGGAAAAAATTTTCACATTTTTCTGGAAAACTGAAAACCAATTGCAATTTATAGTGTGAATTTTCATTCACAGCAGCAATCCTACAACGAAAATGCAAAATTTTTTTGGAAAGGACAGAATACGAGTGTAGATACCAAGTTTGAAGGAGACATTGTGCAGAGGCAATTTTCAGAATTAACACTTGGGACCCTGCAATACACCATTTACTGCAGCTGGCTCCACTTTTGTCCTGAAAACTTACTGATATAAGGCAGTCATGAGTATTCCTCAAATGTTGCTTATTGATATTTTATATGATGCTGCCAGCTAGTGGCACATCTTGTACTGAGTTGATACCTACTGAGAGTATAGAGAAAGTGATATTAGCTAGACTTTGCTCTACCACTTTTCTTTTGATGGTGTATGGTGATGTGGCTGTTAAAGACCACAAGAATGGATCACAATGTGAAACAGAAAGACCATAGAAATGCTCTGTGAAAGAGTTTGTTCTAACAGAAAATACTTCCTGGGAGAAACAAAAAAACCTCTCCCTAAAACCATAAAAATTACGTTTTTTGAAACAAATTATTATGTTTAAAAAGGATACAATATGCAATATGTTTCAGTTTTTACAAAATCTAATGTTTAATACACAATTATTTCATAATCTAATAATCAATAGCAAAACATTAATCTTGCTGATAAATATGAAGTATGGCAGCCAAAACAAACTCACGGAAGACTAAAATATTCACTTGTTTTCTGATAACTTAGTCCAAATAGGGTAAGTCAAGTTTAGTGCTCAGTACATAAATGCAGTGTCCCAAAAACATACTGGTCTGTAATTTTTCAATGTGTTCCCTCACAAAGCATCTGCTGCTGGTTCAATACTGGCTCACTCCATTAATATTAAGTATTAGAATAAATAATCTGATACCGTTAAAGACCATTTTGGAAATATTTGGGGCCTTTTTTAGAGTAGATTAGGATACAAAGTTCTTGCAGAACACTACGACAATTGTAAAAAAAGGTCAACCTAATTTTAGAAATACAACAGTAATTTCCTTTGGGGGTAAAAGGAGGCAACTTCCCCCACCATTTCCACAGGGGGTTAACATAAAGAGAGTCCAGAAATACACAGGAAAAGGTCAAAGAAAGAACCAATCCAAATCAAGGGATAATGGGAGTGTACAATAACTCAGTCAGGTATGACCCAAATAGAGCAGCTCAGTAAACACATGGCTGGGGGAACTTTACTATGACAGTGTGATAGACACATAGTTATTCTGGCTTGGACACTGAGAACATTTATTCTATACAGGTGGTAGCAAAAAAGTATGATTACTACACTCCAACCCAGTACTGCATGCTGCCAGAAGATAACAATTTTACAATTACCCTTACAGAGTGTAATCTAGAGTGTATAGTAAAACAGGCATAAATCACTAATACGTAAATCAATACAGACAGACACTTACAGACAAAGACATTTAAAAATGGGGAGCGGTGAATCTGGAAATGACTTAGCAAATGCTGTATATAATGGCACAGCATGAACCCTCAAAGCAATACTGGATCCAAAAGGACAAATGTGAATCTCTGTATATACAGAGAAACAGTAAGAACTACTACAATGGTTACATTACTCTTGTGTTAGCACTGGTGGTGTGCCTATTAGAGTGCAAGTCTCGTTCTACCATCTGCAATCAATAAGAAAGTAGCTGAAATACTGGAAAAAAGTTAACAGAAAAGCTGGCAACACATCTATCAATAGGAAAGCATATGAAAACTTTAGCAGAGTAAATTATTTGTGTTAACAAGGAAATTTGTGTAGATTGAGCACAATCTAAGTACTCACACAGATAACAAAGACTTGGAAATCATGTTACCATATTTCACAGTAAGATACAGTGTCCCAATCCACTATGTGAGGCACTTTTAGACACACATATACACAAAATATTTTCTTTGCTGTTCAAGATAAATACCCAAGCTGTTACCAAATGAACTAATTTTTTTTCTGTACCTAAAGCCCTAGTTAATTTTTTTCCTCTTTTTTTTCCCTTACTGAGAACAGCTTATGAGAATAAAGTAATTTTTTATGGAATTCTCTCTAGCTTCCTATTCTGACAATCTACAACATTAAATCTCTCTAAATGCCTCCCATAGTTTAAGCAAAGCATTTTCTTCCAGATGCTAGATGTTCTAGTCACCTAGGACTAAAATCCTAGGTATTTTAATCATCCAGTTCATGATTCCTACACCTGTAGCCAAAGTCAACCATAACTACAAATGTGAATTTTCTTTCTCAACCTTAATAATATTATTATAGTTTGGATATTCATATATCCAAACGACATAATTTTCATTCAGAAATCAGAGAACAAATTTCTCTTCAGTAACAGTTAAAGAATATATCCAGAAGTATTTCGTGGCAAGACCACATAATTACCTTCAATGTTCAGAACTGAACGAAGGCTAGCAAATTTTAAAAAGGAGAGAAGGTAGTTTATGACTATTTTTTCCCCTTTGAAGGCAAAAGTTGGTTAAATAAATTGACCTTTTTGTTAATGAAAAACCAATATTTTTTTGAAATGAAACACATATATATCAGAACAGTTTCTATATCATTGTGTTGGTAAGAAAGAAGAGATCTGTGCACATTTCCTGGATCGCTGTCAAGCTTTACCACCTTTATTCTATCATTTTGCTTGTTTGAAAACTAATAAACAAACCTGAAAGATAAGGCAGAATAATCAAACAAGAATTATATGTAAATCTCTAAATGTTAACTTTATAACAGTAATTACTCATCATATCAAAAATAAATCAAAATTTTTGCTCAGCTTCATTTCCACGGTCTACCACAGTTTTATAATTCAAGTCCAATAATAGCATAGATATTATTAATAAGTATACTGAAGCAGAGCCATGCTGGGTCAGACATTTATGGCCCACTTACATATTTTCCTTGCCCATTTTTTTCCCCCTTTGCTTTTTGAATTCATTTCATATTTTAGGAACCAAAACATTCTGTGGGAAGGAATTTCACAACTTGACTGCGTGCTTTCTTTCCTGTTTCTCTGATTTGAGTTTGCTCTCCAAGCTGGAAGTATCATTGCTTGCTTCCCATGTTCTTCACTCTTGCTCCCCACATGGCCAGTGCTGGCCACTGGCCAACATAAATCAATGGGCTACACTAATTTTTTGTCCAGCCCAGTTCAGCTGCTCTGCTGCTCCCACTACAGTCACAGAACCAAAAATAACGTGCACTGCAATGACTTGAGGGTGTATCCACACAAGCAACTGTGCTGCATAAAACTGTAACACATAAAATGCTATGGTATCTCTGATCACAGTAATGCAGTTTCTCAGCTAAATGAAATGGCTACTGAGGGCTCATACAGAAATATTTTATATTGATACATTTGACTTCTATTGACATAGTACTGTATTTAAATAAACAGTGACTTACAGACATTCCCTTCGTTGTCAAAACTTGTAAGAACATCTTTTACATTTAAGAGGCCATTGTGAAATCTGGAAGAAAACACAAATTGTGACTTTACCAACACATAAACAAATAAAGAAAACCCCCACCTTGTCTCTTCACTCCCTTCTCACCAACCCCCTTCACAGTGAAGCAGCAAACAGGTACTATTGTAGCCACCAGGGGGAAAACAAGGGGACAAACACTAGTTTTCAAAGTCACATCGCTGAAATCCATGAATCAGGAACATGTTTCTCAGAAACTAATACCAAAAGAAAAACATTTCCAAGGTGCATCATATTTTATTTAGTCACACAGAAGGCACATAGAGGAAGGGATGAATTTTAGTAAAGTGATTTCTTTGAAGAGGAAATCCAAGACTATTTTTGATCAGCAGCTGTACACATTCCTATTTTCTCCCACAAAATCAAGAACACTTAAATTAATGTGAACAGTGAAACTGATTAATGTGTTCAGTGAAGCGCATTTACTTCGGTTTTACATTTATATTTAAAGAAACCATGTGAAATAAACAGTCAAAACTAGAGATAATAAATTCATTAACTGAATTTCACACTTCAACTGCAAATTTTAGAACACAGTGAGCAAAACACTGGAAACAACAAAAAGAATATGCACCAAAGTTGAATAAAAATTTAATTGTTAGAGATGTCAGGCTATCTGAATTCATAAACACACAGAGACCAAATGCACCTAAATCACTTTTAACTATTCCAAGTTAATCTGGGCCCAAAAGGAACAAAATATTAAAATCTTACATTTTATAACAATCAGATCACATAGCTGTTTCACAAATGCACTTTAAAAAATCTAAAAGGAATTTAGCAAGGCAGTAAAATACAAAAATATAATTTTTATATTAATGTTTCAATTGTAGCTTCTCAGGCTGTTTGGGAACACACTAATTTGAAAAACTGAAAAAAAAAATAAATCAAACAACTCTAGCACCTACAAAATTAGTTCTCATTCTCTCAGCTTTTCTTTCCTGAAGGAAGATTGTAAGAATGAAAAAATGTCAACATGCTCGGAAATATGAAATTGTATATTTATTCTTAAAAACATACTTTTTATAGGTGTTGATAAGCATAAGCATTAAATAAAGAAACAATAACATGTTAAATTTTGAGAAGCACCAAGCCGCAATTAGACAAATTTTTAAAACAAAATTAAAATCAAGTGGAAATCAAGTTAACAAACTTAAATGAGCTCATAAACAGGGGCAACAAAATACATAAAATATGTTACAAAAGATTTGAATGGACATTAATGCTCTTCTTCCAGCTACATAAAACCAAACCAAAAATACATTCTTTATCTGCAATGGAAACCTACAAGAATTCTGATGGATCATGTGGATTTTAAATGCACTTCTTCTTTTTTTAAGTTTTTCAATCAAATTGGACAACCAATGCAACAGAGTTAGTTCAACTCTGCAAGTGACAAGAAAGTAGACAGGATCTGCAAACCACAAAACTGCCCTTTAAACCATCCCCTGCTTGACTCCTTAGCATCCTACAAACTCTGGAACTGTGCATATGTCTGAGGCAGTTAGGGTCTCTCAGACAGCTGTGAATGTCTCATCTCTAAATGAATGTAAGGTTGGGGGGAGGGAGATTCCAAGAAAGTAAAGAAATATTTTAATCTTTGTTGGCATGTAGACTAGTCTTCGGATAACATACTTTGGTTTTGTTGTTTTCCTCCTCAATTTCTTTTTGAACACAGTCCATATCTAAAACAGATTATCATGTACATCTCCAAGTGAAGCAAAAAACATAAGGATGAAAAATTTAGTAATCTAGTACTAAGAGTCCAACAGAACGCAATGAAGAAAGAAACAAAGAAGTTAAATGTCCTGCTCTAGAAAAGTACAATGTATGTGCTTCAGGGTCAAAGGGTAAACAAATACCCTTTGAAAAGAAAAAGAAAAATAGTAAAACGATGGCTTGTGAGGTCAAAGTACAAACCCAACACACCCCAACCTTTGCCCTTTTGGCCTCTAGAGGCACTTTACACCAATGCCCTTCTCTGGCTGCCTGCAACTTTCAAAGTCTATAACTCTGTCTTGGCAACCTCCTCCTTGCTTTCACAAACACAATTCATGGCAAGTACAGAAGTGAGACATAATTTAATAGGAAGAAGCATCCAGCTTTGCTATGAGGGACATCCCCTCCTCCTCAGTCTTCCAAAAGCCTATTCCACTCTCATTATGGGACAGGTTTTAAATTCAACGGCTGTTTCCCCTAGTCTGATCCACTTATGAAACCTTCACTGAACAAAAGCAGGGAGCAAGCTTGATCTCCTAGAACAAGAGGAGTAGCCATCATCACAGCAGATAGCAAATCCACTCTTGTTTACTCCAAAGTTCACATCTCACATCTGAACTATATCCTCTTTATGGACTACTTTAAAACTACTGCACACTAGTAACAGTGAACCTTATGAAGCCAATTAGCATGACAGGAAAATACCAGTTGCTGCTGATCAAGCTTTTTCTCCCTACTCCAGGCTAAAGAAGAGTTATGTAAATCCACTGGTAACCACTTAACAGTTATGAAACCCAAACACTGAGGAATTCAGCATAAGCTCTGTTGCAGACAAGTTTTAGGACCGAGGGAAGCAACATGCCAACAGCTGATCTACTTATGAAAGGGAGAGCTCAGGGAAACACACTTCCAAACAGCAATAGCCACATGTTTTTCTATTTGGAGGTCTGTATTTGTAGAGCCCGCAGACAAACCCTGCACCAGCTATTCCTGAACGCTTTTCCATCACAGACCTTACTTGTAGACTAAAAGTTACTTGCACCTGTAAATACAGGTATTTTCTAACTCCAAATTCTGCCATAAACATCATGCTACTCAGTCCTGCACCTAAAAGCCATGACTTCTAGTTTGGGACCCACTGCTCTGAACACTTCCTCAGCAGGTCTGCAACAGCTGCTGCTTCACTGTCCCATCCCATCAGCTGATCCTCCATCCCCAAGCCCAGAGAAAACTACTGAGATATGACACATCTTGTTTCTATGAACGCCTGTCATAATCAAAGCTTTTCACAGCACAGCTTATAAAACTGCCCACAGAGGGTCTGTGAATGTCATGTGCACTGAATTATGAAAGTCAAGAAAAGGAACCACAGAAGCTTGTGGTTAAACCCCAACCTCACATTCCCATAAATTTCAACAGGCATCTCAAAATACAGAAAAACATTAGTATTCAGTGCTTTGGAATATGTCATGGATGTCGTACAGTTCAAAGAAGTTCCAAGCTGTGATTGCTGAGATCAACAAAGTACTTCAAACAAGCACAGGTAAACATCATCGAGAAAGTGAACTTCAGGCCAGTATGGTTAATCTGATTCACAGTGTTCTTACAAGTCTGCAAGGTACAACAGGCAAAAGCTTCTATGGCTGAGGTAGTGAGTTATAGAAGAGAAATCTAGATGAAGCAAAACAAAATTCCTTACTCTGGACTACATATAAATCCACTTTGGATGTATAAATAAAATCGGAGAAAGATAGAGTGAGGTCAATCTTTCAAATATACTAATTTTCTTTCCTCTCCAATTTAGGCAACGCAAGTGTGTCTTGAGGTGACTTTATATCCCATATTTGTCTTCCCTATGCCAGAAAAAAAAATGAATCTTGTGCTTTTAAAACTGAGCCCCAAGAGCGGAGAGAAAAAAAAAAACAAAAAACAAACTAGCTAAAGAAATCTTTTCAAAACAATTCTACTGTTTCAAGGTCAATTTTTGCTTGGCTGCTGTGCAGTTTTTGCTTTGNAGAGGGTAATTGCGGCCTGTTTTTATCAGAGAATATTTATCCCTCTGAATACGTTTGTTCTAAACCAGGACAAAGTGGCAGACTTTTTCATGTATTTAAAAATAGCTATGGACAGTAGAATAGAAAGAACCATCAATAGCCCCCATTAAGATACGCTTTTCTTCAAACATCATGAAATACAACCAAGTTCCTTCTTTTATATTATTCCTAACTGAATGAGGAAAAAAACTACATGCTCATACAAAACTTTAAAAACCTACAAAAACTATGATAGAATGCATTTCCACATAATATTGGGAAAAAAAAACCCAAACAAAACACAAAACCACAACACATCACCATACACTATTAACCTACATACAAACTGAAAGTACAATATTTATGAGACATGAAAGATGGGATAACAGTAAAAAAAGTCACTATAAGGGTACTTTACAAAAAGGCTTGGTGAGTATCACCATCAATTGTCACCGTGACTGACTAAGAACCTCAGAGTTATCTACAAACCTTGCTGTCTGACCAGATGCTTTTCCTGGGCCAGAGCATAGCAGAACACGTCAACTCCTCTTTCATTCCAGTTCTAAGTCACAGCTTAATATGGTAAGAAACCAAAACAACAGCTGCTTTGACTGCAAATTCTTCTTACATGTACGCACCTCTTGGGCAATATGATGAAACAGTCATAGCTTGATCAGTGAATGAAAGAAATATGTTGCCAAATCATTTTCTATCTCCTTCCTTTATGCTGCTAAACCCACGCATTGTCTCTTGGCATACAATAAATGGAAGAAAGCAAGTTTATCATATCCACACAAATTGTCCATAAGAAGTAGGCAATATTCCTTGAAATCTGCTTCCCTTCACTTTTTTTAAGTCTATCCCTAAAATAGAAAGCCACTAAAATTTCAAAATGTTATTAGCAGAAATATCCAAGAGGAATAACCAGTGGAACTCAGTCCTAAACCATCTTATATGGCTTGCCACAGACAAGTAACATGCCCCTCATTTTTAAACTAAAGGTCTAGAATCACCTAATAATTTCTTTCATATTTTTATGTAAAAGTTCATTCATATTCAGAATAAAGGCATGACATCTTGCAAAGTACATGTACCACTCTTCACAAAGATTTAACCCTTTCTGTAAGCTGCTGACATTGTTCTTTTCAGTTCTGCACTTTAGTATTTGAAACAGCAAGTGACTGATCAATGGAAAATGTTTTACCATAGAAATAACTTATTTCTTCTCTACTCTCTTAAAATAAGCCTACAATTTAAAAGTAAATCCATATCTTGAAATAGAAAATTTGAAGATATTGATTGCTCCTTTTTTTACTTTAATAAAAGAATAATTTTCCTGTCTAAAAGACAGGTACCATTACCATAGGAAGACACCGCGTCTTTATGATGTATAATCACTTCATTGCTAAAACTATTCATACAAAATTTAAATTTAAAAGCACATTGCTGACTAAGAATAGAAAGATTTCGAAATTCAATATTAAATAAATACTTTTAAATAGCTCTACTTTATATATATCTTCCTTTCCCTAACGAAACACATATTCAAACACATGCATCATTTTTAACAGCGAAGTAAAATATACCCAAAGTTAAATAGAACACCACTGCCTCCTGCTGTCTCCCACCTGTCCTTTGTATAGAGCCTGTGTCCTTCCATTCCAATACTTGTAGGAGCCATCCTGCCACATCTCTGTGATGCCAGTAAGACCAAAGCCCTGCAGACATGCACACATCTAACTCTGGTTTATTGCCCATGCTTTGTACACTTGCATAGAGGCATTTCAGTTGGGCTGCTGGTGAGGCCAACTTACTGGCTGGAGTGGCTGGAATTCTTTGTACTGCTTTTCAGGTGCTCTCCTGCTGATCTGTGGTCCTTGTCCAGGCTCTGGGCATCTACTGCTGGCACTGGGTTATCCGACCTTCTGAATCTGTTCTCCATGAAAATAGGCTTTTATTCATAGAACTTTTCATGTCGGAGGTGGTTCTGACCCTCTGCTGGGTTCTTGTGTGACTCATCCAGCTCTGCGGTTCTTAGCACAGGAAAGACATGGACCTGTTGGAGTGAATCCAGAGGAGGGTCACTGAGGTGATCAGAGGGCTGGAGCACCTCTCCAATGAAGACAGGCTCAGAGAGTTGGCATTGTTCAGCAGGAAGAAGAGAAGGCTCCAGGAGACCTTACAGCATCATTCCAGTACCCAAATGGGCTACTTTTGACAAGGACATGTGTGACTGGAGAAGGGGCAATGGTTTTAAGCTGAAATAGAGGAGGTTTATATTAGATATTAGGAAGAAATTCTTTACTGTGAGGGTGGTGAGGCACTGGAACAGGTTGCCCAGAGATGATCTGGATGCCTCATCCCTGGAAGTGTTCAAGGTCAGGTTGGGCAGGGCTCTGAGTAATCTGGTCAGTCTAGTGGAAGGTATCCCTTCCTATGGAACTAGATGATCTCTGAGGTCCCTTCCAACACAAACAATCCCATGATTCTACGATGACATATGTAATGGAAATACCTTTTTCCACATCAAACTCACTAAAAAAGAAATTTCACTAAAGAAGATAAATAAATATTTTCACCTGCAGACTAGATTACTTCAGTTTAATCTATCAAACTCTGAATGTGAAACCTGCAAGAAGATTCCAGCTTGGACTGAACACATCTGCCTTCTCCATACCAGAGTGCCACAAACATTCAGCCTGATTCCCAGGCCAACTTCCTGACAATTCAGGGATTTATTTTTTAACCAACATTAATTGCAAACACTAGAGAGCAATTTCATGTATGCAGCCACTCAATTCACACCACAAATATGTACTGTGTAGGAACATCAAATACTGTACAAGTCTAAATTAGAAGAGACTACTCGAATGAAATTCAAACCTATAACACAAGAAATTAAATTTTCACTTTCACCTTTCACTGCTAACAAAACCCCACACTCATCAGACTCTCCTTTTGATACCCCAGAGCTACTGTGAAGCATCTTAGTACCTATACAAACTTCAAGAGACCACTTTCCAACATGTATTGTGAATCTTCACTTCATTAAGCACAGTAAAGATCACTGTTTAACCAGAAGAGTTACAAGGATTTCTAAAATGAGTCAATGATGTTGTCACTTCAAGGATCTAGTCAAAATGGCACATAAATACAGCTTAAATTTTTTTAAGCAAAAATTGCCTTATATTGATGCTTCTGACTTCCTGCTTTGGAAGATCTGTTATTAAGAATGGTTCAAAAAGCAAACTAGTGACAGAAAAAGCATAAGCTCTCCTTTCCCAAATGTGGAACCAACCTGAATTTGGTTAGAGAATCAGCAGCTCACTAAAACAATAAAGTTCAGAAAAGCATGCACACGACTGGTAGTTCTGATCAAAGCTCCTATTTGCCTGACAAACTGCTCCCAAGTCCCTCTAGAGCAGTAATTCCAGCTAGGTCATAGCATATCTGAATATACAATTTGATCAGTTTTGATAGCCCTTGAACTGATATAGCTTGACCTTTATACTCTTTGCCAAAAGCCACTAACAACCTTATGAACTTTTTTAAGTATTTAGTCTTGTCAAGATATTATCTGACAACCCTTTTAACATCCAACATATGCAATGAGCTCTTCCGAGAAGATGTTAATGCATAAGGAAAATACACGTAGATGAAAATTCAAAAACACTTTTGTCAAGATTTTAGAGGGGCCATGGCAACATTTTTTTCCCCTCACAAAATGATATATAAAGGCTCTCCTATTCAAGCACGCTCTTCTGGATTTACCTGACCGAAGTTATATTAATAATATGCTCTTGTTATCTTGTTAAAATTGTTTCTACTCCTTAATATTATTATAAAAAATATTTTGCCAATGGAAGGAGAAAAATTAAGGGAAAACTGTCAGACATTCAGAGAATTCTTAAGCTTCCAAGTCAGTTCTCAGATTCAAGAACGTTTACCCCAAGATTTCTTATCTTCTAGATATGTAAGCTTCAGCAAGAAGAACTGTTGCTTTATTATGTATGTTAAACTATTATGCTTATACCCCTAAATTACTGCTTCTCAAAAAACAGAGAAGAAACTTGATTTAACACAGACTTGAGGTAAAGGGAATTTTGTTGCAGGCTATTTATACCTTGTTCGTGGCAAAATACATAGGGAGTATTTTCTCCTTCCTTTCTTCATCATTCTGCAATATTCTGAAATATTCTATCTATTGCCACTGCCTTGGTACGGACAAAACATTTCAATACAGGAGTATCAGACTAACTAAGTTCTAATTATTATTCCTAAAATGACCAGTGATTAGCATTTGTAGAGGTCACAGAATCTCTTTCGGAAAGGAAAAAACTGCAGGGAAAAAAAATAAAAATCTCCACCAAGAGACAATGACCTTATTCTTTTCAACATTCAGTTTTGGGCAACATGAGTCTGCTCCAGCACCAAAACTATGCATTTCCATGGGACAAGATCACAGGAACATAACAACATAATGCACAAACAAACATGCTTGTTGACAGTTGACAATTTGAGCTGTGTCCTATTATCAACAAAGCAAATTAAGCAAATACACAATGCAATATAAAATGATGACACAGGAAGTGGTGGAAACAGTACACAACTACCACATGGCACAGCAAGATCAGTCTGACATTCCTTTGGCTTTTGTACTGCCAGCACGGGTGAACCCCAGCTCATCTCCTACCTTAGAACTCCAGAACTAAACCAAGTCACTGAGTGTTGCAAATCACGGCAGGGAACTAAAGAGACCAACTGAAGGAGTTCAAGACTGCACTGCAAAGGACTACAGCCTTCTTCAGCCTAAATTCTACCTAAACACCTCATGTTTCCTATATCCAGCATACCTCTGAGGACCTGAAAACAAATACTGCATGAGGAACACACTGCACAAAAAGATTATGTAGACTGTGAGCATTTGAATTAGTCCATAGGATTCCCTAGCAGTTTACAGGAGAAGTCTATACATAGAAAACACTGTACCTACACTTCTATTACAAATAGCAGTATTTTTCAACAGAAAAGTTTTCTCTTGAACCCTTTTAACATCAATAACTATAATCTCAGAAAATGGAAAATTAAGTTCTCAACAATTTTGTACTTGACTTTACACATAGATACAAATTCAAAGTGACCTGCATGTAGCATTGTGGGGTTGTTTTAGTTTGGTTTGTTTTTTTCTTGTTGTTCCATTTAATAGCCTTGCAAATATATCACAGTTTAATAATGGTCACTTGCTTGTTTTAGATCTTAGTTTCTAAGATTGACTTGAATTTAAAGGTCCCAGGTAAACAAATACGAGCTTTTTGACTTGGAGTCTCCAGAATAGACTCCACTGTGCTGAGAATGCAAAATCCTCCACTTCCAGAAAGCTACTTAGAGGCTGCAAAATAAGTATCAATTAAGGGATGCCTAAGTTACTGCTGCAATGATACCTGTTAAGGCAAAACCAAGCACTAGATACATACAAAACTGAACATGGAAAATAAGGCCAAAGTAAGAGAAAAGAAAATAAATCAACAACAAAAATGCCATAAACATAGTAGTGAATGAGAATTAGAAACAAAGATACCAAAAATGCATTAACAATCCTTCAGAGAGTTCTAGGGGAGGTGCCAGGTTTCTGTGGGGTTTTTGTTTGTGAGCGTGTGTGCATGTGTGCGTGTGTGTGTATTTTTTTGTTGTTAGTTTCTTTAATACAAATATCTTTGCTTCTTTGACCTGCTCTAATTTAAAATGATTTCTTCATTAGGCATATATTATTTTGTAGGAAGAGGAATTTTTTTTTATTTTTTTTTTGAAAATTGGCTTCCAAATTATTGAGTTTTACAAGAACTATTAAGAAGAAAACTGTGTAAAATATAGATCATTACCAAAAATCTTTTAGAACCTTATGAATAACATCATGTCATAAAAATTTTTATTAAGACTACAAATAAATGTGTTTAGGTTTTCCTACATCTTATTTATATCTGAAGAATGTCAAAACAAAAAGCTATTAATAATATAAAATAAGTGCTCATATTTGCTTTCTGGTTTAGCTATAATCATCAGTATTTTCAGCCAAGCTCTGCCACTTCAGTGAAATATACTGGAAAAAAAAAACAAACAAAAAACCAGACAAGCTGCTTACGGTAATAAACAACTAAAAATAACATCTAACAGTTTATTTGTAAACCATGGCCTGGTTGTAAAAACACACTGGAAGAATGACTAGTGAGCTGTATCTCTGAGGCCCATTCCAGATCTCAGAAAGTACTTAAAACTTAAATTATGGTTACCTTAAGAACACACTATACTCAGGATAAAAGATGCTTTTATACTGAACCCAGGTCCCAGTTTCCTCTTCTGTATTCCGGTCTTCTATTGAAAAGAGATTGAACGATGTGAACCTTCTCACAGATACTTGTTGGAGATGCACATCTTTCAAGTGCTTTTTCTTCAGAACCTTTGAAATGAAGAACAAGTTAAACATTAAGAATAAAACTCCCATGAAAAGAACAAACACAGACCTTTTAAAGTGAAGAGGTAAACTATAATAACAATGCTATCAGCTAATAGTTGTGAAAACCAGTCCAAGTCTGTCAAGCCTGAGCAAAGTAACAGTCATATTGATGGTAGGGGTCAAAAAAGGGGTTATGAATAATGTCTCAATAACTGTAAAGCAAATGTGCCGTGTTCAGAAGTACACAAAGTTGCTTTTTTAACTCCTGCTCCAGCAGACTCACACCAAAAAGTTCAAACTGGGTTCTCTCCATCCAAACTGGGATGGTTCTCTCCATCCAAACTCTCCAGGCCAACTGGGTTCTCTCCATCCTTTCATTTCACAAAGTTTCACGGGCCAATTAGTGCCCTCACCACGAAATTTCTGTGCCACTCACTGTCCTATAGAGAGGAAAAAAATGAAGCAAGAGTATCATCTCTAGCATCTAAATGACTAAACCCAAAACATGAATGCTATGTGTTTCCCTGGCAGACTACTTCCTAACCTACAAGTCTTCTACTGCACATTTGCAGAATTGCTGCCAAATTTGTCTGAGTTGAGAAACTTGCTACATGGCTGGGGCACCAGATTTTCAGACACTGCAACTGTGTAATCCCCTACCAGATCCCCACAAGGGATGCATAAGCCAGCCCTTATATGAGCCCCAAAATACACTGACAGCACCAAGTTCAGCGCTAAGAGACTGAAGAATTCAAGGCACTGGCAGAGACAAAACGTGGTCATTTGCATTTCTTAAATGATTACAACACTTGTCCAGGAAAGTAAAAAACAGGGACTCTCTGTCCTGCATCATCTGCTGCACTCAACCATCTTCAGGGAGCAAAATACCAACCCCTCTGTGCAGGAAAGCCCAGCATCCAGCCTGTTTGAGCCCTGTCATTGCACAGAAGACTGCCACCACTTCCTGCCAGACAAAAAGACTTAGTTCTTGGGTCAGTGATGTGGAAGAAGAGATGTCTTGGATTTAACTTTTCTCCTAACATTGGACAGAATACATAAAAAACTGCCATTGCATTTCTAAAATTAAGGTGCATATGTAGTCCCTAGTGATGAGAAAAATCACCAAAATCAGAGCAGAAAATAAACTCCTAAGTACAAATTGATAGAGGTACAAGGAACAGCTCTATTGACTAGGACAGCACCGCAATTTACAGGTTTTTGCCAACTAGAGATAAATCAAATGAGAAACAGCTCTAAGAATTATGAAACTTGAAATGGAAGCTTTGCATACAGGATGCGTACAAAAAAATAACGGGTCAGTGATTTTTTTTGCTGTACACAACCTCTGTCAACATGCTTTAAATGAAAATGCACTCGCCTTCAACAGCATTAATTTGGGGCCATGACTTACTATTTTGCAGGGCACTTGGAAGGACTATATATGTGAGCAGAACAATTGTGTTTGCTACGCTGTTAGTTCCTAACAGCAGGTTTGAGACATAAGGCTCACTGCTTTTGGATCTATTGGCAGGTCTCAGCATATGAAAGGCACGGGCATTTTCAACAAAGTATTAAAAATGGCTCTGTGCTGTCCACACTACTTCTGTAACACAAAAAAACCCCCCCACACATGAAGGAAACAGCAAAAATATCAAAACAGGAGAGCCAAATTAAAAGACCAGCAAAATTAAGACCTTTGTGTAATAGTGGTGTGTCTGGAAACAAAATGGACCATCTTGAGAACTAAAGAAAACCACTAAGACTTGATTTTCAGAAAAGCATGTTGTTTGGAGGCTTCTTTAAAGGAATGGCAAGCTCCTACTAACAGGAAAAAAATCCATCAGTGACAACACTTTTCTATTTTCAGTTTTTGTTCTACAGAGACATCTTATAGCTACTCTGTAAAATTCATTCTCTGGGTTAGCAGAAAATCTCATGAGCATATGAGTACTCAAAAGAACATTTCTCCCACAGCCTCAAACAAAAAACAAGTGGTCTAAGACCTGCAAATTACAAAGGCAACACAAATGTTTTAAAACCCTAAGTATAACTGAGAAAACAGAGCACAAAGGAAGAATATGTAACGTTACTTATATCTAACTATTTTTACATGGATCAAAGGGGTTTTTTTCCCCCCCCAAGTCAGTTCCTAAAAGGATCACAGTTGCGTTATAAAAGCTACAAAGATAAGCTGCTGCTACAATATAATCCTCTGACAAAAACAAAAGGTGACAAACCTATCTAAACTCATAATAATGTTTTTGAGAGGTTGAAACAGACTTCTCTGCTTTCATGACGCCCTTTTCAATGGTAGAGCTCTCCAACTTCCTGCACACTGTCATCATACATGAACATGTCCCAGAGACCTACAAAACCAGCTTTAGCCCTTTCCTCAGCAACTTTCAGCTGAGTTTCTCTGCGTATTTTTATTTTTAAAAAATTCCAGAAGTCTTGTTTTACTCCTTTTAAAATCTATTTTTCTGTACTAAAAGGCCCTGCACGAGACCTATACAGGTGTACGTAAGTGGTGAGTTTGTACATGAGACATCGATAAAAATATTAACTAAGCAATGAATATTTTAGTTTTTGTAATCAAAGACTCTTCCAAAAATTAGGTCCTTTAAAAGGAAAAACACCACCAAAAAACCTCCAAGCAATGCAAGGTCACACTTTTAGCTCACAGCTTTCCCTCTCTCATACACGCATTTTATTTCCTTTCTAACCTTAGCTAGCAATATAGAATTCTAAGGCACAAAAAAAATCCCAAACCAGCATCACCCAAAAAAAAAAATAATAAAAAAGCATCACCAAACAGTCTTCTGTTTTACAAAGATTTTTGTCAAATATTATCACAGATCTCACTTGCAGGGCCCTTGGTATTTAATCACAGTATTACGGCCATGTTTTAAACTCTCTGTAAAATCTAAATATGTTGGGGAAAAAAAAACCACACTAAAAAATAAAGAATCACCCACAAATAACATGTGGCAGTCACCTGAGAATTGCCTATATTTAACTGTGTATAAAATTGTGAATGGCCTGGTTGTGCTAAAAGCCAGACTCAGTTAACAGCTGATGGTGTTCAAATATCTGCTCAGTTCTCTGGCACTGACTGCAATGTGATATTTTGTAGGGACAAGAAGGTTTCTACATAATTAGCTACAGCATAATCTATAACTGTACCATCTCTAACTAACATGAATAGGACCGTACAATACTTATTCCCACAAATAAATTATTTACCAAATTGTTTTATTCAACTCTAAACAATTTACAAACTCAAGACTAACAAAAACAAGGAAAAAGATCTGGAGCACAGGCACCCTTCACTGAGACAGGAGCAGGAAAAGATGAAAAATTGTTTTAGAAGTGCTTCTGTTGAGAAAAAATATGTCATTGACCAGTCCTCACTCCAGCTGTTATATTTCAATTCTGGAAGCTAAAGTACATTACCAGGTGAGCAAGACTTGTGTGCAACCAGGAAGGCAATAGCTAGGATAAAAATATAAAGCTTACTGATTCCAATGAAGTTTTCATTAACCTTTCTATAGGGAGCAAACATATATATAGAGAGTAACATAATGCATGCTTATTTCTCTAACTTCATTGTTAAAAACTACAAACTGGATAGTGCCATCAGCTGCACATACTGACAGAGCTCAAAATGCAGCAACAGAGAATTTACTCCAGTCATTTAAAAA